>CM042143.1:92349233-92445209 GCA_023376005.1 Doryteuthis pealeii | reverse complement strand
GTATGACGTTAAAAACTGCATCCAATGGTAAAATTCCATCAAAGCTCTGGGGAGTGTGGAGTACCCCTTCATCGCCATTTACACCAGGTCCCCATCTTAGAGAATAATATAGGAAAAAAATGAGGTTAAAATTTTTTTTTTTTTTTTTTTTTTTTTTTGTTTTTTATTCTTTGAATACTCATCAGAATAATAAAACAAAACGTCTTCGCAATAAGATAACCCAACAAGGTTGACATGCCAAAAATTCAATCCAACAATTAGACAAAATTCCAGCATTTTCTCTTTGATTTAAAAGAAGAAAATTATTACCAATAAGCAAAAAGTTATTTGCTAATTTTAGATTAACTTTTTTATTTTTTTTTATTATAACTTATATTTATATTTATTTTTTAGTTAATCATTCCTGGATTTTCCTATGATTCACTTGACTTTCATTCTTTTACGACTTTTGATAAAATTGTTTTATTACAAAAATGATCCTGAGTTATCAAGACTGGACTTGAACAAGCACTTTTTATTTACTTCTTGAATGTTAACCTGTTATTGCCACGATTTTACAGTTGGGGATATACTTTTCCTATTTGTAAATATTAGGTTTGTCACCATGCTTCAGCTATCCCATAAGATGCTATAAATTTAAGCAGATTTTTCATCACTCATGACTCAACACCTATTTAATATTGACCCATAACAGTAACACCACACTGTAAAAAAAAATGTATTTTTCATTATATTGAGGAAAAAAAAGTAATATTTTTTAAAAATTCTGTTTAGATAATCATTATTGTATTTTTGTAGCAGCTACTTTTTTGGAAGATTTTCTAGAGTAAAATTGAGGTCCTATTGTTGGCATCAGCCAAGACAGCAAGAAAGTTTATTCCCCTTTTCACTTGCGCTAGACCCGGAAGATTGTTTGCCAGTGATGTGCCACAACTAAACCGTTACGCCCCACTTTACCGCACAAGTCAGATTACTCAATCTGCTATCATATGCTTTAATTGGGGGACAAGTAACGAACCTAGAACCTTGTAGTTCCTAGCAATTAAATAATAAAAATTTCCCTAAGATAAAATAGCTGCTACAAAATAGAATCTTAATTGTAGGGAAGTCACAGAGACTCAAATTATTGGATGTGTTTGTGTAGTTGAACCCCTCCCGTAGCCTATTTGTTTGTAGAACTATGAATGCCCAAGTTTTATTTTGTTACACAAATAGTTGAAGTAATTTGAACAAACAAAAATAATATTCTCAGAATTTTTAGATGAGCTTATAATTAATATTATGGATTATCACTTTTGTCCTCATCTTCATTTTATCTGTTACCAACGTTTCGGCTAAGTTGCCCTCCTGCCTTTCTTCATATTCTTTAACAAGGAATAATAATTAAACACAAAGCTAACACCTGTACCCCAGCTATGCTTTAGCGGAATGAGAACAGGATACCCCCATGGACTGAATCAAAGGTTTGGTTTCAAATCCAGATGGCTCCCGATTACAACTAAGGAAATACCTGTAGAAGCCGGAGGACACATCACCGAAACGTTGTACTGATAACAAATGAAGATAGACAACAGTCCAAAAATCCAAATATTAACTAAAAAGAATTAATACAAAATATGAGAAAAAAAACTCGTCAAGATTCAAGCTGATTTATTTTACAATTAATATTAATGTTCTTGAAATCAAACTTAAAAGAAAACATTAAGTGATCCAATATGTTTTTAAAATTTATAAAGAAATGTGATCAGTTTCATTTAATGAAAGAAAAAAATGATTCCCCATTGTTGTACATACTTAAAAACAATCTAAAAACTTAGTATTTTTCTTATAGAATTTGCTATTCAGTTTTCTTCTTGACTAGTGTTCATCCGCTTACATGGAGTTGTAGAATACACAACTCACCTTTTGTAGTGAGAGTAAGACCCGTTTGATAAATAAGGGTTCCCGTATATAATACTAAAATCTTACTGGTGTGAGCTGCAGTCTGGAGCTCCGTAAAATGGGAGATATAGTAGTACATGTAAGGCACATTTATTATCCAAATAGAGACGTTTAAAATCATTAGGATTGGATAGGAAAGTTTGAACATATTGTTCTCTAGTAAAAATAAAGTCCCTCTAGAATTAGAACAAAAAATGATTTCAAGCTACTTCATTTTATTATTTATTTTCTTTTTTTTTTTTTCTTTTAGTATGGGAAGTCATGCCTTTAGTTCTGTTCATCAAATACTGTCTCGGTTTCATGATATCAACGTATTGCCACGCAAGCAAAAACCATCTCAAGTTATCATTGGGCCTCATCGCTATTCGATTACCTTCAATGTGAGTAAATTCTCAGGTTACTTTCTTTTTTTTTCTTGTTTTCTTTCATTTAAATTGCAAAATGAAGTATTTATATATCTGGTGAAATATTTGAATTTGCAAGATTATTATTTTATTATTTATTTTATTTTATTTTATTATATTATCTCTGAATGTTGGTGATATTCAGAAAATGTGTTTGGCTTTCAAATTTAATGAGAGTTTATTCTTATCTTGTTCCCAATTTCTCTATTCCATTACTGGGTATAGAAATGACATCCCAAAAGTGGATTTTGAAGGAGTAAGACCCAATCCACTTCCCAAAAAAGGCACTGGGAGTGGTTCATGCTACTACTTTCACATACACTCACCCCAGAGTGGTGTACCTGTTAGGGTCCCATATGTCAAATAGATCTGTTAAAAATATTAAGTATTAATAGGAATGCTTAAACCACTATTAATCCACCCCCTGCGGCTGGGGCGTTAGAATGCACGACTGCGCCTCTGCAGAGGTAAGACTCCCCCTCTCAGAGGGAAGACTCCCCCAATGGCCACCTCGTTGACCGTGTTGGGCGAGCCCTGTGATGCTTAAATAAACCCAAGGTGATGAGGCATGAACTTGCAATACTGCCACTTGGCCAATCTTTGGCCCTAACGGCTGTCAGAGCCCCTCGATCAATCGCTGGTCACTTTAAGCCCTAGCACCTATTTGATTGCCCCAACCCTATTGCCCTGTATGGGCAATCCCCTACCCTTTATCATATGGTTGTTAGAAACGGTGACTGAGTCACATGCCTGAATGAATAAACTCTATCTGATGCGTGATATTCAGTTTTTGGAGCGTTTGGGAAGTGGAGCACCCCTTCATCACCATCTCCCTGGTCACTCTGACCTGGAGGGTGAGTACCGGTTAGAGTCCCATCTATGGGCTTAATAGAAAACACGAGTTTATAAACAAAATTGTATTATCCAGTTAAAAATGAGAATTATTTCAAACTTTTCGCACTAATATATTTTTTGAATACCAAATTACCAATAGAAGTAATCGGCATAAAAAACCCAAGTTGACATGCCATTAAACCCAATCCAACCAACCAAACCAAACCAATATAAAGCCATAGTTACATTACTGACCATCACTAATAATTTTCATTTTTTTTTTAATTTTTAGCATCTCTTATTTGGAAAAATTATCATTTGGTTTTATTTAACGATTATGACAGCGCTTTTAAAAGTGTTGATGAGATATGTTAAAAAGAGGAATGGATTAAAATGAATGTTAGGTTTTTTTTCTTGAGGGGTGTATTAAAGAAAAACCCACGTTTTTTTTCTTTTTTTTTATATTTGCTCAATAAAAATTCTTACCACATGAATTTATAAATTTCAAACCACTTTTCTATATATTTTCAGATGCCACCAAACCTTCAGTTTTACCGTCCCTACAAAAAACTTCTACCGGTAATTTTTTTATTTCATTCTTCTTATTATAGCTTATGAATATTAAGTCCAATATCTCATCTGAGTAGGTGTAAAAAAAAAAAAAAAAAAAAACAGTCACACTCAACTTAATTTTTTAAAAGAAATGCTCCCTTTTTAAAGGGTGGGGTATCGGCTGATCGGGTTTGAAAATGATTCTTTGTAAATTATGCCGTACAGCGATCTAGCTCCAAAAATGAGCAAATAATCAAAAAGAAAGTGATCCTAATAATCACCAGAAGAGAAGAAACCACTATTACTTATCATTATAAAAGTCGTTTCTCCTGTGGAACCTTTTACATGGACATCACGCACGGTAGGCTGACTAGCAAAAAAGCTCTGCTCGGATTCTGGATGCTGCTCCTGAGGACTTCCCAGGACGATGACTATTAGGAGGATTGGAGAAGAGTCATGAATGTACCCTGCTCCGCTGCGGTCTTGATGTAGATTTTTTAACTGTTCTTCCTCATCTTGTGAAAGATACATACATCAATATTTCGACCAACGCAATTCCCACCCCATACCTCTGGCATCTACAGTTCTTAGTAATTCTATTGCAGCAGACTACTCTTACTCCACTACAAGTTTGTGAAGACTTTGCTATCAAAAGCATATTGAGTGAATTAATTTTGGCGAATCATTTGAATATATTATAACTTTGGTGTGTTTATATTCACAATAAAATGGACAACAATCAGAAAAAAACAAAAATAAACAAGCCTCAGTCTAAAAAAAAGATTCTGACAATTTATTTTTTAAAGATTTTAACTTTAGAATTCATGGTTTATGTGTAATTTCTGATAGACTTTTTTTTGTACTAGAACCCAGACTACCTTTTCAAGTCGGATGCATTGAACTTAAAACGATAAACCCACAGATTTTGTCTGGTGAAGAGGGTGGCTAGACACCCGGCGAACAAGAAAACAAGACCCTGTAAAAGAACAGAAGGAACTCTTGACTTCAACATTCATCTAGCACATTATTTCTAAGTGCCAACCCCTCCTCATCATGGCAGGCCATACATTGGGAACTTAAGTTCCTGGAGGTCACCCAAGGGACAGTTCTGACACACGGTACTAGGGCCACAACCTACCAAAAATCCAAAGGTGTCTCCAGTCATCGTCGAGAATCGAATGCTTGTAATTCACTGGCGTCATTGGAAATCTGCCAGCAAACAAGAGCATCCCCTTGCCCTGACTGAAATATGCATGCAGAGTTTGGGAACCTCACTTGTGAATTTTCCTGATTCCCTTGTTACTCTTCCATGAAATCACCACAGGTGAATTGTTAGATGGAGCCAGCTTGACCGACCCAGGATGAATGCCATAAACAAAAAAGAAACAGATACATTTAAACTATGTTATAAACTCAATCTTGAATATGAAAAAATATTGTTTTCAAGCCATATTTTTTAATTTGTGTAAAAAAAAGACCCAATCACTTTAGATATTTCGTTACTTTCCTTTGTCAGCTGACTCAGTTTTTCTTTATTTTTTTCTCCTTTAGGACATTTTCCAGTCTCAAGAATCACCATCAGCCAATCTCGTTTGGATGAAGAACTGCCGCATACAAATCGAAAAAGAAGAATCTTAGTGACCTTTTTCTAGGATTTCTCAATACTATGCTACAAAAATTTTAGTAAGTTACTATCCTACTGTATTTAATTTATCCTTGCTGCCAAAATATTAGTTAATATAACATGTATATTAGCATGGCATCTCTTTGGAATAAAATAATCAGCATTTATTTTATTATTATTGCAGTTTCATTTCAAACGCTCTGCTATTTCTGTACGCGCTGGACCAAGTACTCAATTGAAATAGTAAAACACAATAGTAAGGCACTCCGGTCAGTGGAAATGCCTCTGTATTGAAGGTAAATTAAAGCAATTTTTCATTTTCTTAAGATTGTTGCGTTTTTTTTTTTTTTTGTTAATATTTCAACGCATATATATGATGATCTGTTTTGAAATTACTAACATGCGATGACATTTTATCCTTCTTCAGAGAAATAAAAATATATCAAATAAAAAATCAGATATAAAAACATCCACAAAAATACACCGATGGAAACTTGGAATACCAACCACTCTAACAGTTTTTGGCATTAATACCCACAGGTTTGACTATACCTACCATTAACCAATACCCAAATGAATTAATGAAAATATAATAAAAAACCCCCAAAATTCAAGATATTAAGAACTTGAACATAGCTTTTATCAAAATGATTTGTTTCAGCATTAAATGGCCGAAAAATTTGATATGCCAAAAAACAAATAAACATTTATGAGGCAAACATGCGTGTAATGCTTTACCATTGAAGAGATGGACTTGCGACCCAAGTTTTCAAAATGCATTTCATGTGCTAAACCCGTGGACAAGTCATGCATCTATCTCCCCTAGTTAAGTAAATAGGGAGGGCAGACCCGCAAACTCTTTAACCTTGATTAGGCAGCCAGTCTAGGAGAATGAAAACTCTGAAATTCCAAACCTGGTTGAACTCTGCGAATTTGACCTTCTCACAATCCTGCCTTGGGACAGAGGCGAGCAAATATATATATATGTATCATTATAACATATATTAATAATATAGTTGCTATATTTATAAAGATGCTCAATATGGAGTGGTAGAGTATATGTACATCTAAAAAAAAAAAAATAAAATAATAAATAAGAAATAAATAAATAGTACAACGTCTCAAACATCTTAATTTATTACATACACATGCATTTATTGTTCAAAACAAATACCAAAATTCTTGTAAACATCCTTATTTAAAAGGCTACTCTGTTTTAACTATTTACCCAACACATTAGTCATGGGTAGGATATAATATACAAAGTCAGTAAGTATGGAGCATCCAGTCGGATCCAAACCTCTATTCACTATAATGAATCTGTGAGAATAGTTGCTAACCATTACCAGCACAAAGGTTACTCTTTGAGCCCTTATAGTAAGTGCCATAAAGGGCCCATCCAATTCACCGGATGGTCACATAAACACTAAGCACCTATAGATGTCCCAACCCATTGTCTCTTATAGCAAACACCCCAATCCGTTGTATCTCGGTGCTAGAATGCAGGGCGAGGGGCTTGATGCCCTGGGTATGACATTTAACTGCATCTGATGTTCTAATCTAGAGCTCTGGAGTAAATGGAGTACTCCTTTCATTGCCACCCATGTCAGGAAAAATGTTTTAAAAATGGAAATACCTATCAAGAAGAATGAAACCAAACATCCGCGCATAAAAACATCGGTGACATCTGTAAAGTCCAAACATCAAACAGAGGCTACTCATTATATGTAGTAAATAGTAGCATTTGTTTCTAAGTTGAAAGATTTGTCTTCGCTTCAGTCAAGCAACAGTTCTCTTTCTCGCGTGCATGTTATAGATTATTAAATTAGCATCTTATAAATATATTCTGTATATTTGGATTTTTTGGACCGTTTTTTCATCTTTATGTTATATAGACAAACTTTCGGCCAATATGCCCTCTGGCCTTCTTCAGTGTTTCTACAAATTATCTTCATCTCAAAGATTTAACATATGTTCTATATGCTCTATCCCAAATCCTGATTTCTCTAACTTCTTATTGGTTTTTATATTCAGACCATTTACTCTCCGAATACAGCACGGTCTGTGTTGATGCAGACACTTCACACGGCTTTCATCGTGTATTTCAGACCAGCTACAAAAGATGGATAAAAGAAAATGCAGTACATTTTGAGCGCCATCTGAGCCGAAAGCTCATCTCAGATTTTTTTTTTTTTTTTTTTTTTGTTTTTTTCCCCTCTCCCTCCATACCTCTATGTGCACAGAGCTGCACACAGGCTGATGAGTTTGAGTCCATCACAGAAAGTTCAGTCTTGTTCCGTGCAGTGGAGGTGGTGGAATGGATGCAAAACTCAGTTTTTTTCCTTCTCTCAAATAAAAAAAAAAATAATAAAAAAAAAAAAAACTCTTATTCTTTCATCTGCCTTACAATACAGAATAGCACATTCTGAATGTTTTTTCTCAGCACTTTTCATTTTTCCTAGATGTGTATGAGAAAAGCATGTTGTGTCATTCCACAACCAAAGAAAAAAGAAAAAGGTTCATGCAAGAGGGGTGTGCCTAAGAAAAATTATTTTTTCCCTCCTCTCCTTTCTCCAATACCCTATCAAGAAAAAAATTCATGTAAGCTCCCAAAGATAAAAAAAAAAAGGCAAGATATTTCCTCGATTCCATTTTTTCTACCTCCCCCTCCCCCTCTCTCTACTCCCTCTCTCTCTTTTCTTTCTTTTTTCCCCTTAATAGAAGAACTTGTGCTGGCCAATGCAAAACAAATTAGTCAGGTAGACATTAAAAGAGGTCGTCACATTGCAAGCAGTCCAACATGGAACCAACCAGCCTTATTGTATGGACACCATTGGTGCCAAGTTTTTAAAAAAAAAAAAAAAAAAAAAAAAAAAAATCTCAGAATTTGCAAAGAGGAACAGGGGCCCTAGAAATCCTCCGCCAAATCCTCTTCTTTCACCTTCTACAAGTACCATCACTACCACACCTCCACCCTCCTCCTTTCTCCTCCTCCTCCTCCTGCTGCTACCACCACTTAATGCGTATGTGTGGTGTGTTTGTATTGTCTTTATGTGTATGGAAGGATTTCTTCCCATTAAAGGGAGGGAAAGAACAGCAAAACTAAAAAACCAATAAAAAATGAAATATTTTTTAAAAATGGTTTTTTTTGTTTTTTGTTTTCCTCCACTCTTTATCCCCTCTTGGTCAATTTCCATGGAACGGCACATCAGAGATCCAAACTGTTGGGATTGGGGAATTTCATTAATCTCGACATTCTACACTTGGGGCCTTCCATACCTTTATTACAGGTAAAAAAAAGAATTCTAGGGGAAGGGCAATCTTTTTTTTTTTTTTTTTTTTTTTTTCTTCTTCTGATTAGTATCATTGGGGGGTCAAGAAAACGCCCTGGTACAAAAAAAACAAGCTTCCGTGGATCCCCAATACACCTGCATCAGAAAAATAAATCTAAAAAAGTATTCAGCTCAGTTCCCTTATCACACTTTTACTTGGACTATATAATTTAAAGAAAAGACATCCCCTTCCAATTCTTGGTACCAGAAAAGCTGTTTTCTTCACTGTTTTTTTTTGTTGTTTGTTTGTTTTTTTACCATCTCCTTTTATATTTTTCTATATGCATGATAAAAGAAATATCTGAAAATACAAACTGACCAATATTGGAGAACAAGGCATGTCAAAACTGAGTAGATCTCTAGCCACTAGAATTACATATGTCTGTCATGAGGAACTGTCTAAAATCCCATCTACATAACAGAAAAATTGAGATTGCTATCATTATTTCTGATCAACTAAAAGCAATGAATACATATCTTAATAAAAAAAATTTAAAAAAAGAAAAAGAAACAATTACTGACAGATAAAATAATTATAACAAGTTCACTGTCACTTTTCAATTACAGCCATGTGCTTGATTGAAACAGGAGAAGGCGGGTAAAGATTCAAACCCTTTTATTAACTTGGCCTCCTCTTCTCGCAACCAAAGCGGTCAGAGACAATTGCAGTGATAACAGACTCTGTTTCTAACATTTGCTATAATGAAAAAAACCGTTTTGAACAAATAATTTTTTGAGCTCTGTGGCATTGAAGTACCCTTTCATGTCATACTCCCAGCGTACACCCTGACCCAGAATGGTAGTACCTTTAGCGTCCATCATGTTGAATAGCATTAAAAAAAAATGCAGTATTAAAAATGTGCTTTTTTTTTGTTATTGTTTTTTTAAAATTGAGTTGAAGAAAAAATAATACCAATAAGAATGAATAAAACAATACTTGATATAAAATAACCCAACAAGGGTTACATGCCATAAAATCCAACCAATTAATGTGCTCTGATTTTTAAACGATGGAAAATACTTTTTGCATTTAAGAAAAAAAGAAGAAAAACTTGTCTTTGCTTAGATTGGAAGATTGCCAAATTAAGACCCGATGAATTTCTTTTTTTTTTACATAGGATGAGTTTGTCTAACATTTGCATTTCATGAAATCTCACAATCCATCAAAAATCAGATAAACTTTTTAATCCTTTGTAGAGTGGCAAATTATTTTCAGAAAATTAGACGCTATTGTTCAAACAAGTTCAGTCATTAAGCTGCATCTAATGTGAAGTTCCAATTCTAGAGTCTGAGGAGTGTAGTGTACCTCTTCACCACCATACTCTAAGGTCCACTCAGACCTGGCAGTGGTTGTACCTGTAGGTCTACTTCTATAGGTTAAATAGAAATAAAAAAATTGTATTAAAAAGCGTTTTTAAAAAATGAGAATTACCAACAAGAATGAATAAAAACAAGAATTATCTTTGCATAGTATAACCAAAACACGGTTGACGTGCCGGAAAATCAAAAAACCAAACAAGTCAGTTAATCATGGCATTATTACATAAGCTCATTAAACACTGTTTCCCGTTAGATCACTGAAGTTAACAGCAATGAGCCTGTTCAAAACTTGGATGGTGAACCATTTAAGCAACAGCAGGTACTTAAGAAACTGAATATCAAAAGACTTGGCATTAAATAACTCAAAAAGTGATGTACAATATAAAAACCAAAGCATTCACTTTAAATAAATCTGGCAAAACCAATCATTACACAATCGGACAATAGCCTCCTTAGTGAGGTTTCTTATTATATTTAATATGGAATAAGAGCAATAGGAAATGCCTTACTTTGATCACTATGAAAAAGCCACACAGTGAAACTAAAATTCAATTGCTTCCAAGATGTAAAAATCAACCTGGAACGGAAGTATTTTGATACATCATGTATAATTAGTTTTTTTTTTTTTTTTTTTTTTTTTTTTTTTTTTTTTTTCGGACTGTTATCCTTGTCTTTATAGTTATATACACGTTTGGATGATTGCCCTTGCCTTTGTCAGTGTTTCTTGTTTGAATCTGAGCCTTCATGGAACTTTGAACTAAATTTTATATAATCCATTGAGGTAGTATTGTTCTTCACTCATTAATCATGACTGGATACAAGTGTTAAGCCATTCTCTATTTTTTGCCTGTATAGGATTTGAACCTGTAACAGCAATGAAACAATTTATCCCATGGATTGAATAAGGTGTTTGGTCAAAAGTCCATGAAGGCCTGACAAGAAAACACCATGAAGAACCCGAGTCTATCGCCAAAACATGTACATAACAAAATGAGGATGACAGTCCGAAAATCTAAATAATACAATTATCAATACTCATCTCCAAAAAATATTTGATCGTCTCATAATTCTTGGCAATTACAGCCACCCTAATGAAGTGCACAGGGTTCCAAAATAAGGACGGTGATCGACAGGACCAAATTAAACACATAACACACACACATACATACATACATACGTACATATTCTTGGCTAAAGCAACTCATCCTTCAGAATTTTTAATCCCTACATGAGGATTGATGGAAAACATCTTTTATTTTTGCCAGAAGCCCTTTGCTGGGTTGTAGTCCTAATACCACCGGTGCAAGACTGTCCACCTTGGGTGACCATACCCATGAACTTAAATTCCACTATCAATTACATGTCCCACACATATGAGGAGGGTTGGACTTAGAAATAATGTGTTAAAAGCCGTTGAGCAAAGAGCTTCCTCTGTCCTTTTTACGGTTTTAGTTTTGCATCTGCAGGGTGTCTACCACCCTCCTCAACAGACAAAATCTGTGGATTACAGATTTAGTCACCAATGATCCAGCTATGAAACCCTAAGTACTGGTTACATAGCTACTACTAGCACATGGAGCAACCTGACACATGAATTCAATAACTCAACGGTTTATAAAAAACTAATTTTCAATATCAAAGTAATAGAGTAGTTAATCTCTAAGCAAAACTATTAAAATTGCCTACTCAATCATTGGAGTGATGGTGTAAATAATATATGGTAGCGAAATGGACTTTGCAAACCCGATTTTCAAATCCTGGACAAGCTGTCTGCATTTCACATGTCATAATGAGGACTTCACAGAACTTAAAACTTGGTGGATTGAAAAAGACGCCGTTTGAAGTTCCATGAAGGCCTTCTGATACAACAGAAGTTCAGAGTTCAACAAGAAAAAAACCTGAAGACGGCTGGCGGGCATATCAGCCAAAACATATATGTAACTATAAGATGAGGCATGACAGTCCGAAAAATACAAATTATCATCCTCATCTCAAAATTCAGACTAACAGGTTTTATTTGGCAAAAATGGAGATATGAGGCAGCATTGAAAATAGTATTTACATGCTTATTTAGTGTTGTTTTTTGTTTGTTTTGTTTTTTGTTTTTTAAGTGTCTTTAATTATTTTCAATAAAGAATGATATCTGGTCAACCAATATTAAGTGTAAAAAAGAGCAAAGCTGTTTGTCAATTTGATATACATACATCCCTGAAACAAGAAAAGCTGTAAAAAAAAGAAATATTTAGCAGCAATACTGCTAAAAAATAGTTACACTCTATAAAAACAACTTATATGGGGGGGCGGTCAAGTTTAGGACTGCGACAGATGCCAAAAAGTGGTCCTTTAAGTAAAATGTATAATTGTAAAAGTACTATTACTTAAGCTTAATATTTATTATATTAGACTAGCAAATAATGCACCCTCCGTCGTGCAAGTTATTTAAGTTTTGATATAATAAAATATCATATTAAATTAAAAAAGCTAAGTGAAATTCTTATCTATAATAGCAATAAAAAGATCCTTCTATCTATTATGGTTTTTATTTATATCTATATTTTTAATAGAACAACTTGAAAAACTAAACTATTCCATCATTTTCCACTCCCTCTTTCATTGGTAAAATTTCTAATTTTAACTATAGTTTAAAATAGTTATATGTATAAGGCATAATATTACAGTTAGTTCTTCTTGCTAAATAATTTTCTTTTAAGATTATCCACTAGATTTTTGTTAATTTCTTAAGATAAAAAACCAACAATAGAAATCAATGAATACCAACACATATTTATTAAAATAAAATGTTAAATATCATACTGCAAATTAGCCTTCTCGTTCAACTGTAAACCGCTATTTGTTGTATATATAAAGTACAATTCATGTTATTAGTACGTGAGATTATGTCCAAACATATTAATAATGTAAAACAAAATTTTATAAAATGAAGTTTTAAAAGAATGAAATCATGGAGAATTTGACGAAATAATTAAGGAATTGACTTGAGTAGTAATATAGTTTCGGTAAGAACAGAAAAACACACAATCTCCATTATAATAAGATATAGATATAAAAAAAATAAATATATATATTAATCGAAATAAATGAAAATGTTTTAAATATAATAATAAATTTGTTAAGTTTTTCTATTAAATTCAACTGTTTAACTAAATCAATTCTATTTAATAAAGGATAAACTCCTTTCAGGTGCATATGAAATCTAATAGATTGCCAATGGCATTATCAGAATAGTTAATTAGAATTTAAAATTTCATCTTATGTCTAAAAAGAAATACAGTAAGTTACAAAAAATACTAATAGTACCATGTACTCGCTTGGTTACTCATTTTAGGAATACACTCACCTTTAGATGATACTGGTAACTTTCATTAATATCACAATTTGACTATTAGCCCCCTCCCCCACTTTCAGCATACGATTCCCACTATCTAAACTTTGCCCCACCCCTGTATGAGCAATCATGTAAGAAACAGTCACATAAAATGAAAATTTCACCGCATTAAATTCAGCCCACCCCACCCGCTTTGCATTGTGATTGAAGAGCAAGTGTTGTTTAGAAATGATTTTACTAAAAAACTTATTTTATCTAGTTATGGATTACTGGGTCTACTGAATTGTCTTGGAAGCAGTGTTACAAACCATGAAACCTTGATCCAGAGATCATGCAAAGCATGAAAAATAATTTCTTGCGTATCACCTAAGATACTCCAGGCTTAAAAAAAATGTACCTTTATTGGTATGGGGTGCACCCTATTGGTGTAAAGGTTAGAATAAGCTACCATGCAGTATGCCATTACTTACTGAATAGCTTAGATCCTCACTGAAATACCTACTACTTGCAACCTTGTTCACATCCTACCCATTGGCAGATGGTAGGGTACCCATCATTGTAATGGTTAGAAATCAGTCTTGCAATCCATTACTACTGAATAGAGTCGACCCTCACTGGATGCCCCATACTTCAAACATGTGGCGAATTCTAACCATTAGAAACAGGTGGGTAAAACCTACTCGTATCATAGGAAGCCATATATTACCACATATAAACAGAGCTGACTTCAATCATATTAATAAACCTGAAGATCCCAAAGGGCACAAGACTGAGTACAATTTTGTTTTGTCGGAAAACATATAGCAGATTACACAGCGGGTAGCGGCTCATAATTTAGGTACCAGACTCATCTATGTACCTAAGGGAAAAATTTTATATAAAGAAAAAAGTACCATGAAATACCATTCTTTAATCAAACATTTATTATCTAAAATATATAAATTGATTTAGATAATAATTAATAAATTAAAATTTATAATGAATTATTTCATATTTTTAATGCGATCATCATGTCTTTCTATTAACTTTAACTTAACTAGTCAATTCATGTTATGATTTAATAGAAATATACAACTCAATTCAACTGTGGCATATGGAAAACTTCAGATTACAATTGAGTTATAAGAATAAATAAATAGAATAACTTATTTTTGATTTCTAAAAACTATAAATGCATTAAATTATAAAAAACAAAATAGTACCAGTTATTCACTTGGTTACCTCATTTTAGGAATGACCCTCCTTCCTTAGAATACCAATATTTTTACAATATCAATTTTCTAAGGGACCCTCTTTTTTGGCATACATGTCTCGTACCAAAACTTTGGCCCCACCTTCCCCCGCCGATGGCCTATAGGATGTGCTAGAAGTACACTGTGCCCTAGCTCCAAAAGGGAGCCTAGAACTTTGAAAAGTTATTCCTATTTGTGTTGGCCTTACATCCATGGCATTTAAAAGTGAGGGATAAAAAAGAAAAAACAATAGAAGAAAGAAGTGGCTCCCCCAAAAATAAACTTTTTACCTTCCAATAAATTTCTCTAAGAGGTCCATTAATTATATATGTTTTTTATTTGAACAATACAATTAAAGAGAGAAGAAAATAAAAATAAAAAAAAAGTTAAATGTTACTTTCAGCCTAAAACTAAATAAGTTGGTTGATAAAAATTTCCTGAAGAGTTCTATGAAGGAAAACATTTACATATCCATTCAGATAAACATTTAACTTTTTTTATTTATTTATTTCTTCTCTCTATTAATTGTATTGTTCAAATAAAAAAAAACATATATAAACTTAATGGACCTCTTAGGAAATTTTATGAAGTAAAAAGTTTATTTTGGGAGCCACTTCCTTTTCTCTATTGTTTTTCTTTTAGCCACTCCACTTTTAATGCCCATGAATGTTAAGGCTCACACAAAATAGAATACTTTTCAAAAAAGTTCTAGGCTCCCTTTGGATGCAGGCACAGTGAAACTTTCTAGCACATTCTATCAGCCATCGGCGGAGGTGGCAAAGTTTGGTACCGACATGTTATGCCCAAAAAAAGAGGGTCCCCTTAAGAAAAATGATAATGTAAAAAGTACTTGTACTCTAGGACAGGAGGTCATTCCTAAAATGAGTAAACCAAGGAATACCTTGTACTATTTGATTTTTTTATAATTTAATCATATAGTTCTTTAAGACAATCAATAAAAATAAGTTATTGCTATTTATATTCTGTCTATAACTCCATTTAATCTGAGATTCCATATGCCACAGTAATGAGCTGTAAAATCTTATTAAATCATAAAATGAACTTGACGATTAAGTTAAATTAATAGAAAAAAGACCATGATGATCGCATTAAAATTAATGAAATAATTCATTATAAATTAATATTATCTATCTATCTTAAATCATTAATTATTTCTAGATAAGAAATGTTCTGATTAAGAAAAAGGTATTTGCGTTACTTTTTTTATTAATAACAATTTTTCCTTAAGGTACATAGATGTCTGGTTACCTAAATTATGATCCCTCTACCCGCTGTGTAAATCTTAGATGTTTTCGGCACAAACAAAATTGCTACTCATCTGCCCTTTGAGGATCTTCAGTATGAAATATGATGAAGTCACTCGTGTTTAATTCGTAATATATGGCATTCCCCTATGATAAAGTAAGTTTTTAACCCAACCTTTACCTATGTTAGAAAAAATCGCCACATGTTGCCAATTGGGCAGTCCAGGGGCGAACTCTAATTCAGTATAATGAATCTGCAAGACTGACTTTCTAACCATACACCATGATGGATACCTCTACCCATCTGCCATGGTTAGATTGACACAAGTTTGCAAGTAGTAGGATTCATGAGGATCTAACTATCGATATTAATGGATCTCTATGGCCTAGCTGTCTAAACCTTTACACCACAATAGGGTGCACCCCCATCCCCAATAAAGTACCATTTTTAAAGCCGGAGTAGTGGCATCCAAGAAATTATTTTTCATGCTTGCACTGATCTCTGGATCCAAGTTCATGGTTAGTAACCACTGCTTTCCAAGACAATTCAGTAGACCCAGTCATACCATACTAGAACAAATCAAGTATTTAGTTAAAATCATTTCTAAACCAACACTTCTCTTTACATCAACAATAGCACGATGGGGTGTAATTTAATGCGAAGGTACAATTTATCATTATGACTTTTTTACATGATCTGCACAACAGGGTGGGGCCAAAGTTAGATATGGGACATGTATGCTGAAATGGGGAAGGCTAGTAGAAAAAATTGTGATATATGAAAATATCCATATCTCTAAAGTGAGTGCATTCCTAAAATGAAGAACCCAAGCGAGTACATGTACTATTAGTATTTTTGTAAACTACCTGTATCTTTTAGACAATTAAGATGAAATTAAAATTCTAAATTAATTATTCTATAATGCCATTGCAAAATCATTAATTTCCATATGCCACCCCTTGAAGAGTTTATCTTTATTAAATACACTTGATTAGTAAAAGTTGAATGTTAATAGAAAAACCTTTAAAACAAAAATTATATTATATTGAAAACATTTTCATTATTATCAAGATAATATATATAATTATTTTTTATATCTATAGCAATTAAATGGAGATTGTGTGTTTTTGTCTGTAACCGAAACATATTACTACTCAAGTCACCCAATTCCCTTAATTATTTACGTCAAATTCTCCCATGATTTCATCTTTTAACCTTCATTTATTAATTAAAAAATGTTTACATTATTATACTAGTTGACCATATCTACGTACTAAATAACATGCAATTGTATTTATATATACAACAAAATACCGGTTTACAGTTTGAACGAGAAGGCTAATTGCATTATGATATTTAACATTTTATTTAATAAATATGTGCTTGGTATTATTGATTTCTAATTGTTTGGTTTATCTTAAGAAATATAAACAAAAAATCTCGTGATAAATCTTAAAAGAAAATTATTTACAAAGAAGAAAAAACTGTAATATATCCTTTACTTCCTATTTAACTAAATAGTAAAATTAGGAAAATTTACCAATGAAAGAGGAGTAATGGAAAATGATGGAATAGTTAGAGAATTCAAAGTTGTTCTATTTCGATTATTACCCCTCTGTTGCAATCTTTATCTGTATTCTTAGTCAGTTTCATTAGCCTTTTAATTTAATATGATATTTATTATATCAAAACTTAAATACTTGCACCCGGAGGTGCATATATTGCTAGTCTATATAATAAATATTAAGCCTTAAGTAATAGGTACCTTTTACAATATCACAATTTTTACTTAAAGAACCCCACTTTTTGAGCATACATGTCCAGTACCAAACTTGACCCCCCCCCCATATATTGTTTATAAGTTGTAACTAATTTTTACAGTATCTTGCTAAATATTTTTTTTTTACAGCTTTCTTGTTCTCAGGGCATGTAATGTATATCAAATTGACAAACACCTTTCCTACTTTTCTTTACCACTTCAAATAGTTTTGAACCAGATATCATTCCTCTTATTGAACTAATTAAAACACTTAAAAAACAAAAAACAAAACAAAAACAAAAAAACAAAACACAAATAAGCCATGTAACTACTATTTTTCAATGCTGCCTCATATTCCATTTTTGCCCAATAAAAACTTGTTAGTCTGAATTTTTGAGATGAGGCATGATAATGTATTTTTCGGACTGTCATCCTCATCTTTATAGTTACATATATGTTTTGGCTGATATGCCCGCCAGCCGTCTTCAGGTTTTTCTTGTTGAACTCTAAACCTTCTTGTTGTAATCAGAAGCCTTCCATGAACTTCAAACCGATCCCTTATTCAATCCACCAGGTTTTAAGTTCTGTGAAGGCTTCCTCATTATGACATGTGAAATGCAGACAGCCTTGTCCAGGATTGAACTCGGGTTGCCAAGTCCATTTCCTACAAATATATCTAACACCATGCACCTCCAATGATTGAGTAGCAATTTTAATATGTTTTGCTTAGAGATTAGACTAACTCTATTACTTTATATGAACCAATTATTTTTTTATTAAACCGTTGAAATTATAATTACATTCATGTGTCAGGTTGCTCCATGTGCTACTAGTACATGTAACCCAGTACTACCCGTTTCATAGCTGGATCATTGGACTAAATCGTTAACTCCACAGATTTTGTCTGTTGAGGAGGGTGGCTAGACACCCTGCAGAATGCAAAACAAAACCTGTAAAAAGGACAGAGAAAGCTCCTTGCTCAAACGGCTATCTAACACATTATTTCTAAAAAGTCCAACCCCTTCATGCTGTAGGACATGTAAACTTGATAGTGGAACTTAATTCATGGTATGGTCACCCAAGTGGACAAGTCTTGCACCCGTGGTATTAGGACTACAACCCAGCCAAAGGGCTTCTGGCAAAAATAAAGATGTTCCATCATCCTCAGGTGTAGGGATTAAAATTCTGAAGGATGATGTTGATTTTACAAGATATGTACGTATGTATGTATGTATGTGTGTGTATGTGTATGTAAATTTGGGTCCTGTCGATACACCCCTTATTTTGAACCTGTGCACATTCATTAGGTGCTGTAATTGCCAAAGAATGATGAGACAGCATCAAAAAAATTTTCTGGAGATGAGTATTGATAATTGTATTATTTAGATTTTTCGGACTGTCATCCTCATCTTGTTATGTACATGTTTGGGCGATAGACCTCGGTCTCCTTCAGGTGTTTCTTGTCAGGAGCCTTCATGGAACTTTGAAACCAAACCCTTATTCAATCCATGGGATAAATTGTTCTCATTCTGTTAACCAGGTTCAATCCTGACTACAGGCAAAAATAGCAGAATGCTTAACACTTGTATCCAGTCATGATTAATGGAGTGAGAACAATCTACCTCAATGGATTATATAAAGATTTAGTTCAAAGTTCCATGAAGGCTCTAGATTCAAACAAGAAACACCTGAAAAAGCCAGAGGCACATCATCCAAAACGTGTATATAACTATAAAGACAAGGATAACAGTCCGAAAAAAAAAAAAAAAAAAAAAAAAAAAAAAAAAAAAAAAAAAAAAACTAAATTATATGATGTATCAAAATACTTCCGATTCCCAAGGTTGATTTTTACATCTTGGAAGCAAATTTGAAATTTTAGTTTCACTGTGTGCTTTTTCATAGTAGATCAAAGTAAGGCATTTTCCTATTAGCTGCTTATTCACCAATATTAATATATAGAAACATCACTAGGAGCCCTATTGTCAGATTGTGTAATGATTGTTTTGCCAAGTATAATTTAAAGTGAATGCTTTGGTTTTATACTATTGTACATCAACCCTTTTTGAGTTATTTAATGCCAAGTCATTTTATATTCAGTTTCTTACAGTACCTGCTGTTGCTTAAAATGGTCACCCATCCAAGTATTGAACAGCTCATTGCTGCTTAACTTCAGTGATCTAACGGGAACCAGTGCTTTTAATGAGACTTTACTGTAAATAATGCCATGATTAACTGACTTGTTTGGTTGTTGGATTTTACGGCACGTCAACCCGTGTTTGGTTATACTATGCCAAAGATATTTTGTTTATTCATTCGTTGGGTATTCAATTTTTAAAAAACGCATTTTTAATACATTCTTTTTTATCTATTTAACCTATAGAAGAGACCCTAACAGGTACAACCACTCCAGGTCTGAGTGGACCTTAGAGTAATGTGGTGAAGAGGTACACTACACTCCTCAGACCTCTAGAATTGGAACTTCACCATTAGAGCAGCTTAATGACTGACTTGTTTGAACATAGCGTCTAATTTTCTGAAAATAATTTGCCCACTCTACAAGGATTAAAAAAGTTTATCTGATTTTGATGGGATTGTGAGATTTCATGAAATCAAATGTTCAGACTAAACTCATCCTAATGTAAAAAAAAAAAGAATTCATCGAGGTCTTAATTTGCAATCTCCAATCTAAGGCAAGACAAGTTTTTCTTCTTTCTTTTTCTTATTGCAAAAAGTATTTTCCCATAGTTAAAATCAGAGCACTTAATTGGTTGGATTTTATGGCATGTCAACCTTGTTGGGTTATTTATATCAAAGATATTTTTTATTCATTCTTATTGGTATTCAATTTTTCTTCAAACTCAATTTAAAAAAAACAAAAAAAAAAAAAAAAACACATTTTTAATACTCATTTTTTTTATCTATTCAACCCATAGATGGACCCTAACAGGTACTACCATTCTGGTCAGGTGTACCTGGGAGTAATGACAATGAAAGGGTACTTAACATGCCACAGAGCTCAAAAAATTATTTGTCAAAAACGTTTTATTTTCATATAGCAACATGTTAAGAAACAGAGTCTGTTATCAATGCATTGTCTCTGACCCCTTTGAGTTGCAGAAGGAGGAGGCCAAGTTAAATAAAAGGGAGAATCTTTACCCTTGCCTTCTCCTGTTTTCAATCAGCACATGGCTGTAATTGAAAGTGACAGTGACACTTGTATTATTATTTATCTGTCAGTAATTTTCTTTTTCCTTTTTTAAAATTTTTTTATTAAGATATGTATTCATGCCTTTTAGTTGATCAAGAAATTAATGATAGCAATCATCAATTTTCTGTTAATGTAGATGGATTTAGACAGTTCCTCATGACAGACATATGTAATTCATGTGGCCCTAGATCTACTCAGTTTGACATGCCTGTTCTACCCAATATTGATCAGTATTGTACTTTTCAGATTTGTCTTTTATCATCATATTGAAAATAATAAAAGGAAGATGGTAAAAAAAACAAACAAACAAACAAAAAAAAAAAAAACAGTGAAAGAAAAACAGCTTTCTGTACCAAGAATTGGAAGGGATGTCTTTTCTTAAAATTATATAGTCCAAGTTAAAAAGTGATAAGGGAAACCTGAAGCTGAATCTTTTTAGATCTTATTTTTCTGATGCAGGTAGTATTGGGATCAGGAAGCTTGTTTTTTTGTAACCAGGCCGTTTTCTTGACCCCCCAATGATACCTGAATCAAGAAGAAAGAAAAAAAAAAAAAAAAAAAAAAAAAGATTGCCCTTCCCCTAGCACATTCTTTTTTTAAACCTGCACTAATAATCCAGGTATGGAAGCCCCAAGTGTAGAATGTCGAGATTAAATGGAAATTCCCCAATCCCAACAGTTTGGATCTCTGATGTGCCGTTACCATGGAAATTGACAAGAGGGGATAAAGAGTGGAGGAAAACAAAAACAAAAAAAAAAAAAACATTTTTACAAAAAATATTTACATTTTTATTGTTTTAGTTGCTGTTCCTTTCCCTCCCTTTAATGGGAAGAAAATCCCTTCCATACACATACAAAGACACATACACACACACACACATACGCATTACAGTGTGGTAGCAGCAGGAGGAGGAGGAGGAGAACAAGGAGGAGGGTGGAGGTGGTGGTAGTGATGGTTACTTGTAGAAGGGTGAAAGAAGAGGATTTGGCGGAGGGATTTCTAGGCCCCTGTTCCTCTTTGCCCAAATTCTGAGATTTTTTTTTTTTTTTTTTTTTTTTAAACTTGGCACCAATGGCTGTCCAAATACAATAAGGGCTGGTCTGGTCCATGTTGGACTGCTTGAAACATGTGACACCTCTTTTAATGTCTAACCTGACATAATTTGTTTGCATTGACCAGCACAAGTCCTCTTCTATTAAGGGGAAAAAAGAAAGAAAGAGAGAGAGGAGGTAGAGAGAGAGAGGGAGGGGGGAGGTAGAAAAAATGGAATAGAGGAAATATCTTGCCTTTTTTATTTGGGAGCTTACACTGAATTTTTTTCTTGATAGAGGTTGGAGAAAGGAGAGGGAGGGAAAAAATAATTTTCTTAGCACCACCCCTCTTGCATGAACCTTTTTCTTTTTCTTTGTTGTGGAATGACACCAACATGCTTATCTCCATACACCATCTAGGAAAAATTGAAAAGTGCTGAACATCAGAATGTGCTCTTCTGTATTGTAAGGCCAGATGAAAGAATAAGAGTTTTTTTTTTTATTATTTTTTTTTTCTTTTGAGAGAAGGAAAAAAACCTGAGTTTTGCCATCCATCCACCCCACCTCCCCCACTGCCACTGGAACAAGACTGAACTTTCTGTGATGACTCAACTCATCAGCCTGTGTGCAGCCTCTGTGCACATAGAGGTAATGGAGGGAGAGGGGACAAAAAAAAAAAAAAAAAAAAAAAATCTGGAGATGAGCTTTCGGCTCAGAATGGCCGGCTCAAAATGTCACTGACATCTTTCCTTTTATCCAATCTTTTGTAGCTGGTCTGAAATACACGATGAACCCGTGTGAAAGTGTCCTCATCAAACACAGCACGTGCTGTATTGGAGAGATCAAATGGCTCTGAAATAATAAAAACACAATAAGAGTTAGAGAACATCAAGGGATTTGGGATAGAGCATATAGAACATATGTCTAAATCTTTGAGATGAAAGATAATTTGTAGAAACACCTGAAGAAGGCCAGAGGCATATTGGCCGAAAAGTTGTCTATATAACAATAAAGATGAAAACAATGGTCCAAAAAATCCAAATAATACAGAATATATTTACTATGATGCTATTATACTCTTATAAACATGCACGCGAGAAAAGAAGAACTGTTGCTTGGACTGAAGCGAAGACAAATCTTTCCAACCTAAGAAACAAATGCTACTATTTATTACATATAACTGAGTAGCCTCTGTTGATTGTTTGGATTTTACAGCATGTCAACCGATGTTTTTATGCCGAAGATGTTTGGTTTCATTCATTCTTGATAGGTATTTAACATTTTTTAAACACATTTTTCCTGGACCTGGGATGGCAATGAAGGAGTACTCCATTTTCTCCAGAGCTCTAGAATTAGAACCATCAGATGCAGTTAAATGTCATACCCAGGGCATCAAGCCCCTCAGCCACTGCATTCTAGCACCCGTACGATAAAACGGATTGGGTGTTTGCTATAAGAGCAATAGGGTTGGACAATCATATAGGTGCTAGTGCTTTATGTGACCATCCGGTTGATTGGATGGGGCCCTTTCTGCACATCTAACCTAAATAAGGGCCAAAGAGTAACCTTTGTGCTGTAATGGTTAGCAAACTATTCTCACAGATTCATTACTAGTGAATAGAGAGTTTGATCCAGACTGGATGCCCCATACTTCTGACCTTTGTTATTATATCCTACCCATGACTAATGTGTTGGGTAAATAGTTAAAACAGAGTAGCCTTAAATACAGGATGTTTACAAGAATTTGATATTTGTTTTGAACAATAAATGCATGTGTATGTATAAATTAAGAATGTTTGAGACCTTGTACTATTTATTTTATTCTTATTTATTATTATTTTTTTTTTTTTTTTAGATCTACATATACTCTACCACTCATATTGAGCACTCTTTATAAATATAGCAAACTATATTATTAATATATGTTAATAATGTACATATATATATATTTATCAACCCCTCTGCCCAAGCAGGATGTGACACAAGGTCAAATTCAAGCAGAGTTCAACAGGTTTGAATTCAGAGTTTCATTCTCCTAGACTGGCTGCCTAATCAAGGTTAAAGAGTCGGGTCTGCCCTACTATTTACTCATAACTAGAGGGAGAATAGATGCAGACCTTTCCCAAGGGTATTAGCACCATGAAATGCAATTTGAACTTGGGTCGCCAAGTCCATCTCTTCCAATGGTAACCATTACACCATGTGCCTCCATAAATGTTTATTTGTTTTATGGCATATCAACATTTTTCGGGCCATTTAATGCTGAAACAAATCATTTTGATAAAAGCTATGTTTCAAGTTCTTAATATCTTGAAATTGGTATAATCAATTTTCATTAACTTCATTTGGTTTGGTTAATGGTAGGTATAGTAACCCTGTGGGTTATTTAATGCCAAAAACTGTTAGAGTGGGTTGGTATTCAAGTTTCCATCACAGGTGTATTTTTGTGGATGTATTTTATATCTGATTTATAATTTGATATATTTTTATTTCTCTGAAGAAGGATAAAATGTCATCCATGTTAGTATTCTCAAACAGATCCCTCATATCATATGCGTTGAAATATTAACAAAAAAAACAAAAAAACCCAACAACTTAAGAATGAAAAATGCTTTAATTTACCTTCAATACAGAGGCATTTCCACTGACCGGGAGTGCCTACTTTGTGTTTTACTATTTCAATTGGTAACTTGGTCCCAGCGCGTACAGAAATAGCAGAGCGTTTGAAACTGAAATGCAATAAATAAAATAAATGCCATGATTATTTTATTCCAAAGAGATGCCTGCTAATATACATGTATATTAGAACTAATATTTTGGCAGCAAGATAAATAAAATACAGTAAGGATAGTAACTTACTCAAAATTTGTAGCATAGTACTTGAGAAATCCTAGAAAAAGGTCACCTAGACTTTCTTCATTTTCAGATTTGTATGCAGGCAGTTCTTCATCCAAACGCAGATTGCTGATGTCATTCTTGACACTGAAAATGTCCTAAAAGGAGAAAAAAAATAAAGAAAAACTGAGTAAAGCTGAAAGGAAGTAAGAAATATCTAAAAGTGATTTGTCTTTTCTTTACACAAATTAAAAAAAATATGGCTTGACAAAATATTTTTTCATATTCAAGATTGAGTTATAAATAAGTTAAATGTATCTGTTTCTTTTGTTATGGCATTCATCCTGGGTTGGTCAAGCTGGCTCCATCTAACAAATTCACCTGTGGTGATTTCATGGAAGAGTAACAAGGGAATAGGAAATTCACAAGTGGTTCCCAAACTCTGCATGCATATTTCAGTCAGGGAAAGGGGATGCTCTTGTTTGCTGCAGATTTTCCATAGACCCAGTGACAAGTTCACCAAAAGCCATCGATTCCTGACGATGATGGAGACACCCTTTGGATTTTTGGTCAGGTTGTGGCCCTAATACCACCGTGTGTCAGAACTGTCCACCTTGGGTGACCCTCCAGGAACTTAAGTTCCCAACTGTATGGCCCTGCCATGATGAGGAGGGGTTGGACTTTAGAAATAATGTGCTAGATGAATGTTGAGCAAAGAGCTTCCTCTGTTCTTTTACAGGTCTTGTTTTTTGTTCCGCAGGGTGTCTAGCCACCCTCTTCACCAGACAAAATCTGTGGGGTTATCAGTTTAGTTGCCAATGATCCGACTATGAAACAGGTAGTACTGGGTTCATAGTACCTAAAAAAAGTCTATCAGAACATTTACACATAAACCATGAATTCTAAAGACTTTAAAAATCTTTAAAAAAAAATAAAAATTGTCAGAATTTTTTTTAGATGAGGCTTGTATTATTTTGTTTTTTCTGATTGTTTCCCCATCTTTATTGTGAAATATACATACACAAAGTTATAATTATTCAAAATGATTTCCCAAAATTAAATCATCACTATGCTTTGATAGACAAAGTCTTCACACTTGTAGTGGAGTAAGAGTAGTCTGCTGCAATAGATTACTAAGAACACCTGTAGAATGCCAGAGGTACGTTGGTCGAAATATTGTGTATGTATATTTCACAAAGATGAGGACAACAGCAGGGACATTCATGACTTTCTCCAATCCTCCCTATAGGTCATCGCTCCTGGGAAGTCCTCAGCACAGCATCCAGAATCCGAGCAGAGCTTTTTGCTAGTCAGCCTACCGTGGTGTGTCCATGTAAAAGGTCTCCACAGGAGAACACCACTTATATAATATAAGTAATAGTGGTTTCTTCTCTTCTGGTATTATTAGGATCCTTTCTTTTTGATTATTTGCTCAATTTTTGGAGCTAGATCACTGTACGGCATAATTTACAAAGAAATCCATTTTCAAAACCAGATCAGCGATACCCCACCCCTTTAAAAAGGGAGCATTTCTTAAAAAATTAAGTGAGTGTGACTGTTTTTTTTTTTTTTTTTTTACACCTACTCATGATGCCAGCATATTGGACATTAATATTCATAAGCTATAAAATAAAAGAAAGAATGAAATAAAAAAAATTACCGGGTAGAGTTTTTGTAGGGACGGTAAAACTGAAGGTTTGGTGCCATCTGAAAATAGAAAAGTGGTTATTGAAAATTTATAAATTCAATGTGTACAGAATTTTTATTGCAAATTAAAAAAAAAAAAAAAAAAAAAAAAAAAAGTGGGTTTTCTTTTTAATACACCACCCCTCAAGAAAAAAAACCTAACATTCATTTTAATCCTACATCCTCTTCTAACATATCTCATCAACACTTTTAAAAGCGACTGTCATAATCTGTATAAATAAAACCAATGATAAATTTTTCCAAATAAAAGAGATGCTAAAAATTAAAAAAAAAAAAATGAAAATTATAGTGATGGTCCAGTAATGGTAACTATGGCTTATATGGTTTGGTTTGGTTGGTTGGTTGGGTTTTATGGCATGTCAACCCCTTGGGTTATTTTATGCCGATTACTTCTATTGGTAATTTGGTATTCAAAAATATTTAGTGCCGACAAAGTTTTGAAATAATTTCATTTTTAATGGATAATACAATTTTGTTTATAAACTCGTGTTTTCTATTCAACCCATAGATGGGACCCTAACAGGTACTACCACTCCAGGTCAGAGTGGACCAGGGAGCAATGGTGATGAAGGGGTGCTCCACATTCCCCAAACCTCCAAAACTGGAATCTCACCATCAGATAGAGTTTAATGTCATTCCCAGGACATGTAGACCCTCAGTCACCGCTTCTAGCACCCATATGATAAAAAGGGTAGGGGATTGCCATAAGGGCAATAGGGTTGGGGCAATCACATAGGTGCTAGGGCTTAAAGTGACCAGCCGATTGATCGGAGGGGGCCTCTGACCGCCCGTCTAGCCCAAGATTGGGCCAAAGTGGAGTATTGCAAGTCATGCTCATCCACCTGGGTTCTATCCTTAAGCATCACGGGTCGCCACCCACGGCCAACAGGTGGCCCCATTGGGGGAGTCTTACCCCTCTGCAGAGGGGGAGTCTTACCCCTCTGCAGAGGCGCAGTCGGTGCATTCTAACGCCCCAGCCGACAGGGCGGTGGCTTATATGGCTTTAAGCATTCCTATTAAATACTAATAATTTTTAAACAGATCTATTTGACATATGGGACCCTAACAGGTACCACCACTTGGGGTCGAGTGTATTTGAAAGTAGTAGCAATGAACCACTCCCCAGTGCCTTTTTTGGGAAGTGGATTGGTCTTACTCCTTCAAAATCCACTTGGGATGTCATTTCTATAACAGTAATGAATAGAGAACATTGGGACACAAGGATAAAGAATAAACTCTCATTAAATTTGAAAGCCAAACACATTTTCTGATACTACCAACATTCAGAGATAATAATAAATAAAATAAAAAATAAAAATAAAATAATAAAAATAATAATTTGCAAATTCAAATATTTCACACTATATAACATAACTTCATTTTGCAATTAAATGCAAAGAAAAAAAAAGAAAAAAAAAGAAAAGTAAACCTGAAGAATTTACTCACATTGAAGGTAATGAATAGCCATGAGGCCCAATGAATAACTTGAGATGGTTTGCTTGCGTGCATCGTTGATATCATGAAAACGAGACCAGTATTTGATGAACAGAACTAAAGGCATGACTCTCCAATCCACTAAAAGAAAAAAAAAAAAAGAAAATAAATAAATAAAATGAAGTAGCCCTTGACAAACATTTTTGTTTATATCTAAGAGGGCACTTTATATTTTACCTAGAGAACCCAAAATATGTTCAAACTTTCCTATCCAATCCTAATGATTTTAAACGTATCTATTTGGATAATAAATGTGCCTCTAACATGTACTACTACTACTACTCCACATTTTACGGAGCTCCAGAACTGCAGCCTCACCACCAGATAGATTTTAGTATTATATACAGGGAACCCTTTTTATCAAGGGTCTTACTCTCACTACAAAAGGTGCAGTCTGTGTATTCTAAACTCCATTGTAACGGTGAACATCTAGTCAAGAAGAACAACTGAATACAAAATATCTATAAGAAAAATAACTAAGTTTTTAGATTGTTTTTAAAGTATGTACACACAATGGGGAATCATTTTTTTCTTTCATTAAATGAAAACTGATCACATTTCTTTATAAAATTTTAAAAACATATTGGAATCACTTAAATGTTTTCTTTTAAGTTTTGATTTCAAGAACATTAATATTAATTGTAAAATAAATCACTTGAATGCTTGAAAGGAGTTTTTTTTCTCAATATTTTGTCATTAATTTTTGTTAGTAATATTTGGATTATTTGGACTGTTGTCCTCATCTTCATTGTTATCAGTACAACGTTTCGGCTGATGTGTCCTCCGGCCTTCTACAGGTATTTCTTGTTGTAATCGGGAGCCATCATGGAACTTTGAACCAAACCCTTTATTCAGTCCATGGGGGTATCCTGTTCTCATTCCGCTAAACATAGCTGGGGTACAGGTGTTAAGCTGTGTTAATTATTATTCTATGTTACAAGAAATACCTGAAGAAGGCAGGAGGGCACATCAGCCGAAACGTTGTACAGATAACAATGAAGATGAGGACAAAAGTCCGAATAATCCAAATAATACTAATTATCAAGCCTCATCTAAAAAATTCTGAGAAATATTAATTTTTGTTGTTCAAAATTACTTCAACTATTTGTTAAACAAAACTAAAACTTGGGCATTCATAGTTCTACAAAAAATAGGCCTACGGGAGGGTTCAAACTACACCAACACATCCAATAATTTGAGTTCTGTGACTTTCCCTACAATTAATTCTATTTTTGTAGCAGCTATTTTATCTTAGGGAAATTTTTAATTAATTTAATTGCCTAGGAACTACAAGGTTCTAGGTTCGTTACTGGTCCCCACCAATTCAGCATATGATTAGCACAGATTGAGTAATCTGACTTGTGCGGTAAAGTGGGGAGCTAACGGTAGGTGTGGCACCTCAACCTGGCAAAACCAATCTTCCGGGTCTAGCGCAAGTGAAAAGGGGATAAACTTTCTTGCTGTCTGGCTGATGCCAACAATAGGACACTCCAATTTTACTCTTAGAAAAATCTTCCCAAAACAAAGTAGCTGCTACAAAAATACAATAATGATTATCTAACAGAATTTTTCAAAAAAATATTACTTTTATTTTCCTCAAAATATAATGAAAAATACATTTTTTTTTACAGTGTGTGTTACCTGTTAACTTGGGTCAATAATTAAATAGGTGTTGAGTCATGAGTGATGAAAATCTGCTTAAATTTATAAGCATCTTATGGGATAGCTGAAGCATGGATGACCAAACCTAATATTAACCAAATAGGAAAAGTATATCCCCAATGTAAAATACTGGCAAATAACAGGTTAACATTCAAGCAAGTAAATAAAAGTGACTTTTCAAGTCCAGTCTTGATAACTCAGGATCATTTTGTAATAAAACAATCTTATCAAAAAGTCGTAAAAGAATGAAAGTCAAGTGAATCATAGGAAAATCCAGGAATGATTAAAATAAAAAAATAAATATAAATATAAGTAAATAAAAAAAAAATAAAAAAAGTTAATCTAACAATTAGCAAATAACATTTTGCTTATTGGAAATAATTTTCTTCTTTTAAATCAAAGAGAAAAATGCTGGATTTTTTGTTATTGTTGATTGAATTTTATGGCATGTCAACCCTTGTTGGGTTATCTTATGCCGAAGACGTTTTGTTTTATTCATTCTTGATGAGTATTCAAAAAAAAAAAAAAAAAAAAAAAAAAAAAAAAAAAATTTTAAACTCATTTTTTTCTATTTATCCTATAGATGGGGACCTGGTAGTAATGGCGATGAAGGGGTACTCCACACTCCCCAGAGCTTTAGAATCGGAATTTTACCATTGGATGCAGTTTAACGTCATACCCAGGAAAGAAAAATGCTGGATCTTAACCTGTTAACTATTTTAATGTCTGATCCACCTTGATAACCATTTTGGTGCGGTACATTTTGCAACAAATTTAGTGGGCAAAATGCACTTTTTTTTTTTTTACAATTACAATATACTATATTGGCATTGGAGTAGGGGGTTATTAACGGTGGTTTATATTGCACAAGTGTTTACAAGAGAATTTTTTTTAATTCACTGATACTTCTAAAAATGATTTTCTTTATATTTTTTTTTTAAGGAGTAATTAAGTTTTTTTTGTTTTTTTGTTGGTTTTAATTTTTAGGACTGAGATATATCAAACAAGAGACAGTTTTGGGAGGAGAGTGGAGGGGAGGTATACTACCAAGATCCAAAATTTTCAAGTGATGTAGACTAAAATTTTCATCTCACCCCCCACAAATTAAGTATATCAAAGAGACTCAAGTTTCTCTTGATACTAAAAGGGTTTGTAGAAATTAAAGACTATAAAACTCAAGTTTAGGATGATGTCACGGATCTCTGTCTAGCCAAACCTACAAACATAGCTGAATCTTGAGAGACATGTTCATTTATTAACCATAGTTCTTCAAATAGAATATAAGTCCTTTAAATAGACTTTAATAAGAAAATAGTGTTATAAAAAAATTAAATCCAAATAAGAAAACAATTACTTACATCTAGCATAGGCTTTCAATAAGTGGGTATTCCTGATTCCAACTGAATTGTTTATGTTTAGATCACACTCGACCTGACTAAAAAGAAAAAATTTCATTAAGCATTTGCAGGCAGAGTAGCATTTCTGTTGTCAACAGTACATAGGCAGAGAGATACTTAACCAATGCCCCAAAGAAAGAAAAAAAAAAAAAAGAGAAAATAAATAAATAAAATAAAAATTAAACTTTTGAGACAAGTAATTTATGGGAATAAATAATGATAATAATAACAATAAAGTTATTACCTGATGTTATCCCAAAATTTGAGGATTGGAACTTTTGCTTTAATCACCTGAGAGGATTTGATGAAAGCTGAAATAAAAAAATCCAGGATTAATAAAAATTATTTAACAATGTTTATATGTACATTTTTTTAAATTCACACACACACACACACACACACACACACAGAGGTTCTGAACAAATGGAAACAATTGAAGAGTTTAAAATTATTCAGATACATTCATATTGATTTTGTTGGTTAAATGTATTCAGATTTAACCCCCCATCCTACCCCACACTGCCAAACCCTCTTTCATCATTTCTAAAGATGATCATATTAATTTAGTGACTAAGCAGTGAATAGATCAAAAATGTGTGTGTGTGCTTTGTTTTTTTGTTTAGCAATGAAAAGTATGTAATAAAAAGTTACTTACAACATTTTTTCAATCCTCTATGCACAAGATTTAATATTTCTGTGGCTTCTCGCTTTTGATCAATCTAGAAAGTACAAAAATAAAACAAACAATTACATAACTCATAAGCTTCTAAATTAAATTAAAAATTCAAATGAAAAGTGATTATAAATCATATGTTTATATGCCCAACTAAAACTTTGAAAAAAAAAAAAAAAAAAAAAAAAAAAATTACTCCTTATATCTTGAAAGGGTTGATTACTAACCAAAAAGGTTTATCAAATGCATAGGACTATCTAAGTCATCCATGGTCAGGGACATAAATATGTTGCTCGGTTTCAGAGGGTTGTACCTCCACATTGCACTTAAAAGGGTCATTGATTCATTTTAATGGCATGTCAACCAGTCTAGGCTCATTTCATGCCTAAAAGTTAGGGAATCATGTTCATGTTTAAATTTTTTGAGTAGTAGTCCAATTTTTGTTTTTTTTGTTTGCACACTTCTATAAAAAACATGATCTTTTTGACTCCTAGATGGGACAAACAGGTACTACCACTCCGGATCAGAGTGTACCTGGAAGTAATGACAATAAAGGGGGTACTCTATACTCCCCAGAACTGAAACTTCATCACTAGATACAGTTTAGTGTCATAGCCAGGATACACTAGGAGAGGGGGGGGGAATTACCAAGATGCAGTTTAGTGTCATACCTAGAACCACATTTTTGAGGGGAGAGGGGAGCAGCATCTTAACCCATCTACAGGGAATACAGTCTACATATTCTAAGCCCTGCCAACAGGGCTATTTGATGCCAGAGTCCATGCTCCTGCTAATAGAACTGAGCAATTTTAATCCTTCATCTCATGTACGCATATGGGTCTCTTAGATTAAAAATAGGACTGGTCATACCCCTATTTTAATGAGAGATTGAAAAAGTAGAATCCAATGTATCCAAACATTGTTTACAATTCTTAGTAGCCATAAACAGATCAACATGAAGTAACCTAAATTTTTAGGTAATCTTATTTATATTTTAATGAATACATTGTACTCCTCAGAAAGAACAACAAAGTTATTATTCAACGTAAAAATTACAAAAAAAGATTATTAGGAAAAGGTTTCTTGGTGTAAGGAATGAAAGTGATATGATCTGGTTTCAGGTTACAAGATTGTCTAGATAACACATTACAAAGTTTGTATACAACCTGCTCAAATCTGGCAGGAGACCAAATTGTTAATAAGCCTTGTTCTGAACAAATGCATTTATCCATTTTCACTGTTGAGTCATGATTGCAGATAAGATTATTTGCTGAGACGGGGAAAGACAACTAAAATCAGCAGATTTGATAAATTATACATCAAAAACATCAATTGTTCTTTTGTGAAATAAGAAAAGGGTCTTTTGACAATATCTTATTACAATGGAGATTTGGTGTCTGCCTGTAACAGAAACTATGTCACAATACCCTCAGGAATTGCATAATCTTATCAATGAGTATTTAGCTGATTTGATAGATTATACATAAAAAAAAACAAAAAAAAACATCAATTGTTCTTTCGTAAAATAAGAAAAGGGTCTTTTGACAATATAAGTGACTAAGAAGAGAGAGAGAGGGGGAAAAAAGAAAAAAGGAAAGAGTGAAGAGCTCTAGGAACATAAAATAAAGTTGGTGGAGTGGCCTATGGTTGGTACCAGCCAAACAGCAAGCGATTCTATCCCCTTTTCACTAGTGTATGACCAGGGATTTGGGGGGGGGGCTGATGTGGAGCACCACACCTACCGTCAACTCACAACTTTACAGAACAGATCAGATTAGATTACCCGATCTATGCTACTAATGCGCCAAGTTGGCAGGGACCGGTATCAAACCAGGAACCTCGCAATTCCTAGGCAGGTACTCTACTGACTGAACTAATCAAGCCCACTGACTAGTCTAAAATGGCACAACTGGTTTGTCTGTGGGGTCATGTCTAAAACCTAGAAGAATAGAAGCATTACATAGCTTTAAAAATTCATTTTGTTATTGTTAGATGGTATTCAGTTTGGTTTATTTAATGGCATACAAACCCCTTATGGGTTATTTAAGGCCAAAATTTTGTTCATTTGTAAATGTTCGATTATAAGTAGGACTATATGTTTAATGTTCCATTGCAATCACTTTTTGTCTATGATGATAATCACAGAGCAGGCCCCGACACTAACTTTTTTCATGACCACCCCGAACAAAAATTATCAACCGTCCTGAATGGGATTTAGACCATCCCGAAATCAAAAGATTTTTAAAAAATTCATTAGCATCATCTATACTTGTCAGTCATCAGTAGTATAATAACATGTAATAAAACATTAAGAAAAGCTGAAGCAATGATAATTCTGGATATTTGGACAAAAAATCTATTTCCTCGTCACTAGGAAATGGATTTTTTGTCCAAATATAAATTATTTTATTCAAATCTGCTAGCATTTAATACAAATTATTATAACTAATTTTGAGGCCTCCTAAAATGCATTCTGGTAAAAGAAGAAAACTTGTTAAAGTCAAGTTGCAAACCTGTCCAATAAAAACGTAAATAAATAGACCACAGTTGATACTTTTTTTTAGTTTGGGTCTAGATTTGTATCAAAATATGCCCAGAAAAGTTTTGTGACTCAAAGTGCTACATTTATTGAAAAATAATCCCCAAACGGCTAGAAAACACTTGAGGAAATAGACTGTTTTTTGAGGTCAGCATTCGGGCAATCACTGGATGGCCAATATTGGAATGTAGTACTAACTTTTAGTAAATATTTTTACTGTCCCTGGCGACGTATTGATCGTCCCGAATGTAATTTTTATGTGACGATGGGACGGCGTTAATGTCAAGCCCTGTCACAGAGTTATATGGCATCAAATATTCCTATCGAATACGATTAATTTCTAACAGGTGCTACCACTCCAGGTCAGAGTGGACCTGGCAATAATGGCAATGAAGGGGTACTTCCCACTTCTCAGAACTCGAGCCTCATCATCAGATGTAGTTTAGTGTCATGATCAGCACACACATTTTTAGAAAGGTCATATACCCCTCTGCAGAGAACACAGCATATTTCTAGTCCAACAGGACAAGGTGTGAGAAGAAAACTTGATGTTGGTTTATTTTCTACCAAGAAGCAACCACCCCAATTCTTGGTTGGTAATGGACAACAAAATGAATAGTATGGGGGAAAAAAAACAAAACAAAACAAAAATTCTATACTTTTGTATGCAATCACTACTTGAACATAATGACTGTATTTTTGTTTTATCCTTTATCAAATTGTTTTATTTTTTAAAATCATTTCTTTAAATATATAAGCTTTTCTTATGCAAAATGAGGGGCATGAAGTTTTTTTTTTTAACCCCCCTCTAACAATAATAGGGAGTAGATTTTTATTCAATTTTGGTCTTTGTTGGTCTCCACCAATTTGCTTTTATAAAAAGGACATGCGCTCAACCATTGTACAAACAGACATACAGAATAATGTAACTTGTGAGCCTGTCCTCCTACTTATTCCTACAGCTACTGTTTGTTTAAAAAGAAACAATAGAAATATTTCACCAGTGCTACACCTGATGATGGCACTTAGTAGTGCAGAAAGTACTCGTGTTAAAACCTTTGGTTGATTCATACACAAAATTCCACCCGGATATTAAAAAGATGGCCAAAGATTTAGAAAAGATTGAAAAAAAAAAAAAAAAAAAAAAAAAAAAAAAACAACTCGCCAGACAAGAATTGTCTGTTGAGTTCAAATCACCCCCTCACTTAAATTTAAAAAAAAAACTTTTTCCCCTAATCATTTTGTTTTGTCCTCAACTGTATCTGACCTTTTGTAGTTGTCCTGTTGTTCACCTAAAGGAATTTTTTTTGAGGAGACGAAAAAAAAAAAAATCTTTTCAAAAAATTAATCTGCTTTTATATATATATATATATATATATATATATATATATATATATATAATTTACAAGTGTAAATCCAGCTACTTAAATAATGAGCCCTACAAAACCAATGAAAGAGGAATTGTGATTAAGAGCCTCTCTTAATTATTTTGATATTAATGAAATATTTGGCTTACAGACTCAAAGGTTTAAATGTCAAAAACATTAACATTTTAAAAAAAAATTAAATTGTATTTTTATATAAAACAAATCTTTGAAGCAAATTGTGTATAAAAGACATGCACTAAAAATGTCACTTTTCTCTAATAAATTTTTATTTAATATAGTGATTTCAAGTTGGACATCCCATTGTGGTGTAATGGTTAGCAAGCTTGTTTCACAGATCCATTAATACTGAATACTGAATTTGATCCTTGCTGGATGCCCCATACTTGCAACATTGTGCCACATCTTCCCCATTGCCAACAAGTTAGGTAAATACCTACAGTGACATTAAATTAAAACAGCCTTTTTAGCAGACAAAAAAAATGAATGTAATTAGATTAAATAGAATCAATTTTTACATTAACCTGTTCATGAGTAAGCATCAAACACAAGTCTATATCACTTTTGTTGGTACCAAAACCACTCATAGATGATCCCACGGCATACAGACCACAGTCTGGAAAAAGAAAAAGAAAAAAAATATTTAAATACATAAACAAAAAACAAAGGAATTTATGTTTAAAATTAAGTCATTAGTAGCAAAAAGCATTCATTATATCGGTCTCCTAGATACCCCCCCCCCCAAAAAAAAAAACATTAAAAAAAGTATTTTTTGTATTATATGCCAAAAGACTTGTTCCTTGTGTCCTCTAATCCAGTGCTTCTCAAACTTTTGCAAATTGTGGACCGGTTGACTTAAAAAAAAATTTTTTTTATTGATGCATGGACCGGTGTATAAAATTAAAGAATTTGTTAAACTTTGATTAAAAAGTATTTATGCAGGGATGTTAAAGTTAGTTTTATTTAATACAGAAATCTATCATCAATATAAACTAACCCCCAGTGTACAGTCAATGGGAATAGTGAGATTGCTTATTTGTCAAGCCTTGGCTTGATAGTGCCACACACAATGGTTCTCAAATATCCAAATTGTTCCTGTACTTCACATTTTATCACACTCATTGTTGAAAAAGCAACCTCGCATAGGTATATCAATGGAAATGGGAGAAGCATATTGTGAGCGATTTCAGCCAGTTGACATTTTTAGAAATATATTTCCAATTTTAGTTTATATGTATGGTTGCTGTACTTCAAAGCTGTACAATTTTTTAAAAAAGTCATGTGAGGCACCTGTGGACTGGCAGGTAGTACTTCACAGACTGGCTATGAGAAACACTGCTCTAATTGATAAAAGGCAAACAGAACTTGTTTTCCTTCTTTAGGACAAAGTCTGATTCTTTCAACAACAATGTTCATTTCTTTACTGTCTCTTTCTCACAAAGGCCCATTCTATGTGATCCAAGTGTCACTCATTCTGATTGGTTTGGTTTGTTTTGTTTTATGGCATATCAACCTTGGTGGGTCATTTAATGCTGACAAAGTTGTGAAATAAATTCATTCTTAACGCATAATACAATTTTGTTTATCAACTCATGTTTTTCTATTCAACCCATAAATGGGACCCTAACAGGTACTACCACTCCGGGTCAGAGTGGACCAGGGAGCAATGATGAAGGGGTGCTCCACATTCCCCAAAACTGGAACCTCACCATCAGATAGAGTTTAACTTCATTCCCAGGACATGTAGACCCTCAGTCACCGCCTTCTAGCACCCATATGATAAAAAGGGGTTGGGGCTTGCCATAAGGGCAATAGGTTTGGGAAAATCATATAGGTGCTAGGGCTTGATGTGACTCCCCGTCTAGCCCAAGATAGGGCCAAAGTGGAGTATTGCAAGTCATGAACTGCTCATCCACCTGGGTTCTATCCTTAAGCATCACGGGTCACCACCCACGGCCAACAGGTGGCCCCATTGGGGGAGTCTTACCCCTCTGCAGAGGTGCATTTTAATGCCCCACCCGATAGGGTGGACTCATTCTGATTCAACTCCAATACTTGTTGATTCAAAACTGCCATCTTGTCACTTTTGAGTTCTTGTATACAGTGTGGCCCAAAAGTCTTATCACCCCCTCAGCATATTTTTTTTTCCTATAGAGGTAAAACAATTACATATCATAAAAAATGATTTGGTTTTAAAGTTTTTTTGTTTTTTTTTAAAGAGATAAAATGATTACATATATACAGGGTGTTCATAAAATCTGGCAGCAGTTTTAAAGTTGAAAACTGAACAACCCAGGTTGTACAAATGATAAAATCATTTAGTAAAAAAACATGAAAGTTCAACTCTTGCAGTTTTATCTTTTATGTACAGCAATGTTTTGTTCATTATATCAGGGTTATAAAAAAAAAAATTAAAAAAAGAAAAGAAAAAAAAAGCCCTTATTGAGCAAAACTTTTTTTTTTAATGATGAAAGATTAATATAAATAGAGTAGTTTGAGATTAAAAGTAAAAATCAACTTACATGGAAAGACGCCTTGAATAATACCGTAGAGAGCATCTCTCAATTTCATCTTTTTTTGGTATACTTCCTCAGCTTGGTGATGTTTGGAAAAATAATCCATCATGGCAGTAGATATCTGAAGAAAGGGCAAGAAAAAACAACTTCTTCAAATATTTCCACTTTCATTTTACTTTAAATTTTTAATCATTAAAAAAAAAAAAAAAAAATCTTTCATAGATAATAGTAACTCTATATAGAGGGAGAGGGGAAGAGAGTCAGGTCTAATTTAGACAGGGATTGGTCGGTTGTTGACTTAATTGCTAATTACGCCTAATTAAAACCAATTAAACTGAATTTTTTTTCAAACACTTTGTAGTGCTAAAACCAAGGAATATCTAAGTATAAATATTGTGTCCATAACATAAATAGAAAAAAATCCTTTAGCTGGCGAAGGTTGATAAACTCAGCTTTAGTATAATAATAGATAATATAAAAAATAGTATGTATATATAAAATATAATATAAAAAATAGTATGTATATATAAAATATAATATAAAAAATAGTATGTATATATAAATATAATATAAAAAATAGTATGTATATAGTTTATAAGGTTCTTGGTTCAATACTGGCCCTCATCAACTCGGCACATGAGTAGCACAGAGATCTGTGCGATAAAGTGAGGAGCTGGTGGTAGGTGAGGCACTACCTCAGACACAAAACAATCCCCTTGGTCTAATGCTAGTGAAAAGGAGATAGACACCCTCGCGGTCTGGCTGATACTGACATTAGGTCACCCTGACGACTTGACTTTACTTATATGTTACCATAACAATAAAAATAGCATAAAGATATTTATTAATGCAATTTTATGATCTAATTTGGGTGATAATGTAATTTCCAGTTGGTTACAACAATAATTGTGCATGCTTATTTATACACAACCTGATATTTTTTTTTATCAAAACAATGATTAAGTGTTAATAAAATATTTTCCTTTATGATTAATTATAATATAAATGCTATGAATAAGATGTGACAAAGTTTTTAGGTGAGGTTATATTAGAAAACAAATTCTCTCTCCACTGCAGGATTAGCTTTTCTTACAAAAGAACACTTTTTTGTTGATGTTGTGGTTTTTAAATTAGCTACCAACATCTAAATTCATTCCAATCATCTTTATAAATGAAATTTATAAAATTTCAGATTTTTTTTTATGCTCAAATTAAATTTGGAGGCTACATTAGATTTTCAGGTTTCAGAGTTTTAGTTTCAACATTTATTGTTAATTTAAAAAAAAAATCTTATATACAACATTAAAATGAAATTCTGTCACAATTTCAAAAAATTATTTGATATGAAAAATTTGATTTAATAAAAACCATGAAAATACGAAGGGGAAAAAAAAAAAAAAAAAAGTTATTTTGTTAGCACTTCATATTCAATTCAACTTTGGCAAACAGTATAACTTAATTTCGCAAATACTTTTTTTTTAAATTCCCCATAACGGCTTAAGATTTAAGAAAACTATTGAAAACACAATTTGGAGATTTCGAGAGGGTAGCAGAAATTTGTCCAAGTCTCTGTGGATTACAATTTTTTCAAAAGCATTCTAATTGAAAAAAGAAACAAAAATAATAATTTTTTTATAGTCCATAAACTGTTATATCAACGTTAAAAAGGAAATAGCTTCTGTACTTTGTATAACTAGAAGAATATATCTGCAGATCCCAGAAGTACTGGGTAGATTAGTTAGTATGCATAATGTAGATAATACGAAAAACGTAAAATCATACAAGCAGCATAAAGGCTATAAAGTATTTAATTTAAACAATGCACACATTCAATTGCTGAAAACAATATTCTATACATAAGAATCCACCATCAAAGTTAAAGTATCAGGCAACACTTGATCTGGTAATTGACAAAATATTTAATCTTGTTTTATTCTTACCAATTTATTCAGGGTAGATTCTGGAATGTTTTAATATCCCCCCACCACCACCACCACACACTTTTAGTTTCACAGGACTGCAAATTGTATTTGGTCAGTTCCTTACCTTATCAGGTCCATTCATTTCAAGCATTGGGCCTGGTGAAACCATTTCAGTTTGATTGTTGAGCCGTTGTCGTTTGAAATTTCCCATATTTCCTCCATCTAACTGTCTTCTTTATGTAGATAAGACAAAAGGAGAAATAGGAGAGAGAAAAAGAGAATATCTTAATAAAATCCTTATGAAAAAAAAAAAAAAAAAAAAAAAAAAACACAAAATATAAATTCAGCAATAAACATTCAATATAAATTCAAACTAAACAAAATCTGCATAATCAAAATGTCATAAAAAGAATAAATGTACTTCAGTCAGTTGATGAATTCATCTACCATTCAAAGTCGGCCATGACACTTCAACACATAAACTGTAAATACATATTATTGCTTGAATTAATTCTAATAAAGTTAAGATAGTAGAGCTAAGATTTTATTGGTATAAACAGTTAAATTAGGTTAATGGTAATTAAACCTTAAGAATTCCATGGGTGCATTTCAGCAACCACTAGGTCTCACACCATAGGATTATTGGAGTGGCTTGAAAACACTACTGCTCTAGTAACAATCTACATTAAAATGTCACATTATTAAGTTTTTTTTTTTAAAAAGTCTTGTGTAAAGAATATTAATACTTTCTATGTACATGTGCCACCACAATGACAGAGGTTTTCACTTGTTAAGGTACTGGAAGTATGCTTAACTGGCTATCATTATTTTGAGGTGTTGAAAAGGCTCTGTTGCTTCAAATTTGGCACTGCAATATATATATATATATATATATATATATATATATATATATATATATATAATAAAAGGTAATGTTCAATTCACTAAGACAAAACTGAACAAAGAATGAATTGTTAATTTTCTTTAAAATAGTTCCCCATTCTGACAAGTCTTTCGAACTTCCTTGTAGATAATGTTCAAATTTTACATATTAAATTGACCTCTGGTGAAAACCATAGGTGGTTTGCAGATTTTAAAAGAGGTCTTAAAAAAAAAAAAAAAAAAATTAAATGCTGGAGACTTTTTCACAAACTTATTCCATTGACTAAAACTTCTTTTTGATATGGTGTAAAGTTGTGCCTTTTGTATTTATTTTAATGGCCTCCATATCTTACCCTTGGTATGAAATTTCCATATTTAGAAAATTCAAAAAACTGGTAACAGCAGCAAACCTCTCTTCCACTAAAAACTATCCTACTACAAAAACCAAGCACAGCACATATATGCAAATTAAGGTTGCCTTAACCAATAGGAAAAAAACATAACCGATTCTCAAGCAGTCTCAGAACTCAGAGGAACTGAGTTCAATCCCAAGGCTTAACAGCAAATACACTCTAAAGAGGCTAACAGTTCAAAAATGTTAAGGAATGATTCTTTTATATTGTTTTTCAAATAAATGGTTTATTCCAACTCTTTATTTTGGTACTTTGCAGGGATGCAGCAGTTTAGTATATCTTGACAGATAATGGCAAAAGAGAAAAGATTTTTTTTTTTTTAAATGGCCAGCTGCTAATTTCAGAATTACTGACAAAAGAAACATTAGCAACAGATATCTATAATTTTCTCAAACACAATCTTATGTGTAACTAGCAAATTTGAAGTGTGAATTTTTACCCAATATTTCATAACTTTTATTTATTTATCCATTCACTGTAGATGACTGGGCCATTAAGAGAAAAAAAAAGGTTACAAAATTTCCCCTGATGGAATAAGCGCATATATATATATATATATATATATATATATATATATATATATATATATATATATATAAAGGTAGACCAAAGGTCATGTCAACCCTACGAATCATCTTAATTTTCATTATTTTTTGTTTTAATAATTGCAATACATAATATCAATAAGTGCCCTGGGTATGACAAACTGTATCTAGTGGCAAAGTTTCAATTTTGGAGCTCTGGAGTACTACTGCATAGCCATTACTCCCAGGTCCACTATGACCCAGAGTGGTAATACCTGTTTAGGGTCCCATCTATGGGTTAAATAGAAAATAGGAGTTAAAAAAATGTTGAATACCCATCTAGAATGAATAAAACAAAAACGTCTTTGGCATAAAATAAACCTACAAGGATTGACATGCTGTAGAAATCCAACCAACCTAATTATAATAAATAATTATAATATAATGTTCAATTTTATTTCCAGCAGGTTATTTCAGTTGATTAGTTAGGGGCTGATTTAACTCAGTTGGTAGAGCATTTACCTCGGAACCACAAGGTTCCATGTTCAACTCAGCACAGCTTGGATTTTATGGTAGATGTGGCGCTCCACCTCAAAGATAAAAATCTCCCAGGTCTAGAGCTAGAGCGACTTGTAGAGGCTAGAGGTAAATGCTGGTGCCCATAGAGAATTTTAAATAAAACTCCATATTATGTGTTCTTCTCACATTCATTATTCGTAACAATAATGATTTAGAAAATCAATGGGTATTTAATTTATAGTCAAAATCATTAATACATAGAATAAATCTTATTTATTAACAATGTCTATATGAAAATCTGAGTTAAATTTGCCTCAAAACAGCTCGTCATTAGTGTGTTTAAAATCCTGCAATGTGTCTTATATATCACTAAGATATAATGGTTTACATAATATGTCTTGCTTAATTTGCATATTGGTTTTAACAAAACTGGGTTTAATAAATAATTATTTGGTGTTATTGATCTCTAATATTATTGTTTTATTCTCCAATCCTATGATTCATTTTTATATAGAAATCAATTAAAATATAATTTAAAAAAGTGTAATCTTTTTATATATGTTCTTATTTCATTTCATTAGTCTAATTTAATATATTTTATTATATCAATACTTAAATACTTATGCCCAAAGGGCACATATTCTTACTAGTATTTTTTAAATGCTGGAGATGTTTTTGACCAATGATAATACATTGTCTTGTTTCTTCTCATTAGAAATAAATAAATAAGATTGACAAATAGAGCAACAAGGAATTGAAAAAAAAATCTTACTTTGGTCTTTTTCCACTCGAGTTGACTTGGGCTGGATCTGAACTTTTCTGGACTTGATGGTGCATCTCAACACCCGTTCCAACATTGTAGAAATTTTCTGGTGACCTCAACTGAGGTGATATGTGAACAGCATGGTTGTATTGATTAGTCATAGGGGGCATAGCACCACCACCACCACCCGCACCTCCAACAGCCCCACTATTACCCCTACCACGACCAGCAAATCTCATCATGGAGTTGGCCATATTCCATGGAACCTGAGGTGCAGCTTGGTTGCCAACATGGACGGCCAAATGCCGCTGTGGGTAAGTTGTGGTATAGGGTAACATTGGGCTAGGCGGGGCACCTCCCTGTGGGTGCTGCATGTTTAGCCAGAAGGCACCATTCATGGAATTAGACATAACAATCATATGCTGACTTGACTCATAGTGTGATGGATAATGCTTGGCTTGTCGAATCCAGAGAGCACTTTATATCAGTGAGTTGTGCCTAAAAACAAGAGCATCTGGAAGGAAAAAAAAGAAAAAAAGAATTGTTATATCAATTTGAAAGTAGTGTTGTGAAGAAGGAAAAAAACCCAAAGAAGTTTTTATAATTTTCTTACCCATGTATATATTAATACTAGTGTTCCTAAATTGTATGATCGTTATCATCTTGCAACACCCTCTGGTTAAAATAATAGAGACCATTCAAATTGGCCAAAATAAAATTTTAAAATGTAAATCCTGATTATCTGGTGTTGTTTACCCACTGAATTCTTATGAGTGTCATCATCTCAGTTAAGTAATGGACCATTCTGTTTTTATTATAAAAGGGAAGGAAAAGGACATGCTACACAGAAAAATATAATAAGAAAGAGAGTAGGGGAAAGATAGAGAGAGGGGTTGGGTGTGCAGAAGTGATAATATTAATCTGCTTTATCAAACATAAAAGGATGAAAAGGAAAGAAAAAGTGAGAGTTAAATAAAGATTATTATACTTTTTACATATTGAAGTATTTGGCAATAGCTCTTAAGTAAACATCAAATGTTGTAATGATTAAATCATCATACTGTGCTTTATCCACAGGTCCTGCTAGTGATCAAAATCACTGCAGTAGATTGTCTAAAAAAACCCAAATAAAACTTAATCTTCAACTGGTGAATTAGGAATTTCTAAAACCTTCTCGAATAAAATAAAATGAGTGCGTCATGTTTTTTCAACTTTATTCCTACAAGTAGTAGCCCAACATATCATACCATTTTGGATAATACATCTGTGAAGTGATCGCCCCAGACTATCCTTTAGACTGGAAAAAGTGTTGTGGTGGTCAACAAAAAATGTTGCTAATGATGGTGAGGGCTGATCTTGAACAAAATATTAGCCCTCACTCGTATCTATGGATTGCGCCATGGGAACTGTGACTGGCAGGAGATCACCCATTCATTCACATCATATTGCCAGTCATGGTTGGCCTTTGCAAGGGACTCAGCAAATTATATAGATGGAGCTGGCACAACCCACCCTGGATGAATACTGCCACAACAGGAACATTTTGGAATCAAGCCAATTTCACGGGCAAATTAAAAATATTCAGTGTTGATTTTGTATTATTTGTACTATTGTCCTCATCTTCATTTTGTAATTTCCTACTTCTTAATGTCATTTTTCGATATATGAAGAATAAGACATCCCCTGAAAATAAGCCCTAGAGCTATATTTTGGAGTGAAAATTAATATAATTTTTTCGGGGAAAACAGTACTCTTATTTCAGCACCAGTGAACTGAAATTACCTTCCTCATAGGTAACCATAAAAAAAAATGTGAAGTATTTACTTTCTTGACCTCCCACCAGGACGGATTAATACAAAGTCTTTTTTGGCATGGTTAGCCACGCACTAACTAAAGCTCATGTGATGGCCAGTGCAAAAAATGCTCGATCCTGTTGGCATTTCCCTTTAAGGTACCTCAGGCACCGGACAATAATCCCGGCCCTGTCTCTTTTATGCGAGGGCGTCGCTGTGCTGACTGGGGATGAGGACGGCCCCCTGAGACCATGTAATTTATTTTACCCTATTCACACGCCCTGAGGACGGTAATTATTAAGGCAGGTAGAAAAAAAGAAAAAAAAAGTTAAACATAATGGGCGCGTTTATAAGGAATACAAATTAAAGTAGGATTTTTTGGAGAACACTTTAGTGTTAGCAATCCTAAATGATTTGTAATTTATTTCACTTCATGGAAAAAATAAAAATGTGTGCGTGCGTGTATAAAACAAGAAAAGCATATAAAGTGAAAGTAAATAGTTTTCTCGGAAAAAAACCCAGACTAGGTCAAGTATGCAATATATTGATACAGATTTTTTGTGCGGTAAAATAAATCAATTTTACCAAATTTTTTAGGCCACATATATATTTTTTAAATACTTAAAATTAAAAGGTGACAATATTTCCCAAATGCATTTTTTATGTCTTTCCAAAAGCAGAAATATAGTAATATTTTAACAATGAGGAGAAAAAAATAAAAGCGAATGATGTGAAATGAATTTAATTTTTTTTCATTCATAAATAAAATTAAAAACAAACTTTTCAGATTAACGTGTCATTAAGTAAATGACTAGTATATTCAAATCATGAATTTTAAAAGCAGTGTTAAAAAAATACGCAACAAATATAATCTCAATTCCACCCCTGTGCATATACAGCTATAGGGTTGTCGCCACACGAATTCGTCTATATGTGACGGCAACAAAATATTACACTCCCCCTAATATAAACAGCAATCTTCACTTTTTTTTTTGGCAGTTAATTCTGCAGTGCGAGCACGTGGTTTATTGTAACGGAATTTAGGAACATTTCATATCAAGTAAAATATATATATATTTTCAAATATTTATTTATGATTTTAAAATAAAAACATCAGCACATGTCACTAAATTTCAACAGTCGAACCATAAATAAAAACTCAAATATTTTTTAAAAAATTAAGTGAGACAATTAGTTTTTTTTGTTTTTGAAGATGGAATAGAGTTCGTCTCCCTAATGTAGACCCACAAGAATTTCGAGCTTTCACTATAGGTTAAGAAGGAATTACCCACCATTTGCATGTTGGCAAGACTGTTCTTTTGTCAGAGAAAGACCAATAATCTGCGTACTCATCGTTGTACAAAAAAGAAAATTATTCCCCCACGCGGAAATTTTAAGCATGACACTATTTTAGCGGTTTTTACAATTATTTTTTATTTTTAAATTCGAATAAAATTTTTAGCGCCATAAAAACGGTCTACGAAAACGCCAAGACATCTCTAAAAACATTAGAGTGCTAAGAAGGGAATTTAGAAAGAATAAATAAATACGTCGTTAAGTTAATAAAAGTACCCAACCCAAATTGATATTTACCCTCACACACTTATTTCAGGTTGGAGTCTAATTTTGAAAACTTTTTTTTAGGTGGGAGGAGTGAAGAACCCAGTCCTTGAATATATGTAGACTGTGAATTTAGTGTGTATAAATTAAATAGTAACGAGACAAGGTTTTAATCTCTTTTTGTACTTTTTTTCTATTCAGTCTTAAAATTTACAAGACAGACAAAATTTATTCTTAGAAAAAAAAAAAAAAAAAAAAAAACTTAGGAGGATGTAGATTAAAAAAAACAACAGGTAAAAAAAAAACAAACAAAAAAACCTTGATTTTTTGGTATGTGTGGTTATTTTCCTTGAAATTGCGACTGATTTCAGAGAAAATTAATTTTACCCTCCTCTTCCCGACAATCGCACACCTCAAACATTTTTGTTTTTTGTCTTTTTCTTTTATAACTATCAGATTGTTCAACGAACAAATAATAGCAACCATTTTAAATAGGTATAAATAAAGATTTTAAGATTTTTTTTTTCAAATTCCGTATTTTGACTGTCCTAGAAAAAAAATGTGTCGTAATAAACAGGAACATGGAAAAAAATTGGAGAAATATGTAATAAAAATTTGAAATAAACAAAACTGAAAGTATTATGATTATCGTTATTTTAATCAAAATCTAAAATTAAGGACGTTATTCATCGGAAGAAATGAAAAAATGAAAGTGAATTCATTTCCGTTTTTAAAGAACATGTGGTGAAAAAAAACAACAAAAAAAACAAAAAAACAACGAATGCTAAACCTGGTTATATTAATTATTTTAACTTAAAGAAATTTTCGCTTAAAAAAAATTAGTGGGTGACAAAGGGTCTTTATTCTTTAAATAAAATAAATATCTTTTAACCGGTGACAAATTTTCAAAAATATGGAGCAAACGTGTTGGCTGAGCCTGTTGCACTTAATGCACCATTTTTTTAGAAAATTTAAAATTAGACAAAAAAAAAAAAAAAAAAATTTTGTGAAAATTAACAATGTTTTTAATTTACACAAATTTAGTTCGACTTATCAAGCCTAATTAAATGGAAGAACGTTAGTCGCGTTTTTTAAAGTAAACATTTAAAACTATTCTGATTTTTAATTGAAAAATAATATATATATAAGTGAAATACGAGCTGATAAAATGTTTTTTTTTTTCACATATTGCTAAAAAAAAAAAAAATAAATAAAATAAACTGATACTTCACTTGGAGCCAAACGAAGGAAGATTTCATTATTTTAGTGAATTCCTATTTTTCAAATTGTTCAGGCATTTTTAAATATTAGTTTTATCGCGAAATACCCAAGACGATTTTTTTTAGGATTATTTACGATTCTTAAATAACCAATTACACGATTTCTGGACATGAAATACTGGAATTGGTAGAATTCTTTAAACTAATTTTCACTTTTTACCTGGAAAGAGACTTTACGTTAGAAAATAAACAGAACTAACGAGAGAACCAAAAATTCGAAAACCTAAAAACCAGAACGAACCTTTTTGATGCTATGTTATTTTTCAATAACAACCTTAAAATAATTTAGGTGGTTACATTTCTTTTTTAAAATACTTTCTTTCTCTCGTTTAATTGAAAAAAATACTTTCCTTTAGCTTATTTTCTTAACTTTATTTTATTTTTTACTTACATTTCTTATTTCTGGCTTGAATTTAGTCGCTCCTGCTGCTGCTTTGCTCCCTGGCCAACCTCGTGGTCAATATCAGCGGAAGTTTGCCTACTACGTCACCACTCTGTGCGCACCAAAGTTTTCATACATCACCACTCTGTGCGCATTATGACGTCAACATATCCAGCCGTCGAAATGGCGTGTGCAGAAAACACAGTCCTGGCTACTAAACGCTAAGAGATTCGTTTGCAACTGGATTCAATTCAAACAGAAAACGAACCAGTAAAGGCCATTCAAGAAGATACAACCCGCCGGTGCAGTCCACATTCACCCAAAGCGATCCCTTTTGGCCAGTGACACCAAAAACCTTGAACAACACTTGTTCTTGTGTTAATACAAAATCTTTATACACATATCTATCTATCTCTTTTTTTTTTTCTTTTTTTGCATTCGCTCTTTATTTCTCTTTCTCTCTCTTTTCCCTCGCTTTATTTCATTACGTACTCCCCTTCTTCCCATTTTTGCCTACTCTCTCTCTATTCGGCCTATGCCTAAGTAGAGACGGCAGTCGCCATGAGTGTTGACACGTACGGACCAAATTCGCAAACTCTCTCCTTTCTGGACACCGAAGAGACTGACCACTTGGGTGCGGACACCCAGGGATCAGACTTTTACTTCACAGACTTCACTTTACCGTCTCAAACCCAGTCGCAAACTCAGGCGTCGCAGATTGATGGAGGACAGAGTCAAAGCCAGGTAGGTAATAAAAAAAAGAATATGGAGGGTGGGTGAGAATAGGTACATAGGATATAGGGAGTGATTTTAGGGAGAAGTATGTGTGAGAGCATATGCTGATCATAGAGAGTGGTGCTTCAAAAAATAAAAAATAAAAAACTGTCTAGCCTAAATAAAACATACGTAAAAAGTTCTATATATTTCTTTTACTATACGTATAAATTTATATATTCTTTCTCTGTAGTGTATTGTTAAACCTGCATGCATGTATAAAAAGCAAGCCACAACAAGCATTTTTTGATAAACATTTCTTGCTAATAATTTTTTTTTTTTAACTGGAAAAGGATTTTTATCCTTTAATTTTTTTTTTTATATATAAGTTAATTATACATTTTTACCTGAAATTAAAGACTGGAAAATACAAAATCAGTTTTCTTTTCAGGCTTGGATTTTATTACGAATTCTCTTTTTATACCCTACTTTTTACTATGCCTTGTTGCTCATCAATGTTACTGGTTTTTTGTTATGTCTTTTTCTTATATTAATTCAAGTTTCTTTACTCGAGTCTTAAAATAAAATTTACACTAGTTTCAGTATGCCATTAAAAAAAACAGAAACAATTTAGTTTCCTTTTTTGCCAGTTTTATTTATTTATTTTCAATAATGACCTTATTTCAAATTATAAAACCTTGGATTTTTAAGAGGATGGGTAAATATTTCTAAACTTGAAAAACAGCAATCTAGTGTTAAGAATTTATATAGAGTTAGACTTAATTTTTATTTACTGATCATCAAACTCTAAACTGGCCAATTTCAAATGTAGTGACGAAAATAGAAAAATGGTCAACTTAGAAAACTCTTAATTGAGCCAAATTCTTTTACCCATGTGCGTAAATTCCTTTGGAGATTTTTATTAAGAACCTTAAAAAAAACAGTATTGGTATTCTGTATTGATACGATCAAGTTAAAAAGGAGAACTGCTAAAAAAAATCAGATAAACATTGTTTCCCCTCCCCTTTTAAATTTTTTTTTCAAAAAGGATATTTAATTTCTAGTACATATTTCTACTCTTCATATGTCTTGCTGAGAGAGTAAATTAAAACCGTGAACCATTTTTAATTTTTTATTAGATTATATCTCAAATAGTGCTATATAATAAATAATAATAGCCTTTGCAGGATATGATTATTATACAGTAACACACACACACACACACACACACACACGTGTGTGTGTGGGATACGCAAGAAGCAACAAAGAAAAATATCTTAGTTTTCACCTTTTTTTTTCTTTTTCTGTCTCTCCTCTTGAGACAATCCATTTTACCAAAACCTTAGGTCAAGGCTGGACTTTGTAATGGTCTAAAATAAAAATCAAATATGTGTGTGTATCGGTCACTTCCTGCATTATCATTATTCTCTTTTTCAGCTCTTGGTGAAGCATGTGAAAATTTCTTTTTCGTTCTAGAAATCATTTCTCGCTGGTTATTTCTTGACTTTTCTGACTGAGTTTTTCCTCTTCATGTCCTAAATATATATATATTTTTTTTAGATAAATAAAGAGAAAGACCTAACAAAAAGTGCACTGTAAACGTACTGTCATTGTAGTTAACATGGATGGGATAGTCTTACTACACTTATTTGACCACATTAGATGAATGTTAAGTAGGTGGATGGTTTCTTGTATTTTATTTTTAATAAAACGTTTAGATGTTGTTTTAAAATTTGTAGAGATAACAGCAAAAATGTTGCTTTCGACTTGAATACCATGTGCACTCTCTGGTCTAAGTAGATTAGGGTTTTTTCTTATCTGTCTAGCTAGTCAGTATTTTACTACTGCTACTACAATTTAAAAAAAAAAAAAAAAGAAAATACTATCTCCATTTCTGCAAATCCTCTTATTTTAATTTCCCCATTGAAAAATGAGAATTCATTAGATCCTAGGGACATGATTATTTCACAATCAAATATAGTAGTAAGATTTTTTTCCCAGACTTTTAAAGTCTTTTTTTTAACCCATCACCGATTACAACTGTTAAAACTTTTGTGTATAATAATTTAATGATGCTTAAATTTAAAGAAACATGTTTATCAAACGTTAAAATATGCATGTCTTTGAGTTTGTATATAACGACAAATCTTATCTGGTTTTAAAAATTAGTCAAAATGAAGAATACGAAGCAGGTGTCCCCAAGAGTCAGCCATCGCTGCACATTACGACCTGATAACATGTGGCATCATGTCTCGACTTTTTTTGTCTGAAATTATTTTACTATTTAAACATAAACAAATATGCAGAAAATTAGTGAGCTTGGCGATTTAAGATTTATACGACAAAATATCAATTATACGTTAATTCTGAGTTCGATGTTTCTCCTTACCTTTTTAAACATTGATTTATCAGCGTTATACTCTGGAACAATTTAAAAAATAGGTTCATATAAAAAATACGAAAAGAGAAATTCTAGAAAAAATATATTACGAAAATGTGTACAATGAAGTTATTTTAAAGAACTAAAATTCTTTTTGTTGTTCACAATAGAAAAGCGAATAGTTTAGTATCAAGAAATCTTCTGAAAGTGGAGATAATAAATCTTTCTTCCTCAGACAAATTAAACTTAATACTATTTTTTTCCCTTCTGTTCATTTCTTAGTATTTTAAATAATTATATGAACATGTAAATCATTTACACAACACTGCAGTTGAAAAAATAGTTAAATGTGCAATTTTCCTTTCTGCCTTATTCGATTGTTTCGTGGCAAAAAAGTAAGAGTCGGTCGTAATAATATCAATATGTCGTCATCAGTGAAGACGAGACTTTGGTGTGTGTATTTATAATTTTAACCAGTCGTCGTCGTCGTCGTTCGTCATGTTGACTTGCTTTTCATTTCTTTCCTTGAGGAGGAAAGATTAAAAATTAATAATCAGCTATGTAATCTCGTAGTCTAGTTGCTTATGTAATAAATAATATAATTATTCTTGCTCTACGTTTCTTTGATATTTTTATTCGTAAAAGTTTAGATTTGAATCTGTTATGCATGTAGTTTATGTTTGGCTTTCGACATTTTCGTTTGTTAGTGATAATTTGTACTTGACTAAATCGATATTTTAAGGTTATTGCTAATATTTGTTGAAGAAATGATGTTTTGCTTTCCGGCATTAAATGAATATTTAAACATTTTTTTCCTTTTTAAAATTTGTCTAATACACTATGATGGCTAAGGGTTAAAAATAAACACCCAGTAGGATGGATGAAAAATGTTTTTAGGATTTTACTCAATACAAAAAAAAAAAAAAAACCTTAGGAAATTGCATTTAAATGGGGACGTTTGCTGAATGATTAATAATTGATTCGAAATTATATTTATATTTTATAACTTATTTGTCGATTCTAATTTTTTTCATGAAAACTAGAAATCTATAACTAAAAATTAAAATATCTAAAATCTTCCGTGATTTCTAGGCAGATCCTCATACATTTATAAACTTAATTAGAACATACTATTTATTTTTTATAGAAAGTATTCTATTTGTAAAAATAGTTTGTTTTTATCAAGCTTTCAAAAATGAAAGACAAAAAACATCTTTGAATTATTTATATTTTCATTGGCGCAGCATGAACTTTTCACGAGAGGAATATTTGATAGATTAAAACAATAACCACAAAAAAAAAAAAAATAAATAATAATAATGCAAGCAATGAGTAGTATTTTTATTTGTTAGCACCTGTTAACAAGTGCTTTTCTCAGCAGTAAAAAAGAACAGACAAGCAACAATTAAACTCAAGTCTCCCAGAAAACGTTATATTCATCCATGAATTTGTGTGTGTAAAATCTAATGTGAAATATTTCTGAATATTTCTTTTTTTTCTTCTTAAAATGTAAGCAATATAAAAAGGTTTTAATTTTTATAAATTTTAAGATTTATAATCTTTACGGTTTACAATGAGGAATTTGTATTTGATGCAAATGTATTGCACTTCATATTTGTATAAAATTAATGGGGGCTCTTCGCACAAATGCGTCCTGACCTCCTGCCCTTAAACCCGCTAGGCGGTGCTTGCTGAAAAAACAACCCCCGCTACGATTGAAGACAGTTGTTTGATTTAATGTTTTTATTTTCGGGACTAGGTCGTATTTATTTAAAAATTTGTGACAGTTGTTTTGAATTAAGATAAAATGAAAATGCCAAAGAAAAAAGATTTTAATTTACATTTACTTATCGATAAAAACCTGGGTGGTGGCTTACTTTTAACGCCTTCAAACCACTAAACAAAAGTAATTTGTATGTAAAAACACCTTAAAACTGCTAAAAAATATTTTAAAGAGCAGGGGTTAAAAATTTACATTTACTTGTCGAGAAAAAATTGGGGAAAACGCCTTAAGCGCAGGTTGTTTTTTGAGCTGGCACCGCTTAGCCTTTTTTTTTTTTTAAGGCAGGAGGCCAGGACGCATTTATGCGAAGAGACCAAATTAATGTATTTTAAATAAATGACAAAGCCCCCATCCCACCCCACTGATTTGAAAAAGAAAAAAAATACCTGTTAGTCTAATCTTCATCAGTTTCCTGTTTCATTATCACTAACAATTGTACTTGCTTGTTTGCAACCTGAAGATATCTCTTAGTGCATTTAGTAGACACAATAAGTAACAATACTTGTAGAAGATAGCTTTTTTTTTTTTTTTCTTCTCCATAATTTAAAAATTAATTTTTAATCCTGAATTAATGTAACCCTTGAATTCAACAAGTGAAGTGGAGGACTGTGAACCAGTGATATTTTGAAAGAATTCAGTGTAATTTCTCTTAATTTACCAAAAATTAAATAGGATTTAAGTAAATAATGTTGATTTGACGCAATTATCAGATGTTCTATGAAGTTTTTAACTTTTGAAATGAAGTAAGAACTTGATAATATATTTATTTGTGAAAGATAAATAATAGCAGCATAGGTTTTTATTTCTTTATTTTTATTTTTTAATTTCAATTAAAGTAACTAATTGCTAAGATGGCATATTGGGTAGATTTTTAAAAAAAATTTTGTCTTGAGTGAAACAAGAATTTTAAAAAGATAAGAATTTTTTTAAATCCTGAAATTTGAATTTGAACACTTATTAATGCATTCACTTAAATGTTTTGAGATTTTTTTTTCTGCATATCTGTCTTAAATGGTCTAAGTCTTATTTACATGTCTAGATAATTTAGATATTGCCTATTTGTAAAAATGCAATTTTGATCCCCTTTTTTTTAAATTTTTTTTTCCTTCTGATAAAGTAGTCTTTTTTTATTTATTTTAAAGGATATTCATTCTAACTTTAAAAATCCCTTTTACACACATAATAGGATTTATCATTAAACTTGATTTTGATTATTTTTTTTTTCTTTCAATAAAAGAAATGGGTGTCTGAGGGCACTTAATTCACTTGTTGGGAAATTAAGTGATAGTGACTCATTTCTGGCTTAAAACAATTTTCAAAAGTAGTTTCTAACATTTTTTTAAATGTTAGATTTTGTTGGCAATAAAATTGCTATTTTAAGAGTTAACACAATTGTCTGAAGAAAATGTTGTTGCTATGGATACATTTTTAATTCTCATAGTTTTTCTTACTAAAGTTTTGTAACTTTAGTGAAATTGAAACCCGGTTTATATATTTATAAAAACATTGTGCAATCTTACACCTCCTTTCCATATGAATCTGGGAATGGGAGTTTGATTTTTGAAACACCTGCCAAATATCAGTGTTTCTTTGAAAAATCTTTTTCTCAAAAGAGGACCACTTTGCTTCCTGACACATTTTCATCTTTTGGAAATGTTTTATATCAATTTTGATTGTTTTCAATTGGCAAAATCTTGTCTTTAAAAAAAGAAAGAAAAGATGGCTCATCTTTTTGGTGTCATAATTCTATATTTTATACCTGTCTTAGTACCTGATCCCAGATAGTGTTGGGAATAATCATAAAAGCTGCCATTGAATTTTTAACATAGCTCAAGTGTACAGAAAATAAGATTTTGGCATTGATTAATTGACTAAACAATAGAGCTTACTCTTCATTTGAATGCTGCTTCTTTTGGGGATGTTAAATAGTTTATTAAATTTTGAATAGATTTATTTGAAATATATCAATACTAGGGCAGGTTTAGCTCTGTTGGTAGAGCATTTAACTAGGGACCACAAGGTTCCAGGTTTGATACCAGTCCTCGCCAACTCAGTGAATGAGTAGTGCAGGGATCTGCGGTAAAGTGAGGAACTGATGGTAGGTGTGGCGCTCCACCTCAGGTGCCAAAACAATCTCCTTGATCTAGTGAAAAGGGGATAGACTCCCTTGCTGTCTGGTTGATACAGACTTTAGGTCACCCCAATGACTTTACCTTTTTAAGTTATTAAAACATTAAATCTTATGCTTTTTTTTATTATGCAAACTATTTTGTTTTTTTATGATTCTTTTTTTCAATTTTTACTGTTGGTCTTTGAATTTTATACTTGTTTACAATCCAAATCAGGTCATAATGGAACTGAAGTTGTAAGGAATATAAATTCTGGATTATACTGTTATTAAATGAACAGTAAAGTTTGTAATGGAAATTTTCTCTTTAGAAAAACAAGAGCAAGGTCAACTAAAAATATTTAGATTTAAAATGGCTATGGCAGAAAAATGATCTTAAAAGAACTCTGAACAAACTTCTTTGTATCAATTGCAATGAGTTCCAGATCATTAAAAAAAAAAACTCTTGATAAATGGCTTTCATTTGGATAAAAAAAACAAATCTAACATATACAGGCTTGTATTAGTTTAAAAATTTTTTTTAATAACTCTTACACCTTTTTCTCAATACCTAATAAGAAAAAGATTTTATAATAACTGGAGAAGTTTTGCATAATGGCTGGATATAAACCAAGACCTGAAATGGTACCCTCAATCCTGGAAGTTTATAGCAAATCTTTATGTATTTAGTGGATAATTTCATTTTAGTCCTTCTGCAATTAATCATATGAATATATAAAATTGGTACATTGGGAGTGGAACATCTAGTTAAGCAAATGCAGTTTTACTGTATAAATCCAGTTTTCCCTACAATTGCAAAAATCTGTAGATGTACTTCATTGTGCTCTACCTTTATTTATTTTTCTGATAAAGATCAAATTGGAGAAGCCTTCAGTGAACTTAGTTTCTTTAATTATCTATTGGAAAATAATTGGCAACTTGAAATTTTTTAAATTTTTTTTTTCTATATTTCTATACTTGAGGTATTTAACAGTTGCTTCATATTAGGAAATTATCTAATATATCAGTCAAAAGAAATTTTGCACACTCCTCCCACAGCTAGTATCATGTGACATTGATGGGTGAGTGATATTGCACCAGAATATACCCTGTGTTAACTTTGTAGTGGGATGTTGTATATAGAAATTCATAAAATCATAAAATGAGTATTTTATAAGAAGGAAGAATATTTTATATATATATATATATATATATATATATATATATATATATATGATTACAGCATCTCTTCCCCAACTTTTAATTTTAGTTATAATTGGTACGGAAGACAAAGTAAATTGTCTATACTAGCAAGAATATGTGCCCTCCAGGCATAAGTTTTAATGTAATGAAATATATTAAATTAGAAAGACTAACAAAATTAAACAAGAACGCATATAAAAATATTATTTTAATTATATTTTAATTGGTTTCTATATAAAAACTTTCATATGATTGATGTTAATACTCTAGAGAATAAAACTATATTAGGGATCAATTAAACCTGTTTTTGTTAAAACCAGTATGCAAATTAACCACACCATATATTATGTAAACCTTTATTTCTTTATATGTTGTATAAGACACATTGCAGGATTTTAAATGCACTAATAACATGGGTTTTGAGGCAAATTTAACTTGGAATTTCATATAGACATTGTATGCAGGATTTTGACTATATATTAAATACTCATTGATAAATTTACACATTTCCTAGGGGTATTGTGATGTAAGCAGTGACATAGTTTGTTACAGACAGACACCAAATCTCCATTATAATATATATATATATATATATATATATATATATATATATATATATATATATATATATATAATGGAGATAGACTGCATTTTTGTCTGAAGCCGAAACTATATTACTACTCAAGTCACAATTCCTTTAATTATTTACGTCAAATTCTCCATGATTTCATTCTTTTAAACCTTCAGTTATTAATAAAAATTGTTTTACATTATTAATACTGTTGATCATATCTACGTACTAATAACATGCAATTGTATTTATATATACAACAAAATAGCGATTTACAGTTTGAACGAGAAGGCTAATTTGCATATTGATATTTAAAATTTTATTTTAATAAATATGTGCTTGGTATTATTGATTTCTAATTGTTTGGTTTTATCTTAAGAAATATAAACAAAAATCTCGTAGATAAATCTTAAAAGAAATTTATTTACAAGAAGAAATAACTGTAATATTATCCTTTACTTCCTATTTTAACTAAATAGTTAAATTAGGAAAATTTACCAATGAAACAGGGGAGTAATGGAAAATGATGGAATAGTTAGTTTCAAAGTTGTTCTATTTTTCGATTATACCCCCTCTGTTGCAGATCTTTTTATCTGCATTCTTAGTCAGTTTCATTAGCCTTTCTAATTTAATATGATATTTTATTATATTAAAACTTAAATACTTGTATTTGCTAGTATATATATATAATCCAACTTCTGCATTTGGTATACTAGCTATTTGAATCGTTCTCACTTGAAAATAGTTTAAATGGAAATTTATATTTGGATAACTTTATTTTTAATTCTATTGGTCAGATTCCCTTTTTTATCCTCTTTATACAATAATTAAACTATTGGGCTCTATTTTTAACTATAAAATTGTTGAGTTTATTGATAAATTATCCTTAGATTTTTAAAAAGTTTTCTCACTAGAAATGCTAACCAAAAATATTCTAGGTTCAAAGATTATTAGAATCTTTAGTTAATAATTATTAGTTTCTTGATTCCTTAATTTCTAAGTTACAAGTAGGTTGGTATTTAAATGGAACACCAGTTACAAGCAACACAAATTAATGATTTATATGCAGGCTTGACTTAATATCTTTCAATTAATACTGTTAATTCCTGCTGTTTGTCTTGAATATCAAATTTTGAGTAAATCTATAATGGGTAAATCATTTTACAACAGATGGTTGTGTTCTTAAATTAGAATCTCATCTACTTTTAAGGTAGGTATATATATATATATATATATATATATATATATATATATATATATATATATACTTGTGGCTTGCTAATTAGATGTTTTTTTTTTTTTTTTTTCTTTTAGATTTCTCTTAGGAATGATATTCAGTCCTGAATTTGGGTCATCTTTAGCTGAACACTTTTGCTTTGACTAGGATTTCTTTGAGGGTCTTATGAGATCTTGTAGTGTTGTGTATGGATTTATTTGGTAACTTTTTTTCTTAAGTCTTGATAAATGATTGCTTCAGATGGGATATGCCTTTAGGTCAATGAAATACTTGATACTTAAATTTGTTCACTCATTTTCTGATCAAGAATCTAATTTTAATGTTTAAATATCTTGTTTCTCGTGTAATCTTAGCATTTTGATTGTATAAATCAATTTGTGCATGTCCGCACTTCTAATTTAATATTTTCTTGCCTAGCCAATTTAATGTCTTCTGTCATGCAGTAATTAACAGATTTCTTGTAAAAAGAGTTGGAATTGACTTCAACTTCCTTTTAATAAAAAGCAGGAATTATGAAAATTCAATTGATTTTTGACATTTTATTTATTTTCAATCTTTATTGACTCAATTCTATTTAGTTTTAGTTTTTCTAGTCTAATTGGTATTTTTTTGTATTTTTAATTTTGTTCTATTAACTATCAATCAAAAAAACATGCTTTTGAATTTAATTCTTGAACATTTGAATTTTTTCAGTGTATGATGTATAAATAATTTTGAAGGTTTATATAGTTTAACCTCTTAAACTGGTGAGCTTTTATGATTTAAAAAAAAAAAACCCATTTGAAGAAAATGAGTTCTTTTTACATTCAGAATATCTGATAGATATATTTATACTGATCTGTGGAAACAAATAATTTGGTGGTTTAATTTTTATTTTATCAATATCTATTCAGTGTAATTTTCTAAGAAGCTTTCTTTGGGTACATTTACATTGACAGGCTGTTTTCCGAGAATGAGCCGGGCATATATATATATATATATATATATATATATATATATATATATATATATATATATATATATATATATATATATATATACAAACAACTTAGTCATTAAACTAGATTCTATTATATCCAGCTGGGATGGTTGTCACCTGTTGACAGTATTATGAAGTTGTTTTCTCTACTACCATTGGTGAAGTTTGTCTGACCTTCATAGATACTGTCATATCAAACATTTTGTTCACACACAAATCCACCTGTGTATTGTTCTATGGATTTTATTTTACTTTCTCTTATACACATACATAAATATAAAGCATGTATATTTAGATTCTATGTAAATATATATTTTTTCTTTTTCTTTTTAGGCCACAGTAATTAAGCATTTCCCATTCATTTAAATTAATCCAATCACTGCTGTATTTCACTGTGTGCAAATAGTTGAACATTTATTTTATCATTTGTAAGGTGTTTAAAATTCTAGATCTAAATTGAAACTTAGAAATTTGTTACTTTGGATATGAAAAAATTATATCAGAATTTGTTTATTTTTTTCTTTTAGTTTTGAAACTTAAGATGACTTTTCAAAAACTGAAGGGATAAAATATTATAACTATCAAATCTGTTCATTTTTTTACTCTTGTTAAAACTTTGTAATTGTGTATTGAGACTTTTAGACTTAAATTTGATTCATGGTCTTTGGCTAATTTTTTGTATAAAACTACTTCTATACTAAAGATTTCAGTAGCCAAGACATTTCTGTTCCTGTGATGGCATTCAACCTGGGTTTGTTGAGCCAGCTCCATCCAATGAATTCACCTGTGGTGAATTCATGGAAGGAGTAATAAGGGAATAGGAAATTCACAAGTGGTCCCCAAACTACATATGCATATCCTGGTCAGGGGAAGGAGATGCCTTTTGTTTGCTGCAGATTTTCCATAGACGCAGTGACAAGTACACCAAGTTGTTGATTCCTGATGATGGAGGCTCCCTTTGGATTTTCGCTACACCCCCTTTGGCTAGGTTGTGGCCCTGATATCACTGGGTGCCAGATCTGTCTGCCTTGGGTGATCCTACCAGGAACTTGTTCCCAGTAGCATGGCTCTGACTCTACACAGCCCTGCTACAATGAGGAGGGGTTGGAGTTTAGAAATGTGCTAGATGGCCTTTGAGCAAAAAGCTTCCTCCGCCTTTTTACAGGTCTTGTTTTTTTGGTTCTGCAAGGTGTGTAGCCACCCTTTTCACCAGACAAAATCTGTGGGGTTACTGGTTTAGTCACCAATGATCCAACTATGAAACTGGTATTACTGGGTTACATAATACCAGTAGTACATTGAGTGACCTGACACAGTGAATGTTAGATTATCTGCAAAAACTGAATTTTCCATTATTAATTTTGAATACCTGATACAACTCTAAATAACACTATCTTGTCAGTGTAATCCTACATGAAATTTCTGTAGAATTTAACCATTTTTACATAGTCTAAACTTAGTTTTCATTCTTTTTTACTAATGTAGTCACATTTTTTTAGTTTAAAGAAAACTGATGATATTTTACTTGGATAAAATGTAGATGAATATATTCAGGTTAGATTTTTAGTTTTACACCTTCATCTAAAAAGCAATAACATTAACTTGCATTTTGATTTGAAGTATTTGGTACTATCTCGAATGAACATAATCTTGTTCTATTTATCTTGTAAGATAATGGTTTTTGTATTATAAAGTTCATTTTTGATTCCCAATAATATTGTTTTTGAGCAAACAGTGTTTGTCAACAATTTTCATTGCTAGTGGCATGATCATGATTCTTATCTTAAAATTTAGTTTTTGATTTTAATAAATTTTCAGAATAGTGCAAAGTATAAAAGATAAATTTTGGAGAAATAATGAAACTTTTGTGGAAAAAATGTTTTGGCAGCATTACTCCTTATCGATATGTTGATCAGCTTCTTGCTGGTACTTTTAGCTCTTTTTTTTCTTTTTCTCTGTTTCTGTGATGGCATTCAGCTGAGTCAGTTGAGGCAGCTCTGTCCAACAAATTCATCTGTGGTGAATTTATGGAAGGAGTAATAAAGGAATAGGAAATACACCAATGGTCACCAAACCATGCATGCATGTCTCAGTCAGGGGAAGATGCCCTCGTTTGCCACAGATTTCCACAGAAGTTCATCAAAAGCCATTGATTCTTGATGATACCCTTTGGATTTTGCGGAGACCCCCTTTATCCAGGTTGTGGCCCTAATACCACTGGGTGCCAGACTTGTATACCTTGGGTGACCCTACCAGGAATTAAAGTTCCCAATAGCATGGCTCTGACTCTACACAGCCCTGCTACAATGAGGAGGGGTTGGAGTTTAGAAATAATGTGCTAGATGGTCATTGAGCAAAGATTCCTCTGCCCTTTTACGTCTTGTTTTTTTTGTTCTGCAAGGTGTGTAGCCACCAGACAAAATCTGTGGGGTTACCCGTTTAGTTTCCAATGATCTGACTATGAAACAGGTAGTGCTAGGTTACATAGTGCCAATAGCACATTGAGTGACTTGACACAGCTTTTTATTAGAACATTAGTTCATTTCTTTTTGACTATTCAGAATCTGAAATGTCCAGGTGATTATGGTTTTCTAACAATTGGTATTTTTGAAAATAGTCTTACTAAACACTGATAATTAAAAAATAATTTTTATTTTTGATAAAGTTGTTTGTCTTGGAAGTTACTTTCTCACACAATCTCTTGACCTTGAGCAATTTTCACATGGTTATAATTATTCATTCATCTATTCTAGAATTTTGCTAAGTTCAAAAGAAAACTCTTTCACTCTCAGTTTTGTCATAAATTGGAACTAGTTTAAAGCCATTCACTAAAAATAGTTCAATTTTACTGCTTGTGTAGTTGATTAACTAGAAAGCATCTATATATTAATACTTGTTCCTTAAAAATACGTCAGTCATCTTGCAAAACTCTCTGCTTAAAAATGAGACCGTGCAAAAATGTAATTCTGATTATCTGGTGTTGCTTATCCACCAAATTATTTCTCGGTGTTGTCACCTCGGCTAAATAATGTGCCATTCTATTTTTATTTTAAAGAAAGAATAAAAAGGACATACTACACAGAAAAATATGACAAAGAGTAGGGGAAAGATAGAGGGGTTGAGCATGCAGAAGTGATAATGCTAATCTGTTTTGATCGAACATAACGAAAAAGAAAAAATTAGTGAGTTAAATCAAGATTACTTTTTACATATTGAACTATTTGACAATAGCTCTTAAGTAAACTTATCAAACGTAATAATTAAATTATCATACTGTAGTATATCCACAGGTCCTGCTAGTGATTATTAGTTTTACATACTTGGCTTTAATGTTTCTTAATAGATTTAATTTCAGAGATTTGAAGAACTTATATATATATATATATATATATATATATATTTTGCACAAAATTCTCACATTCCTGTTTCAGGTATATAGAAATTAAAGTTAAATGATAATTGGCATACATATTATGGTATATGCATATAAAATAAGGCCCCAAGGAAGTATTTATTTTATCAGTTTAGTGCTAATGCTAAGTGTTTGATTGGCAGTAAGACAGATTCTTTTAAAGGTAGTCAAATGTTCTTCACTTGGAAGATTGGTAAAAAAAACAAAAAACATCTTTTTCATTTTGGCTAAGCACTTTTAAAAAGGAGGCATAATTGCCATGTACACAAAATGTTCTTATAATACAATAAGAATTGATGTATGACTATATAATCTCTTAGAACGCATTAATATAACAAGTGGAATCGCATGATTATAAGTTCGATCCTGGTCCTCACCAACTCTGCATATAAGTAGCACAGATTAAGTAATCTGATCTGTGTCGTAATGGGGGAAGCTGACGGTGAGTGTGGTGCTCCACCTCAACAAAAACACTTTAGCGCTAGCGAAAAGGAGATAGACTCTCTTGCTGTCTGGCTGATACTGACAATGGGCCACTTCGCTAACTTGCTAAATTGTTTTGATTTATAAAGTTTCAATTTATAAATTGAATTAGATTAAATGCCTACTTTTCACCTAATTTTAAGTCCAAAAGAAGATCTAAATTGATTGTTTGAATTGTCTTTGGAGGAGGAAGTTTCTATTGTGAGAGAAGTATTGCTCCAGGATTGATTAATGGTCAGTAATAATTTCCCAAAAGATTTTTTAAAAATAAAATAAAAATAACTGGAGTTTTTAAAGGCCTCGAATACTTAAATATCATACAAGTAATCTATATATTAATACTCGTGTTCCTAATTTTTATAAGTTATCATCTTGCAACACCCTCTGGTTAAAAACGACTGTCAAAATCATCCAAGATGAAATGCAAACCTGTAAATCCTGATTATCTGAAGTTTCATATCCGCCGAATTTCTATTTCTTATGAGTGTTGTCATTTCTTGCTAAATAATGGACCATTCTGTTTTTATTATAAAGGAAGAAAAGGGGCATGCTATACACACAATATAAGAAAGAGTAAAGATAGAGGGGTGATCACGCGGAAGCTATAATGCTAATCTGTTTCAATCGAACATAATGAAAAGAGGAAGAGAGAAAAAAAAGTCAGTTAAATCAAGATTATACTTTTTACATATTGAAGTATTTGCAATAGCTCTTAAGTAAACATATCAATCAATGATTAAATTATCATACTGGTGTATATGCACAGATACTGCTAGCAACCATAAATTTAGTTTGTGATCCTAAGCAAAAGCAGCTATTTAGAAACTTTCCTTCTCCCTCCTAAGTTGTGTGGATTTCAACACTTGAGGACAAACATTTAAAGTTAAGGTTTACAATTGTTAGATAAAATGAATTTTATTTCATCATTAACTAAAGAATCTGGCATTGCTCATTACCAGCATATCGTGTTGACAGCATGAATCTCCATGACTCTTCCTACATCTCTCCTGGATGGTCCTCTGCACAGCATCTAGTATCTGCGCAGAGCTGATCAATTTAGTTTTGCTGACCAACTCACACTGCTGTGTCCATGTGTAGATGCCTATAGGAGAACATTGTTTATAAGCTTGTCCTTACTTGTCCAGCATCTTCTTTGTCTTACCAGGATGGTTTATATTATAGGAGGCAAGTGGCTGTCATGAGAGCATACAGCATCCTTGTACGGTTTCTATCTAGCTTTTTCTCAGTGTTTTGTTAGTCCAAGTGTTGCAGGTATATACAGAAGCACTAACATGGCTACAGATTGGAAGAATTTTCACTTAATCTTATCAGAGAAGTCATATTTCCATATGATTGTCCTAACTCTGTTTACCATTTGCTGGAAGGCAGTGGCTAGTGGTCTTAATGTTCTGGGTATAATGTTAAACTCTATCTGAAGTTCCAATTCTGTAACTCTGGGGATTGTGGAGTATCCCTTCATCACCATTACTCTCAGGTCCACTCTGACCTGAAGTGGTAGTACTTGTTAGGGTCCCATCTGTGGGTTAGATAGAAAAACACAAATTAAAAAAAAAAAAAAAGTACCCATCAAGAATGAATAAAACAAAAACGTCTTCAGCATAAAATAACCCAACAAGGGTTGACATGTCATAAAACCCAACCAAATCTAGTACCCACTATACAAATTATATACTAAAGTAAATTTTGTTAAAGATTCATTTTTAATTTATCTATTATGAATGGGTTTTGTCTTGATTTTCTTCCAAAACAAGCAAGGGGTCTTCCAGATGGCAATTTTATTTTCTTAACTAATTACTTTCTTGATCAGTTTTGAATTAAAATGTTTCTAGCACCTTTTTGTAGACATTTTTGTACTGTACTGAGTTTTGTATATATTCTTTCCATTTGGCCAAGAAACTGCTATTCATTGACCCTGAATGTCATTGTATGGTTACTGTTCAATAATTTAATCTTTTGAAGTCATTTCAAGCATTTTGCGGTTACAAAAAACAAGGAAAACTATTGAAAAACCCATTGTTGTACTTGCCTTCTCACTTTTTTTTTCCTTTTGTGATAGGATCCTAATATAAACTATTTGTAATAAATAAATAATAAAAAAATGAAGCTATTATGAGTTTTTTTATGAAAGATACTATGGTGGATTTTAACGTTGACAGGGTTTTTTGGGGAATGGAGGATGATATTTTGTATCTAACATTGTTGAAATAAAGTTGATGCAATTGATACAAATTAGTCAATCTATTTTGACATAAACCTAATCCTTCAGCTGTTTTTAATTTTTTTAAATTTATTTATAGGCTCTATGAGATTTTAGCTTTAATTTAGAATCTAGAATTAGGAAAAATTATATGCTCAAAGATGTTTTTTTTTTTTTTTTCTCTACTTTCTATGATTCACAATTTTTACTTGATTTATCATATCAATATCTAATTGTTTCTTATGAGACTTCAATTATGTTTTGTACATTTTTGTCAATATTAGTTGTCAGTTGAACCAGACAAAATAATCTAAGTCAATTTACATGAAAATATAAAACTGTCATACATTTATATTCCTACATTATTTGTAAAATATCTAGCCCAAATTGGTCAACACAAGCACCCCTCCCCTTTTCTGAATCCTTTCCAATCCTTAGTTTCCAATTTAAAACAATTCCAACATTATATAACCCACTGAGGGATTGATTAACCAAACCAGTTGTTAGTGAATTGTTTTATTTCTTCTAGTTTGGTTATTATTTGTCAAGAAAATAAACTTTCCTATTAATTTTTTAAAGGAAAGTTTTAAGGGATCTTAAATAACCATCCTCAATTTAGTTTTAAATTGTTGGAGGCAGTAAGGAGGGGAATTTGTGAGTAGTTTATTAGTCAGTTTTTTTTTTGTTTTTTTTTTAATTAAAAAAAAATGTTTTCAATCCTGTTAAAATAGTGTATGGTATTAAATAATATTGCATACATGAAAATAAACATTTCTTTTACTTGCCAACTGTTAGTGTTTTTGCCTTATAAACTCTTTATAGTAAATTAAGGGCTTATTTGATGTCTTGGAGAGTACTTTGAGGTTTGTGAAAGGTGATAAATATTCTATATTTAACATGGTTAAAATTTTGCTTGATATTATTGCATTTATAGATATATCAATAAGAATGAATTTTACAATAACATTTTAGTTTTTCATATTATGACTATATTTGATGGTATTACAATTTGTATAACAATTTGCTACTAAATTTACAATTAAATAAATTTTCCCCAAATATTTAAAAGGAAAATTTAATCCTTGTGATTATTTGATATAATACTTAGTTTGGTGTACCAATAGAGAGTTCAAAGTTAATAACATCTGCTACAGTTTATTGTAGTTTAAATAGATGTAAACTATTAAGTTTTAATTAAACTGTTTGTTGAGAATAACTATTTTTACTTAGTCACTTCTGTTGCTATTGAATTTACTATTTATAGAATGAAAACTTTCATTTTAGTTGTATAAACTTTGAACATCGTTTTAGATATCTATTTATATATTTGACTTAATGCAGTTGATCAGTTTTGAGTGGAACCTTCAGAATCTTACTCTATATTTATTGACTATTGGACTTGAGGTAAATGATCATTTTGATTGAACTTTCAATCACTAAATTTGTCTAATAAATGACACTGGAAACCTGGGAATGAGGTCTTTTAAAAATTTTATTATAGTGACTGGCAATAAAAAAACAGCTCTCAAATGCTTATCTTTTTACACCTCTAAATGATAGTAACTATTTACTAAGGACTGTTATGTACTTGGAAACCATACAACTGCAAATTATTTGTATTAGATAGGAATACTTGATATAACTCTTAAACAACTATACACAAAAATGTAGATATGTACAAGGAATGCAATTGTCTAACCTCTATACATAAAATAACTCTAGGCATATTGACATGCCATTGAAATCATGTATAGAATTAATCTTAATAGACAACTTTAAATTTGTTTAACCTATAGTTTGATCAGCATATTACATTTTTGGCAATGTTTTAATAGATGATTTGTTTTTGGCTAATTCTTATGCCCATATCTATTAAATGGAATAAAATGTCCATTTAAAATTTGATTGTTGCATGTTTGGATTAAGTAATCATTTCCATAATGTATTGACTGTTAAATTTGTATCAGATATTACTGTTTTGATGTTTTGTATCTGTAGAAATGTTCTTGACAAACACTATTTTGAGCTTGGTGATATCAATAATTCTACCACCTGCTCTATTTGGTCATTTCTAGGCTGTGCCTATTACAGGTACACACTTATCTCCACCCTCCTCTCTCTATTTATTTCTTTCACTTCTAGAGTGGTCTGTGTCTCTTATTGTTGTAGATGTTCTATTTTTAGGTATTTTTACTGTTCTGACAACTCTGCTTGTGTAAGATTGCTGTGCAATACGCAACACTTTTGACTTCTTCACAGTGAAATGATGATTAATTGCTTCATCTGTAATTTACATTGTTTTCATTTAGTTCATTTCTCAAGTTACCTAATAATTTTTTAAATCCATTTTAATAAATATAGATATTTTCATTTAAAAAGACTTAATTTTCTTAGCATTTATTTCTTTTTGGAGTCTTTGTATTTTTGTGTTGTATTTGCTTAGATTTCTTAAATCTAGGCTTATATTTGCTTTTAAACATCACTCTTCAGGTTAGAAATTAAATTGCTTGATTATTAATTATGACTCCAAATAATGTTCTATATCTGCAGAATCTATTGGTATTATACAAACCTGTTGATTATGAATTTTATATTAAACCAGTTATCTTTTTGCTAAACAGCAAAATACATTTCCTTCTCTTCCTGTTGTTTGTGCTTTTTTTTTTTTTTTTTTTTTTTTCCTTCTTCCTTGCTGCATCATAGCAACTTGCAGCTGAATTATTACTTTTCCTCACTTAAACCTGCTTATTGCAATAACAATATCACACTGCTCTACCCAATTTCCTGTTTAGGAGAACTGCTTGCACTGGTTCAAAATGAAAAACTTCTATGCTCGGTTAAGGTCCCTAATCAACAATATCTACACCAATAAAATTTTCCAGGATATCGCGCTCCAATTTCCATAACCAGATTTGATATCCACATTTATTTAAAAAAAAAAAAAATTCATAACTACCATTTTAATTGTTTTATTTTTAGTGTTGACTTCCTGTCTTCAAATTCTTGTATATTGACATATATAGGAATTCAAGACTATTGTAGTAAGCATTTTATTTTTTCCAGGAAGGTTTTCTATATTCATTCTAGCATTACCAGTTGATTTATTTTTTTTAAATTTTTTTTTTTTGTTTTATTTAATCATATTAGTTAAATAGAGCTGTGTAAATGGTGTTCAAAACTGTTTGAATTATGCAAATATCTCCAATGGTTCAAAAGTTTTGAGAATTTAAAGCCCTGAAATTAGAGGTACAAAAGTGGACATGATTTTGTTAAAAAAATGTTGAATCACTGGCCAATTCAAGACAAGAAATTCAGTAATTTCTACACCATTTCTTTATTTTTTGAGCCATGTTGATAAAACTTGGCATTCTTATGTAAAATTGTATGTTTTCTAATTCTGCTCTCAAATTGTATGTATCTCTATGCTGTAACCCATTATTTAGAGAATAAGAGGTACAGATAATTTTTTTTTTTTTTCTTTTTTAAGTTTACCATAAGATTATTCAACATTTTCATTTTAATACTGCACTGCATGTATACACATATATAGTATTGATTTAAATATATAACCTTACTTTGAACTTAAAAATACATTTTTAAATGCCTATGTTGAATTACATACAAGAAATAGATACCTATTTACATGTTTCTAAAGAAAGCTGGTCCGGCGTGTCGAGTTTTGTTTACATTTCTCGTTATTTTTTCCAAACTTGAAAGTTTGACGGGGGGGGGGGGCCCTGACTGTACAGCATCATTAATATTTTACGCATTTATATATGAAAATAATTTTAAGACTATATTCTATTAGTGATATAGTGCTCTTTTTTTGCTAATCTTATACTTTTTGAAAAAAATCTGTCAACTTTTATTTTATTTTTGCTTCCAAAGGTCGGAAAAGAAAAAAAAAAGTTCCTGCTTGTATTTTAAGCTGTATTCTAATTAAGTGTAAAATTTCAAGAATATTGATAAAGATGAGCAACTTTGATCTTACAAAAGAAATTACCATGTAAAATCTAGTCTTGGAAATTAAACCATATTGCACATTTTCGTCTGTTCGAAGCAAAATACCATTTTAACTCGCTGTAAAATAAAAATAAAAAAAATAAAAATTCAATAGATAAAAACACATAAAAATTACATATTCAGAAAGATTTTCTTTTCTTTCCAACCGTATAAATATTTTTAAAGTTTGGACCAGAAATATTCAAGAAATTGCAATTTAAACTGATTACAGTTGAAATTTGTCAATGTCTACCAAAATCAACGAAAGTGCTGGGGTTGCTATTAATTCTCTTAATTCTCATTTTCTAAATTTTTTCTCTTGTTTTACCTACAACCAAATTAAATTAATTGAATATCTTGTTCATAGCTTTTCTGTACAATATTTATTTATTTTTAAATAACAAAGAATTTTAAAACTAGTTGTACATTTTAGTTTTTAAGTATTTCATCTTAAATTGACAATTTTTGAGTGCATCAAAAATTTAGAATATCATAAAAATTGCCTTAAAAGTATTCATTTCCAATATACTGTTGTGTGTGTGCATTTACCTAGGCTTTATAGATGGGCAAACAGGTTGATGCAGGGTTACCAAATTTGGACTTGGCATTTAATATTTTTTGTCTTTATAAAGTACAAAAGAATAGTTTTACTGTCATACCCGAGTGTGTAATCTAATATAAAATCTATAATCAAGTTATTTATCCTGTAGTCTAACCAGTTTTTAAAGATTTTTAACAAACCTACAGAAAATAGTTTTTTTTTTGTAATTATATGCTTAACTAATATTGATATTAATCCCTCTTAAAAAGCTTTAACTTCAGGATTTAGAAACTGAATTAATTTTTCAGTATTGGTTTTCACTCCCCTTTTTTTCCCCCACTTTCCAGATTGATGTGCTTGATGGACCATTCCAGAATGGGCTTGATAAAAATGTTGGTGCCATTAACCAAGGTGTGGGTGAATTGAATTTCGAAGAAGATGAAGAAGAGCAATTTTATATGAAGGATTTGCCCAAGCATGCTTGCGCGTAAGTTATTTCTTGGTTTCTTTAATCTTTTTTTTTTTTTTTTTTTTCTTCCCCCAAATTGTTGGCAAAGTGTTTTTGCATATGATTGAATTGCTACCACTTGTATACTGATTAGCAATAATTATTGGTTCACCTATTATCTATGTTTCTAGAGTTATACTTTAGTATAATTCCATTTATTGTAGCTCATTTATGATGTAATTTCAATGTTTTTTCCAAATATTGTATTTAGTTGATACTAAAACTTGTTGGTGATACTGAGCAGTCACATTCAGCAAACTGAATTATTAGGCTTGTTTCTTGTTCTCAAAACCAATTTAAATGTCTGATAGACTTGCAAAACACATAACTTTCTCATAGAACATGTTTTACCCCCCCCCCCTTACAATATATAAATTTTTTTTTAAGGATTTTAATATAAGCCCTAGTTGAGAGCAGCAAATTTTTGGAATTCAGTGACTTGCAGAACAATAATATTTCAGGATGATGAGATTATTTTTGAATGAATTGTTGTTAATGAGTTTTTGAATATAAGAACAAGTTAATGGTAAATAAATGTAGATGGTTTTCATAATTTCTGATTATTTATAAATTTTGTAATTTTATACTTCGTAATATTGTTTTTTATATATGAAGAATAAGACCTTCCTCGAAAATAAGCCCTAGTGTTATATTTTGGAGTGAAAATTGATATAAGCCCTATCTTATTTTCCGGGAAACACAGTAATCATTTATTTGTATTCAAATTCCTCTCCCTTTTTAAAAATGGAAGAGCATATCATTTTTATGCTTCAGATATGAATACCTGAAAAGTATCGCACAAAAGATGGTGTTAGTGTTACTTGTTGAATTGTTTAGTTATCTGGAACATATTTGTGTCTTATATGAAGATACAATCTAACTTTTATGGAGAATTGTCACTTTTCAAATGTTGCCTGCTAAACCTCTTAAAATTCTTGTTGCCATTTTAGGCATTTAGTTCCTCTGTTGGTAAATCCAAATTGCTATTGAGTTTGGGTTTAGTTGATTAATCCTTGTTCAGTTCCTTGAAATCCTAGGTAGAAAAGTATCGGTAGACACTCCTTGTAGCAGAAAGTCTGTTGTGTGCCTTGAAATCCTTGGTAGAAAAGAGTGTAGTATTAGTAGTTCACCTTGTAATCTTGGTCTGTAAGTCTTGATTGCAGAAAGTTCAATTTATTTCAAGATAATTACCAACTATCTTGAATGCATTCTGTATTGTTTGTCATTGGCCGATTTAAAAAAAAATTTTTTTACCGGAAGTGCCTGCTGCTGATGTTAGTAAAGTCCATAAATATGAGTGGCAATTTGGCGTATATCTAATACTTTTTTCTCTTTCCAATTTAAAAGATATACCCCCCTCCTTTTTTTAACGGAAGCTTTGTCCCTTGAAAGTCAAAGCTGTTCTGTTTATTTGGACATCAAATCAAAAATGATCCAGCAGAACATTTATTTCTGTTAGTTTCTCAAGATTATTTGGATTTGTTATCCTAAGAGATCTATTTATTTCTTCTTTTACTTAATCCGTTTTTTATCCTGTGAAAATTTTTGACTTTGACTTGAACCACAATTAAATGATTTCCTTCTGTGTCTTAAATGTTTAATATGAATCCTTAACAATGAAGCATCTATCTCTAGTCAACACTGTATTTTTGCTTAAAAGGGATTTGCTTTTTATTTTATTTATATTACTATTTGTTACTATCTCTTCATTCAGAACTTTCTGTTCAGTATATTTTTGTTACTTTTTGTTTGCAGCCATTTTCAAATGATATATATTTACCAACCCCTCTGTGTGAGTAGGGTATGACACAAGGTCAATTACTTAAATGGAGTTTAATGGGTTTGAATTCAGTTTTCCTTTTTCCTAGACTGGTTACCTAACCAAAGTTAGAGCCCAGTTTACCCTATTATTTACCCATAGCTAGAAGGAGAATAGTTGGATGCATAATTTTCCTAAGATTGTTAGCACGGTGAAAGGCAAACAGCCTCATCCAGGATTTGAACTTGGGTCGACAAGTCCATTTCCAACGATAACCATTACACTACATGCCTTCATTTTTGGGTTATAACTCCTGAATAATAAAAATCCATCAAATATTGAGTGACTTTCTCTAGGTGGGGGGTGGGGTTGAAATCAGTCATTTGGTTTCTTTTCAACTAAATTTGATATCTTCTTGGATTATATGGCCTTTCAAACTTTCTTTAAATGTTATTGGTAATGCATGTGCAATGTTATGCAGTATATTAATTTGACTAGTTTTTAATTATTGAAATTACTGCTCAAAAAATTCAGCATTAGTGGAAACTATCATGATCTATTTTAGAAGGTAAGTACTCAATTTTACAATAATGGTCGCTTGTAGCCTAATCTTATCTATCTGCACTGAGAATGGTAATATTCTACTCTCACTTTATTTTATTTTAATACTGAGTATAGCCAGTAAAGTTTTGATGTTTTGAAGTATACACTTTCTGTACTACATTTTGAAATTCTTTTAACAGCAAAAGTAATTGTCAAACTTTTTAATTTGACTCTCTTGACTTAGTTTACGCAAAACATGTGCAATTGCTTTTTCAGAGCCATTGTTAAATTTGTGAAATTGTGCCAATACCATATTCTTAATGTGTTGGAAGACTCTGTTATATCCAGCTGTTCAACAGATTTCTGGCAGTTGACCGATTTCAGTTTTTTCATTTAAGTTTTTTTTATTTTAATAAGGAGTTGAATGGTTCATATAACTGTTTATCATATGCTACTTTTAATTTTAGTAATTTATAAGCTCAAAAAAGGTTATTTTACAATGTTTAGATACAGGAATTTGTTTTTTTTGGTCTTTTATTTCCAACTTTCATCTAATATTATTTGGCATAGATATTTAAATCTGGCCATGAAGAAAGAAAAAAATTTTTTTAAAGTTTCCACGTGTATGCTGAATCCTAACCCATATATTTAAATATTTCTTTCCAAAACATGTCTTGTTCTCTTTAATATTCTTTCTTATGATTAGTGTCAAAGTGTGATGCCAAATTGAAAACTTGCCAACATTGTATCCATGATTTGGTTGAAAATTCTTGGAGCATATTTGAAACAAAAACAGTCTATTGTGTTGCAGGAATCTTCAATGTTTATTAACTAGTGAAGATTTACATTTTACTTTTTGAAGATAATCTGAAAGGTCAATTTTTGAAAATGACTACTTTTTGTGTTAGTAATAGATACAAATGGTTTTGCAATGTCTTAATTTAGTGGCAAAATCTTTGCAGAAATGTATTATTTTCCCTTGTGGGGTCAAATTGTACATAAAGAAAAATTTTTTTAGTACAAATACTCAATTTTCAGCCATGTCAGCATGGCTTAGAATACTCTGCTTCCTCTGTAGAGAGGTAAGACCCTCTCCCCCTCCCCCATGCATGGAGTATGACACTAGCCTGCATCCAGTGGTGAGGTTCCAGTTCTGGAGCTGTGGAGTACCCATTTGTCATTACTCCTAGATTCACTCTCCATTGTTAGGGTCTGATCAGTGGGTCAAATAGATCTGTTTGCAAAGCATTTATATAAGATAGGAATGCTTGATATATAACTATATGCAAAAAATGTACAATGTATGCAATTCTCTAACCTCTAGGCATAAGATAAGCCCAGACAATTGACATGCCATTAAAATCATTGCAAACAAAAATTATAGACAAAAGTGCAATTTAAATAACACAATCGGACATAGAAAATATAATTGATTACAATCAAACATTTACAAATGAATTAAATTTTGGCATTGAATAACCCATAAGGAGTTGATATGCTATTAAACAAATAAACCAAACCAATACTTTATTTTTTTTAATTAAAAACATTATTTTTCTCTCTCACAAGGCTAACTATTCTATAGACAGTTTTTCAAGACCATCAACACAGATTTGAATATATTATTTTCATCAATATGATGAACACCAGTAGTTATGGTTTTGATTAAAAATAAATAGGATTCATCATCTATATTTTTTGGTTCCCAAAACACTTGACAGGTTTTGTTAATTGTTAGTAGGTGATAGTTTTCCAAGTGTTACCAATAATCATTATATTGAATCTTTACAGAGATGTTGATATTTGCATTAACAAATTTTATCTGGTCATTAAAACAGGATTTGATTTTGAAATCTGAATGTTATAAAGTAATTTTCTTTGTTCTTATTCTACAATAAGTTTGTTCTGTGACCCATGTATATATGTCTATTAATTCTGTTTAAATGACTTTTTTTTTTCTTTCTATTGCCTTAAAGTAATTAGCATTTAAGTAAAAAAATAAATTAAACATTTTTTTTTTTTAATTCTTGAAAGAAAGTTGGCAATAAAGCACATAGATGTCAGTACAAAGATCTTTAAAATTAGACAAATTATTCTAAAGTTAGATGTGGAACTTTACAACAAAGAATATTGATCAAAATGGAAGATGTTTCTTTTAGATAATTGTATTGCTATGTTTTGAAGTATACACTTTCTGTACTACATTTTGAAATTCTTTAGTCTTAAGAAAAATCTTATGTTGTAAAATGCTTTGAAATTTTACATAACTTTTGATAAAGAAATTGCTGTAAAGAATCTCAGTATATGTGTTCTCATACCAAGACAAAATACCAGTTAGCTAACTTGAGATGTTAAATGCAACCAAAAACAAATACTTTTTACTTAGAAATTCTCAAAAGTTCTTACAGACATCAAGTCACATAAAACTGAAATATTCTTTCATTTTCTAATGATATTCTTAATAGAAAAAAAAAAAAAATTTTTTCCTTTGTTATATATTACTAGTACATAGTTCTGTTAAATTCGATTATAATTATGCATTTGCTATTTAAAAAAAACAAATGCATCCAGTACTTAGTTTTGTATTATCTTGAAACTACTCAACTCTCAAGAGTCAAAGATATTTCTTCATTATATTTAGAGTATAATCTTTAGAAAAAAATTTCATTAAAAGTTTAGAATTTACAAATTTTTTTTCTGAAAGAAAGAAAAAAACCTACGATGAAAATTTTAGCTATTTAGTTTCATATCCATTTTCTTTGTGAATGTTGTAATCTAAATTTTAAAATTGAAATTTAACTATCACTAATTAGAATGTCTAAAAACAGAACTAGTTTGCATATTAGTACTATAAATAAAACTAAGATTTAGCTGTATGCAATTAATTTTTGGTTTTCTTTGTTTTGGAGTACTTAAAATTAGTGACAAGAGATAATCCATCTTTTTGCAGATGAAATGATAATGGTTAATTTATCTTTTTTTTTTTTTTTTTTTTTTTTTTTTCTTTTATTTAATCTGTATTTAAGCATATTTTTTAAATGTTATTTTTTGCTAAATTTAGCATGAATATTAATTCAACAATTTGTTACTGTTTGATATAACCTTAACGTTAAAATCTTGTCAAGACTTGTTACAAGTTTTTATTTCTTTTTAAAGAAGAAATATCCACTTTGCTGATGATCAAATGGGAAATTCTAAAACTGCTTTCAGAAAATGCATTAAAAAATTAACTGTTGTATTCTAATTCAGGACAATTATAAAATTCTCTTTATTATTTAGATACTGTCAACTTAAAACCATTTAAATTTATTCTTTTTATGATCTTTCTTCAACAGTACAATTGGGTATTGTTACAAATTGTGAGAACTGCTTTTTAAAGTTAGAATTTAATTGTAAATAACTTAAATAATAAAATTAAAGCCCATAAAAGAGCAATTTCATGATACAAGCTAACTTTGCATTTACTAAAAAAAAACTAGTCTAAGCCATTTGGAAAGGGGGTAAAAAAATTTAAAGATGAAATCCTAAACTTTTTATTTCTCTAATACCAAGTTTTCTAATTGTCATTTATCTCCTACTTTGGATGATTATGGTACTTTCAGGTTTTTCTTTTAAGACAATTATTTTATGAAGTGTGAATCCAACAGGAGTATAACAAATGATAACAGATAATTTGTGATAAAATGAAGAGATAACTGTGCTCCCAGTTAAATAATAAACATGTATATAAATGGCTATGATTTTGTGCATGTTATTTTACTATAACTTTACCCCCACTAAATTATCAGGTAGAAATATGATACATTTATAGGTTGTACATTACTGTAGTTATGTTAGAATGATTTTCTTATAACAAACTATAAATCATGATGTAAAAGTTTTTTTCTTTTTTGTGTGTGTGTGTCATGGTATAGTTTTATTACATTTCTCTTTTATAAATATTTACATATTAATAAATACCTTTTACTTCTGCTAAAATTGCAATATTAAGACTTAAGCAAGTTAGATAAACAATATATCAGATGTTTAGCTTGAAACCTTGTCCAAATTCAATTGCCAATGATGTCCGTATAACAGCTGCACAATAGTTACTGGCAATAGATCAAAAGAACAATTGTTTGCTTGACCCCCTTTTTTTTTCTTTTTCTTTTTCTTTTTTCTCCTCCTCCTTATAGGGAAAAAGAGCTTTCTTCTTCCCAAATATGGTCAGTTTGTAATATTAGATATATGATTATTACAGTAAAGTATTTTAAATGTGAAGGTATTGATGTAATATGTAATAGGTTTTGCTATTGATACATGTGGTAATCAGTAAAAATAAATGTTTAAAAAAAGTGTAAAGCTTATACAATATTAAGTGGTCTTTTTTTTTTTTTTTTTTAAATTTTTTATTTCCAGTTTCTTTTCTAAACATTCTTTTTTAAACATTCTTTATTCATTGGGTTTGTGATTGATTTATCACTTGACTTTCAGTAGTAACCTGTTACTATTGACAAACTATCACTCATATATTTTCAGTTTTTAAAAGACGATTTATAGCAGTTTGAATTTGTAAAAAAAAAAAAAATTTTTTTAATTTAGAAATTTTAATGGAATTATATTTCATTAGGAAAAATTCTGACACTGTTGTATACTAAAGTTCTAATGTGTTTTTGTTTAATTACTGCTTCTCTTTTGGATTGGGATTCTCCTTCTCTTCGTATTGGGCCAGACATCTTCCATCAGGGTGTCTGCTTCAGTGTTCCATTATGGAGACAACACAGACATTTTAAACTGTACACTTTTATTTTTATTTTCTTGATACAATCTTAACCTGCCCACAGGGGGAGAATCGACACAGATAAAATCACAGGTCTAACCCTGACATGCACTAATTCAACTCTTAACTTTTCCCCAGCCTCATCTAATCACATGACTCTCTAAGCCAATGAGAGTCCTGCTCCAGATGAACTGGGGGTTCAAGGTTGCTGTCAATCATACCCTATGTTTTTACAATGTTAATTTTAAAATCTAACTATACTTCCTTACAAAAATGATAGGCTATGCCTATCATTAAGTGACCACACTATTTTAATGCCATGCATTGCGGATAGAAGTCCAGCTTGAAACATGACTACAAAGTAGCTTTATTCAAAATACTTAAAAAAAAAAAAAAAAAAATTTTTAATTTTTTTATTAGAACTTTTTATTTCTGCCTTTTTGATTTTTATAATCTCATTAAAAAATGTCATTTATTTTTCTTGGTTTTGAGTATAGCAGTGTATTTAACTTTCTATAATGTTTATTTAAGGAAGTAATTTTAATTTTTTTTTTTTTTTTTTTTTTTTTTTTTTTTTTTTTTTTTAATTTTGTATTTATTTATCTTTATATGAACTCACTAATTTTATAAATATGTGTTCAATTTCTCTAACACTGCAGCAGATTAGGAGTCATTGAACTTATTGCAAATATTGAAATATCTAAAGTTATAAACATTACATAATTAATAAGTTATAACATTTTAAACAAATTTTAAAGTTTTTCCTCATTTATCAAACAAGATCTCATACAAAGTTTTCTGTGTCAAAGTAGTAAGTAGGCAGTTGAAATTGTTAAATATTACCTTGCCCACAGAATATATTTTTTACTATTAAGGTAAGATTATTTTGGTTTTAATAATATACTCATTTAAAAATACTCTTGCCAAAAAGAATCCTGTCAGTATTTGTCATGACTTGACAAATGCTGTCTCTAATTTTTTTTTTAATTGGACAAATGACAAAGTCCCCCCGCCCCCCAAAATTGACAATAAGCCAGTTAAAGAATGAAATATTAAGTAAATGTAATTTTGAATGGTTAATTTTACTCTTCATATTCAAATGTATTCTAATCTGGAATGTTGATATATTAAATATCGTACCATAATCACTATGGTTTACTTTAAAAAATTTAATTGATTCTTCTTAATTTTAATTGATTCTTCTTAATTTTCTGATAAATTATAATTTAACTATTACCTAAATGATAATGCTTATGTTTTTCAGATATTGTGGAATTCATGATCCTGCCTGTGTTGTTTATTGCAACACAACTAAGAAGTGGTTTTGTAATGGACGTGGTAATACCTCTGGCAGGTGAGTAGATAGCTTATTTATTTTTAAGTTTTGCCCTTGTATTCATGTTAAATAATTTTATTTTGAATTTAATTTTTGTGAAATGCAATGTATCCATTTGGGAAAAAATGCTTTGTCTTATATTCCTGCTCTAGTTTAAAATTTGTATTTATTAAAACTTGCATTCCATAGCTTGAGCTTTAAAGATTATCTATAGGAATTTGAAATTACATTTAAAAATTGTCAAAATAACTGAATATTTGCAATTATTTTGCTTTTGTTAAGGAATTAAAATTGTAACAATATTATCCTTAACATTGCAAAAGAAATTAACTTGAATTTCATAAACTTGTTACTTTGAAAACTTCAGTATACTGTTGAAAATTTTATTTTTCATTTAAATTCTAAAGTTTCTATCAGATTTTTGTAAAATTGACATAAAAAGTTTTCTTAAATTAAATATCAACTTTGAATTTGTAAATGTGTTTAATTGAATGGATAAGATATTACTCTTAATTATCCTATCCATTTTTTTTAGCTGTCGATCAAGAGGACAGTACTTTACTTTTTGAACCTTAATTGCAAAAATGACCTCACTACTTGTTTCAATTTCTTTTATTGAAGTGGTTTTTGCTTTGAAAGAGATTATTAAAACATTGGTTTGTGTCATGATTGTATTAAAGATTGGCAGTTATTTTAAAGTGTGTGTGTGAGGGTTCATTGTTGTATTTGGTTATTTTCTTTTTCTCTCTCTTGCTCTCCTGAAGTTATATGTAATCCTTTTATTTCAGTCATATCATCAATCACTTAGTTCGTGCCAAGGCTAAAGAAGTTACTCTTCACAAAGATGGTCCACTTGGTGAAACAGTCCTTGAGTGCTACAATTGTGGCTGCAGGAATGTCTTTTTGCTTGGTTTTATCCCAGCTAAAGCAGATTCTGTTGTGGTGCTACTATGTCGTCAACCCTGTGCTACGTTAAGCAGTTTAAAAGACATGAATTGGTAAGTAAAATCCAAACTGATATGTGTGTGATAATTGAAATATATTTTAGAAGTTTGTGGCTTAAAGTACTGATTTAGTTTTAGACAAAATGTTTTCTCTCATATATAATATATATATATATATATATATATATATATATATATCTCCTTACAAATTTATACAGTTCAGTAAATACTGGACCATATGAATCCCTTTGTAGAAATGAGCATCTTGGGCCTCAAAGAATTTGTCTACAGTACCATTTACAGTAGTAATTGTTGAGCTTTGCTTTCATTATAGGAAATGGGTAATAGTCTTAAAGGGAGTGTTAAATCAAGTGAATGTCAGGTGTTTAATAAACTAGAGTTCACATTCATGAATTGCCTCATTAGCCACTGTGGACTTATGAGCTTGAGTGGTGTCAGTTGTAGAAGAGAACTTTAGTAGTTAGCTTCTCACACTGGTTCTTAGTTTCGATAGATTTGAGATAATGTTTAAACTATTTAGAAGTACAATGGCTCTACAAAAAAAATTGAATATGAAGTACTTGCCTGTTTAAAATGATTGAAGGAACATTTTTGTGCTATATATATAATTGGAAACTATAACTGTTAAACTGGCTTTGGTATAAAATAACCCAACAAAGGTTGACTTGATGGTCTGTCTATAGTCATAAATTGTCTGAGAAATCTCTTCAAATCCGCATTTAAAAAAAATAGCAAGATTTTCCTTGGACATGTACAGAATCTACTTCTAATTTGCTTGGGGCTCGGCTGACTGAAACTTTAAAGTTCATTGCTGATTATCACATGGCTACATTCCTGGGAGATGCCTAGTTCTATTTGTCAGGATCATTTCATGGATTTTGTGATAATGGCAGGTCTTCTAGATTGTATCATCCAAGCTTTCCCTCTTAAATTCAACTGCCCACTCTTCAATTATGCTGTAGGAAGGGAAATCCTTATTTATTTTAACCATTTTTACTCTATTTTAAAAACTGATCTTATTTCTTGAGAATTATTCATTAGGAATTTGACTTACAACTAATTTTCTGAGCTCGTTTTCTCTTCTTAAATGTTATCCGTTCTCAAGAAACAAACCAAGATTTAGTGACAAGTTTGTTTTTTTTTTTTTTTTTTTTTGTGTGTGTGTGTGTGTGTTTTTTTTTTTTTTTTTTTTTTTTTTTTTTTTCTTTTGACAAATACATTAAACTACCTTTTAGGTATTTTACTATTAATGAAATGGTCTCAATTTGGTATCACTTATTTGAAATTTGTGAGCTGTTTGGATTACCAAAATATTCTTCTAACAATTGCAATTATCTTAAACTCAACTTTAAAAATTGTTACAGAAACTATTATTTGTTTTGCCCCTTTTTTTAGGGATCCAAGTCAGTGGCAGCCCCTCATTCAAGACCGTCAGTTTCTCTGCTGGTTGGTAAAGATTCCATCTGACCAAGAACAACTTAGAGCTCGCCAGATCTCTGCTCAGCAGATAAATAAACTAGAGGAACTTTGGAAGGTTTGTATTCATTTTGTTTTTCCTCTTTATCTACAATTTCAAATGTAAAAGGAAAAGACAAATGTGCCAGGTATCATTACTGATAACTTTTTTTTTTTTTTTTTTTTTTTTTTAAATAATTATGTTCAAGCAGTGAATTGTGTATGAAAAAACAATGTACTAGTTTTTTTTTTTTTCTTCTTAGAAGCCAAATATCAAAATGGGTGTAGATTATTTTTAATGCTCAATTTGGATATTTTGAGTATATTGTCACCTGTTTTATTACTTGATAATAAACATTATATAACCCAATTTGATTCTGTAAATCTTATCAGGTATATCTGACTGGTGCATTGTTCAATGAGAAATCTCCAGGATAAAACTACACAATCTTTGTGTTTGAATCACATTTTTTTTCTTAATACTTTTCTGAGAATAAAAGAACAGTATACTAAAATGTTGCTTATTTTCTATCTTCAATGCTAAAATCAAATAATTTTTAAAAAATTTAAAAAATTTTTTTCAATTTAAAAAACGATTGTGCTGATTTACCTGTTGCAATAAAATAAAGTGATCAGTTTGAAAGAAGTTAATTAAAACTAAATGCTCCTAATGACATCAACAAAAACATTTTACTTAACCTAGTCTTTTGTTACCATTTATAAATGTTCATTAAAGATCAAGATAAGCAATAAATAAAAATAATGTAATAATACAATTAACATACTCAGCAAAACTTAACTATATATTAGTGTACAGTAAATTTTTAGCTATCTATCCTGTGTGATTTCATCCTTGCAATGTTTTGAAGGAGAATGTTATTTCTGTAACTGGACTCCTATTCCCAGCATTCTTTTGTAATGGTTAAAATAAATTAATTTGCACTCGTAAATTAATCCTGTATTTGACTTTCTTTTTTTTTTTTTTTTTCTTTCTTAGGAAAACCCTGATGCTAAACTAGAAGATCTTGAGAAACCGGGTGTGGATGAGGAACCCCAACAAGTTTTGTTAAGGTAAAGACTTTTTTTCTTTTTTTTTCTTTCTTTCTTCATTAGTGTATTTTTTTCCTTGCCTTAAATGGAAATTGTTCTGTTTAAAACAAAAATGGATTTAAATTTTATGAAATTCTTTTTCTTTTCAGATATGATGATGCCTATCAGTATCAAAATATCTTTGGTCCTCTGGTTAAACTGGAAGCAGATTATGACAAAAAGCTGAAGGAATCCCAGACCCAAGATAACATTGTTGTTCGTTGGGATGTCGGGTTGAACAAGAAGCGAATTGCTTACTTCCGCTTACCGAAGGCCAATGAGGAGATGAAACTGATGCATGGTGATGAGCTGCGATTGCGTTACCTGGGTGAGCTACATAAACCTTGGTCTGGAGTGGGGCATGTCATAAAAATACCTGACAACTATAGTGATGAAGTAGCCATTGAACTGAAGAGCAATGCTGGTGTACCTGTGGAGTGCACACATAATTTTGTTGTAGACTTTGTATGGAAGTCTACTTCTTTTGATAGGTAAGCATTTGATGATTCTTTGACACTTTTTAAATGCACCATATTATCACTTGAATATTTTTCTAGAATTGTTTTTTTATCTCGCTCTAATATGGCTGCCACTTGGCAGTTTTTACTAAAACCACTCTAGTTTTTACCATATATACTTGCAAAATTATGCTACTATCTTAGATCTAAATTTTAGTTTAATATAAAGGGTTGCACCATACACGAGATAAAAACTTTGTATGTAAATAGCTAGGCCTAGTCTAAATGGTACACCTACAATTTCCAGTTATAAAAATCAACAAATAGATTTTGATAGTATCAACTTGTAAGATGAAATGAACCTTCTGTATGCAAGGTTTTATTTTTGTAATCTTATTATAATGGAGATTCGGTGTCTCTAACCAAAACACCGTCACTGCTTACATTACAATACCCACAGGTATTGCGTAAGTTTATCAATGAGTATTTAATTTATAGTCAATCATTAATACATAGAATAAATCTTATTTATTAACGGTCTCTATGAAAATCAGAATTAGATTAGCCTCAAAACAGCCCATGTTATTAGTGCATTTAAAATCCTGCAATGTGTCTTGTATATCATTAAGAAATAAATGTTTACATGATATATGGTGTGTTTTAATTTGCATACTGGTTTAAACAAAAATTAATAATTACTTGATGTTATTGATTACTAATATTTTATTCAACATATTAAGATAGATCCTATGAATGATTTTTTATATAGAAACCAATTAAAATAAGTAATCTTTTTGTGTTTAATTTCATTAGTCTTTCTAATTTAATATTTCATTACATTAAAACTTTAATACTTACATCCATAGGGCACATATTCTTGCTTTTTCTATTATCAGGGTTCTTTAGCTGATAATTCTAGCCACTGAAATTTTTTTTTTTTTAAATCTAGGAAACAGACTGTTTTGAACAAACTAATTCATATCTCATGGATTGTTCAATATCATCAATTTCCTTACCTATTTCTAGATTAGTAGCATTTTTTCTTTTAAAAACCAGATTTAGTAAAAAATATGATTTCTGCTATTTTGTAGAATGCAGGCAGCTTTGAAGACGTTTGCAGTTGATGAAACTTCTGTCTGGGGTTACATCTATCATAAGCTTCTTGGCCACGAAGTAGAGGATACAGTGCTGAAATGTCAGCTGCCCAAGCGCTTTACTGCTGCAGGCCTCCCTGAACTTAACCATTCCCAAGTGTATGCTGTCAAAACTGTGCTGCAGCGTCCTCTCAGCCTCATTCAAGTAAGTGCAACAAACACTTCTTTTTATTTTTTTATTTTTATTTTTTTAATTATTTTAAATCACACTGTTTAAAATGTGATTTTCTTTGTATTATTCAGATTATTGTCCTCATCTTTGTTATATATATAATGTTTCGGAAGGCTTCATGGAACTTCAAATGGTCAACAGAATGAGAACAGTCTACCTCTGTGGATTGAATAAAGGGTTTGGTTTGAAGTTCTGTGAAAGCTCTCGATTACGACACATCTGAAGAAGGCTGGAGGGCACGTCAACTGAAACGTTGTGTAAATAACAAAGATTAGGACAATAGTCTGAATAATCCAAATAACACAAATTATCAAGCTTTATCTAAAAAAATTCAGAGAATAATTTTTCTGTTTATCACATCTTTTCTAAATGAATTAAGTTATAAGCTTTTGATGGAATTTTCTAATTCAATTGTTTGAGGGAGATTCAAGAATTATCTGCACTCTTATTTTATGGAAGCAGATGGTTAGATTGGCAGATTCATGACTAATTTGCAGCAAACAAGCTACTTTACCGATGATAACTTGCTGGTTTGCTGAATCTTCTCATCAGTGATGGAGGTTGACGGGCATCCTGCTCCCTCTTCATGTGTCATGCTTGTCTGGACACTTAATCTTCTCCGCCCTGTCGGTTGGGGCTTTTGAATGCACCTTTGCAGAGGGGTAAGACTCCCCCAATGGGCCACCTGTTGGCCGTGGGTGGCGACCCGTGATGCTTAAGGATAGAACCCAGGTGGATGAGCAGTTCATGACTTGCAATACTCCACTTTGGCCCTATCTTGGGCTAGAGGGGCAGTCGGAGAGGCCCCCTTCGATCAATCGGCTGGTCATGTCGAGCCCTAGCACCTATATAATTTTCCCAACCCTATTGCCTTTATGGCAAGCCCCAGCCATTTTTATCATATGGGTGCTAGAAGGCGGTGACTGAGGGTCTACGGAGTGGTAGTACCTGTTAGAGTCCCATCTATGGGTTAAATAGAAAAATGTATTCATAAAAAAATTGTATTATCCATTAAACATTATTTATTTCAACTTTATCGGCATTAAATGACCCACTGAGGTTGATATGCTGTAAAACCAAACCAAACTTAATCTTCTCTATCCACTCATGCACATTTCTATGCAGTAGTGCACTCTCTGTATTGTACTAAAATCCTCTAATGAATTTCAGCCCCTGACACTCTTTCTGACTAGAGAAATTGGGTAATTTCCTTGGTGTGTACTGCTAGTCCAGCAGCCATGTTTACACTGTAAAAAGAGCAAGCAAAATGGCCTGATCAGGCTCAAGTTTTGATCATGTGGCCACAACAGTGCCAACTATAAGCACGCATGCACATAATATAGTATGACGATAAAGATATGTTATGGCGAAAATGCATATAATTTTTTACTCTCCCTCATATAAATAAAATACATATGCTTGACTTTTTTATTAAAGTTCGTTTTTTTTTTTTTTTTTTTTCGGGGGTGGGGGTCTAGACTTGATGCTGCCACTTTTCTTACTATTTCTTCAAATATAATATTGCTGAAGTTTCTGATAAAACTTTAAAAATTGGTGTCTGCTTAGAATTATCTACTGGGGTCTAAAATTTAAAAAAAAAAAAATTATTTATAGTTTTTTAATATTTGTATTTGTGTTACTTAGTTATAAGTATTCCTTTACCCCCCCCCCCAAAAAAAAAAGAGGTTTTTGTTTGGAGACAACTGTCTGGGTTTTTTGTTGCTATAAAGATATATTTAGAATTTTTTTTTTTTTTTTTTTTTTTTTTTTCTCCTGGTTATGCTTTATTTTCCCCAATATTTAAAGAGACTTTTGTATTATAAATGATTTTCTCTTTTCTTGGTTTATTTGGTTTTAGTGTTTCTTTTCCTCAATGAATCTCTTTAATGTGTCAATCTTATGTGTTTTAAATATTACCCCTACTTTCATAACCCAAATTCATGAAGCAAAATATCTAGAAATTTTGATATCTAATCCTTGTTTGGTCTATTTAAAAAAAGTAATGTCTACCAATGTCCCCATCACCCTGTTAATTTATAATAAATATCAAAAGATCTTTTAAAATTTACAAAAATGAGATATAGGTTTCTCAGAGGAATAATCTCTAGTTGTAAGAAGCTTGTTTTTAATTGCTGATTACTGACACTGATTACAAATGTTATCTACGCAAATATCAGTATGTATCTTTGTTGACAGTTACTCATATTAAGATTGTATTGTTTTTTGTGGTGTAAGGAGGAGATAACTCTGTTATCTGGTGGTAGTTATACTGATACTATTTTCTGTAACATGTCAACAATGCTTACATTCCTTGGCATAAAACTGTTTTCTTTCTCTACTAGTGGTAACTATATGAAGCAGAAACTACATTTGATTCTTCTACCTACTGTGACCTCTTTTCTCGTTTCCAGCTCCTGACTGATCTTTGTATGATTACTTGTGTTAAAAATAGACATGCTTTCTTGTTTATTTTCATTTCCACATTGTGCTGTGGGTTAACACTGACATTTTCAATCTGCATTTAAAAAAAAAAAAAAAAAAAAAATTTTTTTAACCAACATTTGTTCTACTGAATATAATAGACTTTAGGAAACTGGAACTTCTTCAGATCTTCATATTTGAATTGCTTAAGTATACAATCAATTTTCCTCGGTAATGAAGTATGAGAAAATTAATTTCTGAGAAACTAACTATATTTAATGAGGATAGAAAGGAGATCATCTTTATCTGACTTACCAAATGTAAAAGTTTATTCTAAAAAGTATGTCGAGGAATCTTTTATGATAAAACTATTTATGAATATCAAACTAAAACTTGTATTCAACATTCAAAGATTGTATTTGTATTTGTCAAGTCTTAATTTCAAAATTTCTTAGAACATAAGACTTGACATACAAATACAATCTTTGAATGTTGAATACAAGTTTTAGTTTGATATTCATAAATAGTTTTATCATAAAAGATTCCTCGTTAAGTTACTCTTAAGACATAGTTTTCAACTGTTGTGACACCATCACCCTACTTTCTTATGCTTGAAAGTACAAGATATCCCAATTAAAAGTTGACATGTTTCATTGACATAAAACAGATACTACACTTTAATCATTAACTAAATATGTGGAATTGGGACCACACTGAGTTTCTTCAAAGTCAAAAACATTTTCATTGCACCAAACTATACAATAACATTTGAAGATTTCAGGTAAATTTTAAAACAATTTACCTTTTTTTATATCAATGGGAAATTTGAACTCAGTGGTGAAATACAAATTCTCATAATATTGTATGTCTAAGTAGCATTCCAAGTTGATTCAAAAAAATTCTTTATTTGAGGTTATTGTTATTTAATCATTAGTTAGAGCTGTGGAAACGAGTTCAAAACTGTTTGAATTATGCAAATATCTCCAGTGGTTCAAAAGTTACGATAATTTAAAGCCCTAAAATTGGGGGTACAAAAATGGATGTGATTGTTAAAAAAAATGTCAAATCACAGAACCAATTCAAAACAAATTTAGTAATTTTTTCACCATTTCTTTATTTTTGATAAAACTTGGCATTCTTATGTAAAATTGTATGTTCTTTCTGATTCTGCACTCAAATTGTATGTATCTCTATGCTGTAACCCATTATTTAGAGAATAAGAGGTACGGATAGCAGTTTTTAAATATTTTTTTTAATAAAGTTTACCACAAGATTATTCAACATTTTCATTTTAATACTGCATGTATACACATAGTATTAATTTAAAGATATAACATCACTTTGAACTTAAAAATACCTTTTTAAATGCCTATGTTGAATTACATACAAGAAATAGAATACCTATTTACATATGTTTTTAAACAAAGCAGGGTCCAGTGTGTGCTGAGTTTACATTTCTCGTAATATTAAGTTCTTTTTTTCCAAAATTGAAAGTTTGATGGAAAAACCCTGACGGTTAAGCAACATCCTCGTCACATGTTATATATGAAAATAATTCTGAGAATATCTTCTATTAGTGATATGGTGCCCCCCTGATCTTATACTTTTTAAAGAAATCTCCGTCAACTTTTATCATATTTTCGCTTCCAAAGGTCAGAAGAAAAGAACAAGTTCCTGCTTGTATTTTAAGGTGTGTGCTAATTAAGTGTAAAATTTCCTGCTGTTCAAAGCAAAATACAATTTTTAACTCGCCATAAAAAATAATGCAATTGATTAAAACAAATAAAAAAATTACATATTTAGAAAGATTATTTTATTTCATTTCCAACTATATAAATATTTTTAAGTTTAGACCAGTAACACAAAAAATTTATTTTAAACCGATTAAGGTTGGAATTTGTCAATGTCTACCACAATCAACAAAACTGCTGGTATTGCTAGTCTAAGGTAATTTGCATCTCTTCAACCATTTTCAAACAATTAGCAGAAAAGAATCTGCTTCAGTTTTCTACTTATTTGTATGAATCTGGCTTTTCTGCTTTGACTAACATTGAGAAAAAGAAATTTGAAAATTAAGAAACACCTGAAGAAGGCCAGAGTGCACATTGGCAGAAACGTATATATATATATATATATATATATATATATATATAAAGATGAGGTCAGCAGTCCAAAAAAATCTTAATAATACAAATGATTCATCAATTGGACATTTTTACATAACCCTCAATGTCTTCAGACAAATTTTTAATACACTTGGTTATGGTATTATCAGATAATGGAATTAATTTAATTTTCATATTCTGGATCAAATATTGTACAATTGCTTTCTAAACAGGTAGAATTAAAGATTCTGCAAATGTTTATGGTTTAATTTATTTTGCGGTTCAGTGATAATGACTGCTTTCTTGTAGTTTATCTGAAACTGAACATTTTAATGAATTTAGTACTTTATTTATTTTTTTATTTTTAATAAACAATTCTCTAAAATACTCAGGTTAAGAATGTCTTGTAAGAAATTTTTTATTTTTTAAAATTTTTTAGCTTAGAAAGGACCCTGTTTTCAATTGACAGTTTCTGATCAAATATAAAACACTTTGGAATTTGTTCATATTCATCCCCACACCAAGTAATACCTATTGCTAAATAATTTTTCCTATATAATGATCATTTCTTTTTAAATTTATTTTATTTTTTAATAATAGGATATTGAGAACTTTGTATAAAATAAATATTTTTTGTGAATGAACTGCAATGAACAAATTGTAGTGGTATTATTCTTGTGTAGGGTCCATTGCAAGTGATTTTAACTAAAGTCAGTATATTAAAAAAGGCAATCCTTAGACTATTTCATTTATAAATAGTTGTGAAGAGGAAAGTCAAACAAGAAACACATAAAATGAAAATAAACCTGAAACATATTTTTGGGAAGCAAATAAACAAGGTTTTCTTTACTAAGCTTATAAGAGATGTTTAGTTTATATAATTGTCTTAAGTGGGAGAAGAAAATCGGTAGATAGGAAGGGGAGAAATTCAAGGAAAATTAACATTTCACCTTTTTTCCTTATGCCTACTCCAGTAAACCCCACCCATTTCATCCTCTACTTGGTCATCAATTATGTTAGTTTTGGCATACTAAGATCAAAGGCACCAACTCCAAGTTCATAAGAATATTTGTATTAGGATGTTTTGGTTAGAAGTTCTGTGAAGGCTCCAGAGTTTGACACAGTTCCCAAGAAACACCTGAAGAAGGCCGGAAGGCACATCAGTTGAAACTTGTATATCAAAGATGTAGACAATAGTCCGGAAAATACAAATTATCAAACCTCATTTCAAAAATTCAAACAATTACAAATGTACTTTTTTGGGCTTATTCTTTCGACCTTTCACAGTCTTTGGTATGATAACAGTGGCAAAATTTGGTTTTATTTTTTAATATTTTTTTTGTCTTATCACTCATTAAATTATTCCTTTTTATTGGAGTTTTGTCTTTATTTTAATTAAAAATCACTTAACACCCTCACCAGTTGTAAAAACACTCTTCAGACATTTCTTGCTATTAACTTTCATGGAGAAGATTAATTTTTTTTTTTTTTTTTTTTTTTTTTGATAATTCAAATATTTTTAAAATTGATATTCTGTGTATGTATATTTCATTCACAGTGACTTAAACATTTTGGTTTAGTAAAATTTCAATTTTTAAATTTCACTGTTCACTGCTTGAACTTAGATATTTTTGACAAGTTTATCATAAAGGGGTAAAAAAAAAGGCATCTATTTGATTTTTGACTCTTTTATTACAGGGACCTCCAGGAACTGGGAAAACTGTAACATCTGCTACCATTGTCTATCATCTGGTGAAACAAGGCAATGGTCCTGTGTTGGTCTGTGCACCATCAAATATTGCTGTAGATCAACTCACTGAAAAAATTCATAAAACTGGACTAAAGGTAAGTAAAGGATTAGATTTACACTAAAGTTTTATTTTTTTGATGCTACTGTTGACAGTGCAAGTGTTGAAAGATCTCTTTCCTTGGGGAGGGGGCACAATTTGAGAGCATATTTCTTAAATTATTTCATATTGCAACAGGAACAATATATCTGGAAAATTTAAATAATTATTCTATAGATATTGTAAGGCTTCATAAAATCTGATTACTTTAGTTCAAAAAGATTTAAAAGTATTTGTAATTAGTTAAAAAGGCTGGGGTTTTTTTCTGAATTTCTATTGGAGCATTGGGATCATTGAAAGTAAACAGCTTATATAGCTCTTATCAAAATTGACTCTTAAATGTAAAGTTATAATGGTTAAATTTGTCTGAAATACCTGAGCAAATAGTGCAGATATTGGACACATTTTTTTAATTTATTATAATAATATTCTTGTACTACATAATTGTAGTACTGATCTATTAATTGCGTAATTTTAAATTTTTTTTATTTATTTGTAGGTTGTGCGTTTGTGTGCCAAAAGTAGGGAGGCCATTGATTCTCCTGTCTCTTTTCTGGCCTTGCATAATCAGATCCGGAACATGGACAGGTAATTGTCACAAATTTTTAAAATTTCTTAAAATTCCATATCTTTGTATATGTGACTTCCTACATCTCACTGCAAAAATGGGTTAGTGTAACTTTTTTTCTTTCTTTCTTTATATACTAAATGATCTTTTTCTTCTTTGTCTCTTTGCAGCATGCCTGAGCTGCAGAAATTGCAACAACTAAAAGATGAAACTGGTGAGTTGTCATCTGCTGATGAGAAGCGTTATCGGGCCCTAAAGAAGCAATGTGAAAAGGAATTGCTTCAGGTAAGTTGGTCTTATTATACAGATTGACAAATATCTTTGGTTATTATAATTTAAAAACTAGAAAATATAACTTCAGACTCTTTACAAGTTGAAAAATATTGACAATTTGTAGACATCTTCATAAAATACTTGAAAGAATTTTTTGTTTCGATTTGAATTTGGTTTAGTTAATAAGAGTATGAAAAAGATTTTAAATGTCCTCTTAATAACTTATTGATAAACATCTTTTAGCAGTTATTTAATATTTTAGACCAGCCATTTTGTTTTAAATTTTTTAGATTATTTACATCTTCAAACTTGTCAACTTTATATAGAATTGTTCAAGCTAAGGGAAAAAATAAAATTCTTTTTGTTCAGTTGGTAGTTATAAGATTTTTAATTTCACTGAGCATTCTAATGATTTTTTTATTTTTTGTTAATAGTTATATAGCTTTTTAAACATTTTTTTGTATTTGCAGCATGCTGATGTAATCTGTTGCACTTGTGTTGGCGCTGGGGATCCTCGACTGGCCAAGATGCAATTCCGTTCAGTTCTAATTGATGAAAGCACCCAGGCTACTGAACCTGAATGTATGATTCCTGTTGTGTTGGGATGCAAACAGGTAAGCATTTTATGATAGAGGAATTCTTAAAAAATGTGTGTGTGTATTCACAATTAATTCCTAAACTTGTTGGTGTATTCTTAACTAAAAGAAAAATATACTTTTTATTTAATTTAAAAAATTAAAAAAAAATTCTATGAACTTTAAGGTTACATTTTTTTGTCATATTGTGTGTGTGTGTGCATAATTTTTAAAATTTTTATGCTATTAAGTTTATAATTTTGTATTTTTTCTTGTAGCTGATTTTAGTTGGAGACCATTGCCAGCTTGGTCCAGTAGTCATGTGCAAGAAGGCTGCACGTGCTGGGCTCTCTCAGTCACTTTTTGAACGTCTTGTTGTCCTTGGTATTCGTCCCATTCGTCTACAAGTCCAGTATCGTATGCACCCAGCTCTTAGTGCATTTCCGTCAAATATTTTCTATGAAGGATCTCTACAAAATGGAGTCACTGCTGGTAAGGTTCTTGAAATACGATAGAAAATATTTGTTTAAAAATTTTTCCAAAAAGTTTTTTAATCAAAATAACCTTTTCAGAAAGGGATTAAATGAATTTATAAAATATTGAGGTATTTAAAATTGTTTAAATGTTTTAAAACTTTGTGTGTTTTTTTTTTTTTTTTTTTTTTTTTTTTTTTTTTTTTTGCTATTTGTATGCATTTTGGTAAAGGAGAAGTACTTATTTTTTTTTTTTTTTTTTTTTTTCTCTTTTTAAAGCTGAACGAACCAGGAAGACGTTGGACTTCCCTTGGCCTCAGCTTGATAACCAATGTTTTTCTATACAACTGCTGGCCAAGAAGAAATCTCCAGCTCAGGTACATCTTACCTTAATAGGTATGTAATAGTTTAATTATTTACAATTTTAGGCTTTTTTTTTTTTTTTTTTTTTTTTTTTTTTTACTAGCAGGACCTGTGGGTCTACTACAGTATAATTTAATTATTACATTTATATATATATATATATATAATATATATATATAATGTGTAAGAGCTATTGTAAAGTGGTTTAATATGTAAAAATTATAATCTTGATTTAGCTCTTACTTTCTTTCTTTCCTTTTCATCTTTTTCTTATGTTCAATTGAAGCAAATTAGTGTTATTGCTTCTACACGCTCCCCCCCTCTCTATCTTTACCCTACTCTCTTTATTTTTTTCTGTGTAGCATGTCCTTTTGCTTCCCCTTTTTTATAATTAAAAAAAATGGTTCATTCACTGAGGTGATGAAACTAAGAAATAAAAATTTGGCAGATAAGTAACACCAGATAATCAGGATTTGCATTTCATCTTGGATGGTCTCATTTTTAACCAGAGGGTATTGCAAGATAATGTTCATACAATTAAGAAACATGAGTATTAATATATAGATTAATCCAGGTTCAAAGCATGGTAAGAAATCACTTTTAGACCATATTTTCCCCATGCAGGTATCATTGGAGAAGAAGTTTTGGTAAATAAGCCAGGCTTTGGCTTGTTTACCAAAACTTCTTGTTCCCCCAATGATACCTGCCTCAAAAATAAGTTAGTTTTCAGGTTATCCATCAGAAATAGTTTAGGTATTCTCATGACTTTAATTCTTGTAATAATAAAACTTTTTTCTTTTTTCTAGGACTGAAGCAGCAAATGTTGAGAAAATAGCTACAAGGTTCCTTCGCTCTAGCATCAAACCAGAGCAGATTGGTATTATTACTCCATATGAAGGACAGAGGGCTTATGTGGTGCAGTACATGCAATACAGTGGTGCCCTTAATAAGAAATTGTACCAGGTAATGTAGGACTCTAAATTACTCAAGGGGCAAAGGTAGCAGATATTTTCTACCATCTCCATAGTTTTTTTGAGGCTGGCAGTTCATTATTTTACTTTTATTTTATTATCCTCATTGATATAGAAATGATTCTTACTGCTACAAGACTAAATGTTCATATGCTTGAATATTTTGTGCATTATAATCTAATTCTAGGAAAATATTTACTAAAGGCTTTATTCTTATTTAATGTAAATAAGTAGTTCCATTTGAAATGATGCTTCTATACATATTTACTATTAAACACTTTTGCTTTAACCCTTTCACTACAAAGTTAGATTGAAATTTTTTAAGCAATAATTCATTAAGAAAAAAAATCTTTATGCTGCTAACCTTTTTATAGATAAGTTCCATCTTTTAACCCTTTCACTACCATTTTTTTTTTTTTTTTTTTTTTTTTTTTTTTTTTAAAAAAAAATATTTTTAAATATTTTTAATTCAAATTTATGCTTTGAGTACATTTTAAGGGTTAAAATGAAATTCGACAGACACTGGTATGCTAGTATGAGTGAAAGGAAATTCTTAAATGAACGTCCATTGAATGGATGACATTTAAGAATGAATTGAGTGTATTTGAAAGTCGTGTATTATTTTAATTAATAAGTATCACCGTTCAAGTCTCACTTACCATAAAGTCAAGCCAAATCTTTTAACCATGTTTATCATTTTAATTAGCCTTTTTTTTTTTCTTTTTCTTTATTTTCTTATTTCTTATTACTTATTCCTTTTCCTCCTCACTGCCATCTCTCTATAGATGAACATGTAACCAACATGGGAACTAACAATGATAATCAACTTACCAAATGGCAATTTTATTTGTAATATTCAGTTCATGACACCATTTGAGACACATTTTGTATTTTTACCCAGTAGCTTTTTCCTGCTCGTTTAAGCCATTATATTCTTAAATAGAGCTTGTTGAAATCATTTTTCATACATAGAATATATTTTTCTCTCCCTCCACTCATCAGAGCTATATTTATCTTCTAATAACATCGAAGCATTGTGTGGACAAAAAAAACCTGCCTCAATGGTGTCGTAGACTGTCAGTATTGTTGCTATTTAAGTGATTATGCCTTAAATCATTGGAGTGTTTTATTTTATGTTGCTGAATGTTGAAATTATTGTTTTTTTAAGGAAATTGAGGTTGCCAGTGTAGATGCTTTCCAAGGGCGTGAAAAAGACTTTATCATTTTGTCTTGTGTCCGATCCAATGAGCATCAAGGAATTGGGTTCTTGAATGATCCTAGACGATTGAATGTAGCTTTGACTCGAGCTCGGTAAGTTTCCCTCCCCTTATCTGAATTAATGGGAAAAGTATGAAAACGACCCTATCAACATGCACCCCTTCTCCCCTCACTTAGTGAAGATTAGATAAAATGTGTAACTAGTTTGACCTGAACTAATCCAAGCCTAAAAGTTGTCTGTTTAATGTAGTAGTAGTAGTAGTAGTAGTGATTTTTGCAATCACTTTTTTTATAATCAATATATTTAGAAGGAATGTAGGTTTTTCTTTCCCTTTCTACATCTAGCAATGACACAGGGTTGGGGTTTTTTTTTTGTTTTTTTTTTTGTTTACCTTGCTACATGCACTAAACATTTTAATTTTTGCACCTGAAGAGATAGGTGTGTGTGTATATACACATTATATATACACACACACACACACACACACACACACCAGTCTTGTCAGATATAAAATGAAGAGACAAAAAACAAAATCACATGACAGTTTGGTTTTCTTTTTTATTGAAAGTGTAAATATTGCTCTGCATATAATTCATTTTAAATTGAGCTCTCAAAGGGATTTGAAATAATCCTTGTATAAATCTATAGATGTGCATCTGCATGGGCATGTATTATGGATGTACGAAGTATATAGATGACTTGACTCCCAAATAGAATCATTCCTAACTTTCCTGTCTTGGATACTTTTATCTTGTGTGTGTTCCAAAAGTCACTTAGGGATTTTTTTTTTTTTTTTTTCAATTTTTATTTTTAAGTTTGATTCTTAATTTTTCTCTTTAGAATATGAAGTAAACTACAGCATTTTTCATAATTGAAGTAGATTTATTTCCATTGTATGAATTTTTCTTTGCTTTAAAAATTAAACTACCAACAAATTTTTTTTTTTAAATTTTTAATGACTTAAGAATTGCTATGTGTAAAATTGAATCAACATGAAATTATATATTGATTTTAAATATAATTTCAAAAATTTTATTTTATTATTCTAAAGAATTGAATATCTAAAAGTTGTTGATATTGAATGATTTGCAATTAATTTTATTAAATGTTCTATTATAATTAATTTCTTCCTTGATTTATAAATTTAATTATTTAGATATGTAGATGATAATGAATATATTATGAGAGATCAAGAAGATATGAGATATAGATAGATATTAGGATTAGATAGATAGATA
>CM042143.1:92321733-92344233 GCA_023376005.1 Doryteuthis pealeii | reverse complement strand
ATATTTTATCACCTCCAGTCTTTTTTCGACAAGTAAATGTAAATATTTTAACCTTTTTAAAAATATGGCTTACTTTTAACGTCTTCAAACTAAAAAAAAAAAAAAAAAAAATTTTTAATCCATAAAAACGCCTTCAATTGACAAATTATTTTTTCATATACAGTAGGCACCACTTCAGCTAGGGACTTCGTTCATAGGTGGGTTTGTTTTTACACCTATCACCGCCTAGCGTTTTTTTAAGGCAGGAGGCCGGGATGGAACTCTGCGAATAGTACTATTGGTCATTTGAACGTTTTGTTATCCCGGATTCCTGCCCTAATTTATGCTGTTTTTAATTGCTGGCATGACATAATTCTAGCCAAATATAGATATTTTCCGAGTGATGTTTTTCACATTTTATCAGCAAATTAATGGAGATATTTTACAATGCCCCACCCCAACCCCACTTTTCATCACCAAATCAATTTAGATATTTTACCCCCTCCCCAGGTTTAATTTTTTTTTTACCATATACTTTTACAAAACAAATTCAAATTTCAAATATGTACGTGCTGTATTTTTCACTTTTTATCGGCAAATATATGTAGATATTCTACAATTATACCCCCCCCCCCCCCACCAGCTTTATATTGGCACATCAATTTAGATATTTTATAACCCGCTCTTAGCCCTGTCATCTGGGTCTTTAGAATACACCGATTGCAATTGGGCCACCTGTTGGCCATAGTGTGGTGACCCATGATACTTAAGGATGGAATCTTTGTGGATGAGCAGTCCATGATATGCAACACTCTGCTTAGACTAAGGATACCTATTTTTTTTGTCTACTTTTCATTTTAAAAACTAATTAAAATTAAATTGATTATTTATGGTCAAATTTTTGTCTCAGTACAAAAAGCAAAATAATATTACACATGTAATTTATTTTTAATACATTTAAAACTATTTTTTCGGTCAATTTTTATCAAATATGACTTAATATGGCCACTGGAGTTGCCGTAAAATCCGTGTTTGCAAAATGAATTTAACACTAGATTGAAAAAAAAAAAAAAAAATTACCAAAAATCTGGGAATTATCTGATTTTAATGAATTTTCAGTATTGATTTATCAATGAATGGATTTTATAATGCATCAGTTATTTTAGTTAAAAACTTTTTGATTTAATTAGGTATTTCTGCTATGATAAATTAATATATAAAATTCATTTAAGATATGAGTCTCATGATGTTAAGTTTAAAATGTCATATTATTATATTCTAAAAATATATTTTTTTAATAACTACTTTACTTTAGTATCAATCTCTAATAATTTTTTGTCACAAACTCTATTGAAAATTAGCGCCGCCCCCCTTTAAACAGAGCAAATATTGATGTATGCTTTTTTCTTTTATAAGATAAATAATTAAATAAAGATTAATTAATTATTGAAATGAGTAAAAAAAAAAAAAATTTTTTTTAAATATCCCAAAATTATTTTTTTATTTTTATTTTATTTTCTGATTTTCGATACTTATTTTCTACCTGAGTAGCATCCTTATTTTTTGGAATGGGGGGGGGGGTATATTTGTATTGTAAAAACATGGACTTTTTAACAAATTGGGTATACCTAGCTTAGACCATTACTTAGTTTAGATGGGCGGTCGGAGAGAGCCCCTCTGATCAATCCATGATCAACCCTTCTTATAATATGTGCTAGGTGGTGGTGGCTGAAGGTCCCAGGAATGACATCTGATGGTGAGGTTCCAGTTCTGGAGGTCTGGGGAATGTGGAGCACCCCTTCATCACCATTGCTTCCTGGTCCACTCTTTACCGGAGTGGTAGTACCTGTTATGGTCCCATCTGTGGGTTGAATAGAAAAATGTATATGTAAAAAAAATTGATTATCCATTAAGAATTACTTTATTTCAAAAGTTTGTCAGCATTAAATGACCCACTGAGGTTGATATGCTAAAAAACAAACCAAACAAAATCAAACAACCCGTTCTGTTTAAAACATTTTGTTTTTATGAATTTGTACAAAACACAATCCCCTCCCCCATCTGCCTAATATGACAACATAAATAAACATGAACTATATTTTTGAGATGAGGTTTGATAGGAATAATTTTGATTTTTCGGATTGTTGTCCTCATCTTTATTGTATGTATATACATATAATGTTTCAGCTGTTATATCCTCCAGCCTTCCTCAGGTGTTCCCTTTGTATCCAAGTATAGTAATGATCCAACCTGGGAAATTATTTTTAACAGTTTGACAGTTGATCAAACAGGCATTGAAGAACCTTAAAAGATCTCATTCAAAAACATGACCATTGTTTTTGCATGCCTATCATTCTGACATGTCGCGAGAAGAATCATGATCATTTAGAAAAAGTTTATTGGCGTTTCCTGTGCAACTTAAGGCATAAAATTTGCCATCAGGGTTTTTCGATATTTTTATTTTCAAAGTAATTAACTTTAAAAACAATTTGATTCAGTTTTTTTAATAATTGGTTCCCATATTGTGTTCATCTCTATACTAGGTCACTACAGTCAAACATATGCTTCTTTGAGATGTTTTCTTTTCCAATGTGCTTCACTATCTAATATTTTAACTTTGAAATATAACTTTAATATATAATAGTATATAAAATATAATATAGATATAAAGTGAAGGGGCATTGGGAAATATCTCCATATATTTGTCGATAAAAAGTGAGAAACACAGTATGGTAAATATTTGAAATTTGAGTTTATTGAAATTTGTACAAATTCAATAAAAAAAAATTATTTTAAACATGGAGGGTGAGGGGTAAAATATCTAAATTGATTTGCCAATTTAAAAACAGCAATGGTGATCATGGCTAAGCAAAAACAGGAGGCCTGACAATTTTATAGTACATTTTGTCCATAAAATCTGTTTGCACTTTAATTAATTTATAACTTTAAATTGCACACTGACTTTATGGACACCCTCTATAATTAATTGATAGATGTAGTCATCATCTATAATGAACTCAAGATACTTGATTAACCCAGCATCATAGAAAAGTAAGAATAAAAGTGGCTTAATGTGTCAATATTAGACATAATAGTAAATTATAAAATTGCCGCGAATAAGTGCTGTCCTGGAAAATTTTAAAAATGTCCTGGAAACGTCCTGGAAACGTCCTGGAAAATGGTTTCCTAAAATGAGTGGGAACCCTGCATATGCATGTAGAATTATGCATATTGTATCTGTATGGGCATAGCATATTTTAGTGCATGTGCATAGGCGCTGCATGTATTTACACAACCCCTCTACTACGAGGTAGGATGCAACACTTTTTTATTTTATCCCTTTTTTTTCGGGAAGTCAAGATCATATATGGGGGTGGGAAGAGTTTGAGTCTAGTAAGTAGTAGCAATCTAAAGGTAGTCAGGAGTTGGCCATTGGTTGCAAGAGTTGCCAGGCCAATCTAAGGATCCTTAACAATTTAAGAAAATGCAATGCTAAAAGCAAGTCCCAGCTAGACACAGAATAAGAGGAAACTGACCCGCATCCAAGCCTTCGTCAGCCATCCATATCACTATTTTTAGATATTTTTTTCAGAGTAAATAAAGACTAAGTGTATTCTTGAATTCATTTTATTAGAGGTTGCTTAGCAGATGAAATTGGACAGTCTGTAGATCAGTACTGCCATAATATTAATAAGGAAAATGTTCAATGTTTTTTATTAACTATAACAGATCTATTTTTTTTATTTTTTTATTTTTTATTTTTTTTTTTTTTTTTTGACTTTTATTATTCTTATTTGTATTGTAATACATCTCTGTAAAATATTAGGATCAATGTTTGACTCCTCACATTTATTTTTACTTTTGTTTCTTTCCAGCAACCTCTTTGGAACCACTTGTTGACCTATTACAAGGAGCAAAAGTGTTTGGTTGAGGGTGCCCTCAATAATCTGAAGGAATCTCTTATTCAGTTCAGCAAACCCCGGAAGTTAGTTAATACAACCAACCCTGTAAGTATCTTTTCTTTAGCTATTATAAATGATATATATATATATATATATATATATATATATATATATATATATATATATATATATATTATGCGGGTTGCGTGGGAGTCATGTATTTGAACTAAAAATTATATTTTTTGAATGAACTAAAAACCCAAAACATTAAAAACTTTTTTTTTTTTTCTTTTTTTTTTTTCCCCAGGGAGGACGTTTTATGAGCAACACTATGTTTGATGCCAGGGAAGTTCTAATTCCCGGCAGTGTCTATGATCGTCTGAATGGAAGTAAGCACTTTGATTTTTCTCTCTTAAATGTAAAAGAAAAAAAAGGCAGATTTTATTTAATCTTTCAATCTCATTTGTTCATTTCATTCATTGATTCTGTGACATGACACTTGACTCTTCAAGTGATAAAAATAAAGAGAAAAATGACCTGCAAGAAATCATATTTTAGGATTGGTAAAATATATTGTCAATTTCTTTTTGATACTTTCTTTCCTGGAAGGGTCTTGTTTTAAAAGAATAAATATACTTATTTAAATAAATGTTGGGTGTCTGATTTTACAACCATATATATCTATGGATTTGCATTAGTGATATATTAGATATTTTATGTCCCACTGGCTTTCTGGCCCTGGATAATTTTGATAATACAATTTTATTAATCTTAAAAGGGATCTATCCTAACTCACAAATACAGCCTGGAAGACCTTGGTTTGCCCCCCCCCCCTTTTTTAAAAATTTATTTATTTATTTTTTTTTTTTTTTTTTTTTTAAGCTTTCAAAATAATTACATCCTTGCTCTCTAAAATAAATTTGACTGATATTGTGTAGAAAATTCAGTTTCAGTGAAGCATGACCTCGATTAACCAGTTACATCTAATTTGACTCCTTTTAACCCTTAAAAAAATTTTGACTTGTGTAGACCTGATCTATATTTAGATTATTTGAAATGAATATCGGATAGGTTTGTAGCGACATGTCTTGTTAGTCACCCAATAAAGTTCATATATTTCATTATAATCCCTAAATATTTGATTAATTTATAAAATGTATACCCTTCCAAAAATTGTTTTGGACTAATATATTATTTATTTTTTAATAGAACCTGGACCTAAAGGTTTTACTCCAAACTTTTCAAGTAAGTAGATAACTTTTTTTTATTTTGTGTAAAATGAAGTGATGCTTAGAACTTCTTGACTATTTTGATACATGATCTTAATTTAATTTCTGTATGTACTATTAAGTTTTGTATTAAAAGTAGATTTTTATATTAAGATATCAAAAAGTTATTCATGTTTTAATTATGTGAAGCCAAATTAGAATTAAAACTGGTTTTATTAAAAACCATTCAAATTTTGAATATGGTCTATTAATGTTATTAATTTCCTTATTAATTTAACTTATATAATCCTGGTGGCAAAATGTCTTTAGAAAAAAAAAAAACCCCTTTCAAACAATGGTTGTTTTTAATACTTTAAATTGATTTTTTTTTTTTTTTTTTTTTTTTTTTTTTAAATATTTTATTATATCTGATTTTTCCTCTTTTTCATGTCCATACAGTAATTTTAGATTTTACATTTTACAGAAGCTACCTGATCTTTAGAAGTGTTACATACCCTAGCTAAATACTTACTTAGCCTTGGATTTTAACTTTAGTAGTCTTAATTGTACTCAAATGAAAATAAATTAACTACTAGGTGTTTAACCAATTGATTGACTTTGATTATATGATTTAACTCTTTCTCTCTAGCTGGTGTCAGTCTTCGTGAACCACTGGTTCGTCCTCATGACCAACTCAGCTATATTGCCTCAGAAAGGACTTTTGCAAACGCCCTCAACCTGCCTGTACCAGTTAGCATGTTCATGCCCTCAATTCCTGCACAGTTCTCGAACCATCAGCAGCAGCAGCAACAACAAGCTGCGAACAATGCAGGTAAAAATTCAAACCAAATGAAACTTTAACTCTTCTACCAGATTATATAATAGACTTTTTTTAAATTCTATATTTATACAAAGCAGCTATTGTAGTTTTTGTTATATCAAGAAACTTAGTTGGAAAATTATTATATTTTTATTTTTATTTTTTACCCAAGCCATTTTCAACAGTAGCCAAAAGGATAATTTGCTGACTCACTAAGAAACTTGTTCCCAAACTTTTTTACCTCTGTGCCACATTTTCTGAATGAAAATTTGCTTGTTTAAAAACTTTTCAACAAGATCTAACATTGTTTCACCAAAACTGACTAAACCAAATACCACCATAAAACCCATACTCTAAGGATCAAAATCCATATGAAAAACAAATTCTATTTAACCCTTCCTGGCTTTAAAATGACCCAGAGAGGTTGATATGCTATTAAACAAAACTCAAAATTTGTGTCTTATCAAATTTTGTGATAAAATGTACATTTTAAGAATTCAAAAAAAAAGTGTTAAATATAATATATTGCCCAAACGCCTTTTTCATAATGAAGTACACAAATTTAATGAGATCTGAACTTGTTTTTCACAAGTGATCTTTAAATATAAGGCCTAATTTGAAAGCCTTTCTCTTTTGGTACTTACGGTCAAGTGACATTTAAAGCAGTAGTTCCCTCAAGATCACTGAAGTTTAACAGCGATAAGTCTGTTCAATACTTGAATGGGTGACCATTTAATCAACAGCAGGTACTGTGAGCAATCTGATATCAAAAGGAATTGATTCAGCATTAAATGACCTGAAAAAGGTTGATATGCTGTAAAACAACACCCCCCCTTCTATATATATATAATATATATATATATATATATATATATATATATATATATATATATATATATATATATATATATATAAACTGAAAACCCTTGTTCACAGCATGTTCATGTCATGGAGAAATGTAAAAGAATGGATAATGCTTTTGAAGAGAGGCATGGATATTATTTCTGGTTGTATATCCAAAAAGTGTCAAGGGGTAGACTCTAGTTTCATTTTTTAAGGTGATCACTTCAAATGTTTGCCATTTCTTCCTACTCGTCTAATGATATAATGCAAAAATATAACAATATATTGATAGAATCGGTTGATAATTATTTCTACTGGGTCTAATGCATGTAATCCATAATAATATATGGAATTTTGAAATCATAATTATTTTTGGCATATGAATTTTTTGAAACTTTGTAAATTTCTTTCAATCTTTCCATCTCATCTGCTATCCTCTTTCGCTGTACCATTTAGAGGAACCATTGCACTAAAATATCAAATGCAGGTTTCTTAGTCAACAATCCATGTTATTTGATATTACATTACATCCTCCAACCATTTATCCCTAGATATTTCCTCTAATTTAATTTAAGATATTGATAATTCCCTTAAGTGGGTCATGTTTAATTTCAAAGAAATGGCTTTGGTATCAATTCTTCACTTTTAGGCACTGGATCATCAGGATTCATGAATTAATTTCAAGAATTTTTTTACATTGGCTTTGTATGCTCCAGAAAACTTTGACCCGTTATTTTTTTTTTCATTTAATTATTTTCCCCCATTAATTCAAGCCCCTATCTTTCCCTACAGACATATTTTCTAAACCTCATTTCTTTCTAGCCAAGACGGGAACTGGGTGTTCCATAATTCTGTTTGCTAAAATAGGCTCAGCTTAGTAAATGGCAACTACAATAGTAGCCTGGTTAAAAATTGTGGAATTAATGCACTTTGAGGATGTTTCTTTTAGATTTTTATTTTATTTGGTAGTAAATAAACTAATAGCAGATAAGAAGTTTGAATAAATCACTTCATGACAAGGGCCAGTCTTGTTTTAAGAAAGTCACTGTTATCACTTAGCTCTTTTACTTACGTTACAACACGTGATATTTCTAATATTTTTTTGGAGTTGTCATTCTTTTTCATTTGGATCAGATTTTGACACCACTTTATTTGGTTGAACTTTCTGGTTTTTGATAATTAACTAGTGTAAAGTCTTCAAACATAACAGTAACATTGATTCTTCTCTTTCAGCCAATCGTGGTAGTAATGTTCGTAAGAATCGACCCAGCCGCCAAAAGCCTCCACGGTATAGCACTACTCAGCAGAATTTGGCTCAACAAAATGTAGCCCAGTCCAGCCAAAGCCAGGCTAGTCAGGTAAGTGAAATTATTTACTGGAGTTTTTTTTTTTTTTTTTTCTTTCTTTTCTGTAACATTAAAATTAATGAGGATCCCATTTTTAAGTTTTTATTGCTGCATCCTGATCATATGATTGTTCATTAATTGATGTTTAACTGTAAAGTCTGCAGTTGTAACTTTAATATTTTGGGAATATTTTCATTTTAATTCTTATAATTCTTTTAGGATTTAATTTGGCAAAAAGTTATATTTAGTCTTTAGTGTGTTTATTTTACATTTTTTTATTTTATTTTTTTTTCTCTTTTTCTCTCTCTCTCTCTCTAATTATGAGTGAATGTGAACTATTTAAATTTTTATCATTGAAGTTTTTCCTTTTCACTTTTTTGTAGGAGATCTCTCAACCATTCTCCCAAGGTCCATTGACTCAAGGTCAACTGTCAATGAGTCAACCTTTCCAGATGAGTCAACCTGGCCTCTCTGGCCTTTCGCAACCTGAACTTTCCCAGGTAAGCACGGATCTGTTTTTGTAATTTTTTTTATTAAGCAATTAAAAATCATGTTGCATAAGACAAGCCTTTTTGTTATAAAAGTGTTTATCATGTTTGACCGAATGTTGGATTATTTGGTTGCTTAAAACTTAGTTAATGTACAGGGTTTTTTTAAATTTTTCTAATGTTAATATTTCTATTTTATATTTTGAATTTTAAAGTCTCCACTTGTTCACCATTTGTCAGCACATTAGATTCTTCTCCACGTAATCTTTAATATCAGTTTTGCTTTTCTAATAATCTCTACCACTCACTGTTAAACATATCCTCCTAAAATGCAACAGTGCTGGACACACAACTTAAGAGACTTCTTCAAAAATATCAAACCAGAAGACATCTTGGATTTTCTATTTTAAATAATAAAAAACAAACATCTTTTCATCAAGATCTAACCAAATTGACCCTTTCACCAAAACTGACCAAACATAACCAAATACCACTATAAAACCCATACTCTAGAGTTTAAAACCCATATGAAAAACAAAACTCAAACTCTAATACTCCCATAGAAATATAAACTTTTTTAAAAATCACCAACACATTCTTAGAAACTCCCACAGGTAGTTTGAAATTATATCATAAAGGTGTTAATTTTATCACTGTATAATTTGAAAAGTATTTTAGATTTTCCTGCAAATATATAATAATAAAATAAATCAAAGCCCGTTTCTTATCTAGTCATTTTCTCTATTTAAAAATAATTTTATCATTAACCCTTGATGCCTTGAACTTAGATTTACTCTCTGCTGTTTGAGGGTGATCTCTGCATCGGTATCCCTTTCGCTTTTTTAATACAAAAAAAAAAGTTTTAACTATCAATAATTATGTTTTGGACTGTTGTCCTAATCTTTATGTTGGTATGTATAAACAAGTTTAGGCCACTGTATCCTTGGGTCTTGTTAAGGTTTTCCTTTTTTATCTTAGACTAAAGTAATCATTAGACAATAACTCTGAATTCAAACATGGTTTCGGAGCTTTAATATCATTATCATTTATCATCTGATGACTTTATTTTAAAGTGAATAAGGAACACTTGAACAAGGCCTGAGGATACAGTGGCCTGAACATTTTGTTTATACATATCACAATAAAGATGAGGACAACACTCCGAAAGCATAATTATTCACATCAAGCAGCATCTCAAAAATACAAATTTATATAATCATGTATCTGTTTAATTTCTACAGTGAATTTATAAAAGATGGTTACTGTAGCTTTTTAAAGTTTGGACCATTATGTTGTTTAAAACTAATTCTTTTTTTCTCCTTTTTAAACATTTAGGATAGCTTCCTGGGTGATGATTTCAAGTCTCAGGCTGATGGCTTGCTTTCACAAGATTCCACTTACCAAGGCGACAGGATGTTCTACGCCTCGCAGCTGTCTCAGGGTCCTTTCCACTAGAGGCCGCGCTGGTGCAGCCCCCCCTGTGGCAGGAAAAGTAGGCTTGATACAAGAAGGCAGAGGATACAACTAACTACCAGTGTACGAGGCTGCAGTGTCTGTCTGACCGCCGGAGAGAGAAGAAACCTACAAAACCCACTCGACGACGATGACGACAAAGTCTGCTGCACGTGTGAGTGTCACAAGTGTACTGGAGGAGGAGGAGGAGGAGGAAGAATTGTGCAGTAAGTGAAGACGAGGTGCAGAGCTACGCTGATTGTAGCAGGGTGACTGATGTTGGGAGCAGCAGGAGGCTGGATTTACTGGGGGGAGAGAGAGCGAGCAAAGCAGAAAATTTGGAAGGTTTTAAAAAAAAAAAAAAAAAGAAATATTTAAAAATTCATTCAAAAAAAATAAAAAGGAAACAAAAAAAATATCATGAAAACTTCCAACACCCATCCCACCCAAACTTCCTAAGAATTGAAAAAGGGAAAGAGATCCTTTTCTTGATAAATACTAATAAAAATGCATTATATAGAAATGTGTGCATTTTAAAGATATGCGTGTTTTGAATGTTATAGACTTCTGAAAAAAAGTCATGAATCTAAGATGGGTTATTAACTAAAGCAGAGGCTAAAATAAATATGCATTCCTCCCATCCCTTTATGACATGGTAGTTTCTTTTTTTTCTCTTTTTTTCTTAATTTTTTTTTATTATTTAAGACATTCTCTATAGAAAAGCTTAATTTTTAATATTTTTCTATCAATTTTTAAACTGAAACATTGGAAAGCGCAAAAAAAAAATAATTTAAAAAAAAAAAATATGGTGGCTTGGGAAGGGGGAGAGGCAAATCAATTTCATTAAATCTAAAAATTGCTACAATTATTTAAAAAAAAAAGAATTATCATCCTTCTACATATTATTTTTTTTTTTTTTCTTTCAAGGAATTATCAAACACCATTTTAGTGTCCACGCTGCTGTTATGTGATTAGCCAGAGCTTTGTATGTATGTGTGTGTGTATGTATGTGTTTAGAAAGGAAGATCCATTACTTCTTTATCCCCCCTCCCCCTGCTGCTGCTACAAGCAAGGTGGCAGCTGTTGAAGTTGGTGTGGTGCTCACTCCTCATTTCTCTCCCCCCCTCCCTACCTGCTGCCACCCACCCACTGCCGGCCAGTCCTACTGCAGAAAAATACTTTGCTCGACTGCAGGCTGATGGCACAGACAGCAGACGGCAGACACTGGCCTAAACTGGATAAACACATGGAAAAAAACTTCATCTGGCTTTGAATACAAACAGTATCAATAAATAAATGGAAAAATTATAACCTTCCTGACATCAGAATGTTTAAGTTTGGGAAAAGAAGAAAAAAAATAACTGAAAAAACAAAAAACAGCAAGAACTCTTATTATCAAGATTTTCTTTCCTTTTTACCCTCCCGCCCTCTGAAAACAAATGGAAAAAAAAAAAAAAGCAAGCAAAAAATGAATTAAAAAAAAAAATGAAATAATAATAAAAAGAAAAAAAAAAGAAAGAAAATGATCCCTCTCCACAAGCTAAATTTGCAGCTTTTTGTAGCCACATGTAAGCAAAAATCATATATATAATGGGCATTTGGCTTTAGGAATTTAATTATTTTTTTTTCTTTTTCCATCCCACTCCTTTTTCTTTTTCTTTTTTGTGACCTTTCTTTCCTTTTTGAGTGACATTTGTCTTGCTTCCCAACCCTCTTCTTTTTTTTTCCACCGTCCTACCCCCAATCCTTAAGTTTTTCTTTCTTTAACATCTTTGCTTTTTATGTAATCTCTTGATGACTCCTCCAGTAAGAAAATAATGATAAAAGCAGTCTCTCAACCTGTCAAAGGGCCATCTTTATCTCAAGTTCTTGGCTTCTTTTGTGCACTCAAAGAGCAAATGCCTTTTAGAAAGTTTGTTTCTGATTGGAATCACTTGCATTCCCAGCCAAAGTATTTTCCATATATTTGCAAATAATAATTTTTTTTTTTTTTTTTTTTTTTTTACTTGGTTATTGTTTACTCAGTTATTGCTAACTGCCAATCACACACACACATCTACACGCACACTACACGCTCACAGATACACACACACACACTACGTGGGATACACATGTAGAAAGTAGCAAAAAGAAAAATATTCAGCTTTCCCCCTCCCCCTCCAATATCCCTGCTCCCTTGTCTGTCACATTTGACCCATTCCCAAACTCCAGCAGTTGGCTCCCTCCTTTCTGCAGTTTCAAACTCTCCCAAATCCAACCAACAACCCTGAAAGGCAAAATGTTATTTGAAAAGTTGTTTCATTTTTGCTCTGTCATAAACATTTTTAAGTTGAAATAAAAAGTCGAAAAATAATTCTAAGTTTTTTTTTTTTTTTTTCCTTAAAGCTGGTCAAAGTAACTGATGCTAAAAATGGTGACCCATATATGTCTGGTCTGCCATGCTGGCTTTTAAACTATTTGACTCCATGGAAGAATTGTAATGCCAAGAGCCCCTCCCCCTTTTTAATTGAACTTTTTTTTCTTTCCTCCCTTCCCAGGTTCCTTGATGACTCTTACTGTTATAGGAACTGAGTCCATCAAAATCTTAATTGCATATTACTGAAAAACCCCTAAATATTGTAAAAAATGTTTTTACTACACCTCTTCTGTGTACCCACAACAATCAAGGCAGTTCTAGCACCCTTGGCATATTAATCATTTGGAGTAATAGCTCTGAGAGTCAGAAGACCCAGTCTATTTCCCTGTCCCCCAAGAAAAATAGGTTGGGTGGTTGTTTTTGTTTGCTTAACTCATTCCCTTGCAGTTTGCACAAGTTTCTTTGTAGTCAGTAGAAAGAAAAACTTTTGACATTCAAACATTTGTGCTTCTTGCATTTTTTTTTTTTTTTTTTTTTAGTGCTGCATCAATAAACAAACCAAAAAACATTGCTTTTTCCATTTTTTTTTAAAACCTGCCCTCACTTCCCTGCCTAATTTTGTTCTTCTCACAACAGGTTTGATGATTATGGTAGCTTATCCATTCCAGGAACAATCTGTCAGTTGCCCTCATAAATGGGGGCATATTTTTTTAGGGTTTTATGTCCAACAAAATAAGTTGAAGTATATTAAATTTTAAAATTTTTTTTATTTGCAATAAAATTTAAAGTCATGATAAACACAAAGGTATAGATTGTTTTCCCCCCACCCCCTTTAACTTTCACAACAATACACAGAAATAATAATAGAATTGTCATGTGACTCTCCACCCTATAGTCTGCTGCCTTTGGAAGTCTTTTCACCATCGTGGATGATTGCTGTAGCGTGTTGGGGTCTGGCCTTGAACAGCTTGTGAGATTTCTTCCAAAAAACTGGAAAGAAAATATAATAATGAGACTTAAATACAAGAACATTTTTTTTTTTTTTTTTTAAATTTAGTTATTAAAGAACTTTTCTCACCTTTTATAGTTATGTACTGTGGTTCCTCCAAGAACTATGCGCACGCCTGGTATAGATCGGTTGAGACTGTGTACTGACAGAGCTTCTTCATATGTGGTACCTCCAATGATGAATACAATTATGTCCTGAGGTCTAAAAACAGGAAATAAAATTGATAAGTTTTAATGCTTTTTTTTTTTTTTTTTTTTTTTTTGTACAATTGAAACTGGTTTAGTGCTGAAAAGACGATTGTTCTTACCTATCTTTCAGTTGCCCTGTGCCTAAATATGGATAACTTGATTCTTTTAACTTTCCTTTGATGAGTTGGTCAAGGATGGAATGAAACATCGGCTTGTGTTGTGTGTAAACATTTTCCACTCCCTACAAATGAAAAATATTTTATTTAGACTAGCAAAAATATGCACCATAATAACATGATAGAAATTACTAACAGAATAATTATTAAACCCAGTCTTAAGATTATGTATCTTTATTTTTTATATATAACATTCCAGGATTTTTAATGCAATAATATGGGTAGTAATTAAAATTAATCATTGAGAATACAAACTTAAATAATTGTGGAAATCATAATGTCAGTGGTTTAGTTACATAATCTCCATTATAATAAGAGTTATACATAATTTTAAATACAACTTATTTGACCCAAAATAAGAATTGATAGATTCACCTTTAACCCTTTCAGAAATCTCTTGGTTATGGCAACAGGATCTTCATTTTCAAATAAATCACTTCCTCTTGCATTTGCTCCACCATAATCAAGCAATGCTTGGATTTTCTACAAGGAAAAAATAAATTTTTCAGTTAATAATCCATGCCGTTTCGCATATCATAAATACCAAACTAATTTTATAAACCTTACCGAGCGAAATTTTTCATTAAGTCCCTTTTTTCGTAAGATGTCTAAGAGTCCCGCAATTTCATTACTGCTGTGTTTCTCATAGCGTAAAGCATAGAGCATCACCAAACGCAGCATGTCAATATCTAGGATCTTCTCTTTGTTCAGAAGATTTTTGACTTTCTGGCAAAAGAAAAAAAAAAACACAATTTATGATCATTCTTTAGTTTAGTTAGTTTTTCAATAATAAGTAACATTATTAATAACCATTATAGTGGTGCAAAATTTTAATAGAAAGCTTATATGTACATATAAAAATTTTTTTTTTTTTTTTTTTTTACAAGGTTTGCCATGTAAATTAGCCAATATCAACGTTTGCTTTCATTTGAGGAAAAACATTTTTTTTTTCTCTTGCTATATAAACAATTGAACTTCTTTCCCTATACATTGATCATTGGTGCAGAGCAAAGACCAACTCCTCCAACCCTGTCTCACCTTTTAACTGTTCCATAAGATTTTCGGTGGGTAAGGTTCTGCCACATGTTTGAGATATACATCTATTTTTCTTTCATACACAGGTTAATATGATAATTGTATATAATTAATACTCGTGTGCCTAAATTGTACAGCTGTTATCTTGTAACACCCTCTGGTTAAGAATAAGACCATTTAAATCATCCAAGATGAAATGCAAGAATGTAAACCATTATTATAATGGACCATGGGAAAGATAGAGGGGGATAATGCTAATTTGTTTTAAATTAAGAAAAGATTATACATATTAAATAAACCTAATTGGTGGGCAAGCTTGAGATATAATCTATTAAAGCTAGAGATATAATCTATTAAAAAAAAAAAACTCCCAAAATTGCTCACCTGCAGTGAAGCTGAATGATCATTTTGACAAGCCAATTCCTGTTCACATTCGGATATTTCCAACAAGTTATGCATTCCCACTAACCGGGATAATTCACCAACAACTGTCACATGTTTTGACACTGTACCTGACATCTTTTTAAATTGGGGATAATTTTCTACAAAAGCCTGCAAAGATTAAAATGGTCCGTTAAGAAACTTTTCAGAATTATATCAAAATCGACATTCAGTTCTTTTATTTTCAAGAGAGTAACCTACCTTCATATCTGCAATTGATTCTACTTTGGCATGACTCTTTGATTTCTTCTGGAATTCTTCCATTAGTTGTTTAATATTGTTGCCTATTTCTCCAAAGTTCATGTACAAATTCTGAGAAAATAGACAAGGGCAATTATAAACTTCAGAAAGGATCTGTTATCAAGACTTACAAAAGTTAAAAGTTGGCATAAAACTTTTCTTTTTTTCATTCTAATGGCAATTGACAAAAATACTTTATAAGAACTAGTACAGAATAAAGAACGCCCTCAGGGCGATGTAAAAATGCATTTTTGAAACATTGCTTGAGGGGTGGGAGTAAAAAATTCAATGTCAGCTAGTTTGTACCCTAAGTAAAATCATCAAATTCATTAAAGGATTAAAAAATAAAACGTATTAAAATAAAACTATATATATATATATATATATAGATACCAGTCATGTATTTATTAAAACTTGTTTTAAAAAAACAATGAGGACTGTCTAATGTTGCATGTTCAAATTTTTTATTCTATGCTATGACGATTTTGGGTACAGACAAAAACCGGAAGCGTAAGGAGCTGATGGTAGGTGTGGTGCTCCACCTCAGATGCAACTTTGTTTTCACCACAGGAAGAAGAATGACTATAGAGAATGCAAGAAAGTCATGAGGGAGGGGGCAAAACCGCATTGTGACTTTCTTGCGTTTTCTATCGTTCTTCTTCCTCTGGTAATCCTTTGAGACTCGAGTGAAAAAGAATACCTGTTAAGGATGAATCCATTTATGATTGCAATTCTCATTTTTTTGTACCCACAAAAAATTTATATGCTACCCTAAAAAGTAGAACACAAAAGTTAGATTTCCCCCCCAGCATTTTTAAGAATATTTATGTATTTACCAACCCTTCTGCACAAACAGGATGTGACACAAGGTCAATTTCTTGATCAGTTAAACAGGTTTGGATTCAGTTTTTCTTTCTCCTAGACCTGTTGCTATACCACGATTTATTCATAGCTAGAGGAAGAATACCTTTCCCATGGGTATTAGCAGTATGTGAAATGCAATTGGCTTTATCAAGGATTTGAACTTGTATCACCACTTCCATTTAAAAAAATTTTTAGAACTTAAATGAGTTTGGAAATCCTATATTCATTGGCAGCAATGAACATGATTTTATAAAAATAAAATTTATACATCAATAGAAAAGATTAATGGTTAGATTTTGCACTTACGTTCGCATAGAATTCATCATGTTCCGCAGAGAGAACCACTTCTTGCAAGTCCCGGGAGATGCCAGGGACTCCAGACAGGTTGATACGGTTGTTATTAATGGTGAGCAGCTCGTGAACCATTGCTTGGTATGTCCACTGAGAAAAATTTGCAAAGGAAGAAAAAAAAAAACTTGTTAGAATGTGGATCGCATAGATTGAAACTAATGAACAAACTTTTAGCAAGGATGTGACACCCAGAGAGGATTAAACCCCCTATTCAGTAATAATGTATTTGTGGGATTAAATTGCTAATTATTACACCACAAGACTCCCAAAAAACGTCTTTCTATTTAACCCATAAATGGGACCATATCAGGTTATACGACTTCAAGTCAGAGTGGACCTGGGAGTAGTAAGCCCCAAAATGGAATGTTGCATGAGCCATCTTTGAATGACAAAACATATGTAGACGAAAATTCAACTCCTTTTAAAAGAAGAATCTGGTGCAACACTTAATTTGAAGATTAACATTTTGAGGTTCTAATGATTATCAGTTTCATGTTGGTTTAAATATAAGATATTTTTCTTGCAGTTGAATATACTTCCTCCTATTCTCTGTTCTCAGCAGGAGGATCAACCATGGTGCGGAACTTGTCAAACGTTTCCTCGTGGAGTGTGTTTTGTAAGCTCCAATCAGAAAGAAATATTTCAACACAAATAATGTGAGGGATCTGTTTGAAAATACTAACATGGATGACATTTTATTCTTGAGATAAATAAAAAATATATTGAAAATTATGAATCAGAAAATACACTTATGAAGGAAACTTGAGTACCAACTTTTATCTCACACTAACAATTGTTTTGGCATTAAATAACCCATAGGGTTACTCTACCATTAAACAAATCAAATGAAGTTAAAGAAAATTATTCATACCAATTTGAAGATGTTAAGAACTTGAAACATAGAAACTTTTATCAAAATGACTTGTTTCAGCATTAAATGACCCTAAAAGGGTTGATATGCCATAAAACAAACAAACAAAACAAAACCTGTTCCCAGTCTATTTGCCTTCAAATTAGAGAATGATGTTATCCCCTGTATTTGGGTAATTTTGTTCTCAAGTAAAGGATTATATTGATATACTGTCAAATTCTAAACCTCTATTACAAAATCATTTTTAAAGGAATTAAGTCAAAATTAGCATTTTCCCAGCTAAAAATGGGCCCCAGACCCCATGAGGTCATTATTTCAAAATTTTGTAATGTGTACATTTCATTAGATTCCTCTGATCAATATGTTGCTTGCAACAAACCCTCAATTATTATTAAAGCATTATTTTAAGGAAACTTATGTCAAAGTTTTCCTAGCTAAAGTAGGGAAAATGTGCAAAATTTTACAAGATGTGTATTTCATTTAATTCCCCTTAACAATATGCTTTCAACAAACTCAGAGCATCTTTCAGCTGAAATTGGCAAAACAAGGTTTTTATGACCCAGACCCCCAATTTGAACATTTTCAAAGAAAGTATTTCATTACACTCTAACAAGTTTTTAACTCCTACCAGAGCATCATTTTAAAGGAAATCATGTTTAAACAAGCATTCTTTGAGGAAAATGCGGATTTTGGGCCCCGATTAATGGAAAATTTTGAAAAATGTCTTTCATTAAATTACCCTTATGCTTCCAATGAGCCCTTAACCCCAATCATAGCATATTTTTTAGTGGAGATATGACTTACTGTCAGCTTGAGTCAGAGTGGACTTGGGAATAATGTTAATGAAGGAATACTCTAGATCTCCAAAACAGGTGCCTTACCACCAGAGGCAGTTTAGTGTCATACCAGGACCCCCCCAAATAGGGGAGTGAGGGGTCTTACCCTACAGCAGGGGATACAATATATTCTAAGCCCCACTAACAGGGCTATTTTCAATCTTAGTGTGTATATATATATGAGAGAGAGGTGCAATGTTTTCTTTTAAGAGCAGTGTTGGAAGCAAAAGGTTTGTAGCAAGATTTTTAATTGTAGAAAAGGCCTTTACCTGATTCAGAAGGGGTGTAACGGCATCATCACGGCGATCTAAAATAAGAAGCAGGGGGGTGACATCTGTTTTTCTGAATTCAAATAAAGCGGCTTCCTTGTTAATCACTTGCTACAAAAAAAAAAAAAAGAAAATCAAATGGCAACACCACAAACAAATTTGAAAGTTTCAAAGATAAAAAGGGGGGAAGCAGAGGAGTTTTTTTTTGTTGCTTATGACTTGTTGGTTGGGTTTTATAGCATGTCAACCCTTATTGGGTTATCTTATGCTAAAGACATTTTTGTTTGTCATTGTTTTGATGGGTACTCAATTTTTTTTTTAACTCATTTTTTCTCTCTATTTAACCTATGGATGAGACCCTAACAGGTACTACCACTCCGGGTCTAAGTAGACCCGGTAGTAATGGTGATGAAGTGGTACTCCACACTCCCCCAGAGCTCCAGAATTAGAACTTCGCCATTAGATAGAGTTTAATGTCATACCCAGGACATTAAAACCCTCAGCCATCACCTTCTAGTACATATATTATAAAAAAAGGTTGGGGATTGCTATAAAGGCAATAGGGGCAGACCAGTCATGTAGATGTAAGGGTTTGACCAACCGATTGATTAGAGGGGGCCTCTCCGACCACCTGTCTAGCCTAAGTAAGGACCAAAGTAGAATGTTGCATGTTTTCGACTGCTCAGCCACCAGGGTTCCATCCTTAAGCATCACAGGTCGCCAAACACGGACTTGTGTTCAGTTCAATACTTAACATGTAGTGAACAAAATGGAAGGCAATTTAAAAATGACATAAGATAAATCAACATTGGATTAACACATAAGTGTAATATGTCAATGACATCATTATCTACTCAGATAAACCCTGAGGACATTTCTTTTTGTTAACGTATTTTACCAATCCCACCACATGAGTAGAATGTGACGTGTCAATTTCTTAAGCGGAGTTTAGCAGGTTTGAATTCAAAGTTTTCCTTCACCTAGACTGGTTGTCTAACTAAGGTTAAAGAGCCCAGTCTGCTCTACTATTTCCCCATAGCTGAACACAGTCCTATCAAATACGAATAATTTTTAAACAGATCTATTTGACCCATAGAAGGTACCCTAACAGGTACTACCACTCCAGGTCAAAGTGGATCTGGAAGTAATGGCTATGAAGGAATACTCCACACCCTCTAGAGATCCAGAACTGTATCATACCCAGACCCCTCCCCTTTTTTTTGGGGGGGGGGGTATCCCTCTGCAGAGGATGCAGTTGGTGTATTCTAAGCCCCTCTGACAATGGTTAATACAGCTAATTGGCTGCGAGGAAGAGAGAGAGACCCTTTATGTATCAAATGGAAAGAAACAGTAAATATGTGGGAGTATTTGAATCAGTACAAAAAGTTCAATGTGATTAAAAAAAGTTTCAAATTAATTTAAAAAAAATAGTGGTTATGAAAATGGTGTCTGTCGTGAACTAAAAGTTTTTGAGACTTCAGTTATTAACCAATAATATTGTTAATCATTAGATCTGATTGGTACATAATAAATAGGCATAGCCTATGATTTTTGTAATGAAGTGTAAGATTTTAAATTCAACTGTAAGTAAACCTGTAGAAAATCACTAGAGTATTTATTGACAAGCTTTAACCCAAGGGTCATCTGAGTGGGGCTGCTGATTGATTGAATCACATTACAAAGTGATTTGCTGCGAAAGTGAGAATCAAGCAAGCAGCCATAGTGGACAGGAAAACATTTTCTCTTTGCACCGTTTTCTCCTGTGTGTGCGAGTAAGATGGAATCAGGGTAGTAAAATTGTGTACACAATTTAAGTCTATATTCCTAATTAAAAAGAACTAACCAAAATAGAGAGAGAGAGAGAGAGAGACCCAAATATGTCCCCAACCCAAAGACAACTTGACATGGCCAGAGACAATTAGAAGGTAGAAGATCATAGAAGAAAGTAATAAGAGACTATTTAACAGTATCAGTACTACTCTATGGTTGCATGACAGCCAGAGATGAAGGGAAGATTAGAAGATACAAGATCATAGAAGAAAGTAATAAGAGACTGTTTAAGATGATTTGTTATGACAATCATTATGTCTGCAATGAAACACAAAAAATAGATTTATGCAAATCTTAAAGACCATGTACTTACCCGCACATTTTCAGCAAGTCTTCGCGCCATTTCTGATGAGTTTTGGTAGCGAATCATGGGACATTTCTTTAGAGAAAGAAGCACTGAGGTTAGACCTTGCACAGTTCGGGACAAGGACTTGGGCAACCAACTTGTGCAGCCCTAAATACAAATAAAAGACAACTTTATTATTCACTAGAAGTGGCTACCCAACTTCAACTGGGTAGAGGGGGGGACCCTAGTATATTGATTTGTTTACTTTTGAGATTTACAAATGCTTGGCATTTTTAAGTAGAATTTCAATGCTATTTCTATGTATATTTTGATTTTTGAATATCTTCAAAAATAATTCAAATCTTTATAATTTTTGCACAAAAAGCAATTTGATGTGTGTGTGTGTGTATATATATATATATATATATATATATATATATATATTATATATATATATATATATATATAATATATATTTACTTACTTTATCGTTAATTGTTTTATTTTCAGTTTCATCAGAACATACATACACACCAACTGCCCTTTATATATGTATAGATATAGACAGATAGATAGATGTTTTTGAGGGAAATTACACAAATATTTTTCTGACAAAGAAATTCAATAGTAATACAGAATCAAAAAAAATTTCAGATATTCTTTTGATAATACAGAATTTGTTCAAGAACAAAAAAAGAATTGTCTTTGTATTTCATAAGAAAGTTATGACTATTTTCAGGGCCATGTAAACTTAGTAGTGTCATACCCAGGCTGTCGGGAACTTAAGTTCCTGGTAGGGTCACCTAAGGCAGACAGGTCAGGCACCCAGTGGTATTAGGACCACAACCTGGCCAAATGGGCTCTGGCAAAAATCTGAAGAGCATCCCTATCATCGTCAGGAATCAATGGCTTTTGGTGTACTTGTCCCTACATCTGTGGAAAATCGGTGGCAAACAAAGGTATTTCCTTCTCCTGACCGGGATATGCATATGGGGCTTGTAAACCACTTGTGAATTTCCTATTCCCTTGTTACTCCTTCCATGAATCCACCACAAGTTAATTCGTTGGATGGAGCCGGTTCAACCGACCCAGGGTGAATACAGTCACAAAAACACAGAAGAGAATGACTATTTGACTAGGATTTTCTTTCATCTTTAAATATTTTGATTTTAATATTATTGTTTTTATTCTCAAGGATATTAAAAAAACAATCCAATGAAAGAAATAAAAATAAGTGATTTTTTTTTATAAGCGTTCTTATTTTGTTTCTTTTTAATATAATATTTTATGGCATTAAAACTTGAATATTTGCACCCAACGGAGGGCACATATTTTTGCCAGTTTAAATAAAGACATAGTGGTCTACAAAGTCCAAACTGTGAGGAAAAGTTAGGGGGCGAAAAAAAGTTCAAAACAAAAAAATTCATTTTATTTTTCTTACCTGACAACACCCAACAATGTTTAGGGAAAATAAATGTGGATTTACAGCAATGTAATCTCCGAAAAACTCCTAGGAAAAAATAAATGGAGAGAGAAAAAAGAATAAATTTTGGGGACAAATAAAATAACAAAGATGATGGCCACTGTCAATAATATGATAAATCTTCTTATAATTTATGTAAGTGGTTTTGTTTCCTTGGTTTTTTCATCAATGCATTTTTAATGTAATTGTGTGAGTGTTATAAATATTCCCATTGCCGTTAACTTTAT
>CM042143.1:92254233-92316733 GCA_023376005.1 Doryteuthis pealeii | reverse complement strand
AGAGAGAGAGAGAAAGAATAAGAGAGTGAGAGAGAGAGAAAGAATAAGAGAGAGAGAAAGAGAGAAAGAATAAGAGAGAGAGAGAGAAAGAATAAGTGAGAGAGAGAGAGAAAGAATAAGAGTGAGAGAGAGAGAAAGAATAAGAGTGAGAGAGAGAGAGAAGAATAAGAGTGAGAGAGAGAGAGAGAGAGAGAGAAGAAAAGAATAAGAGAGTGAGAGAGAGAGAAAGAATAAGAGAGTGAGAGAGAGAGAAGAATAAGAGAGTGAAGAGAGAGAAAGAATAGAGAGTGAGAGAGAGAGAGAAAGAATAAGAGAGTGAGAGAGAGAGAGAAAGAATAAGAGAGAGAGAGAGAGATAAGAGAGTGAGAGAGAGAGAGAAAAGAATAAGAGAGTGAGAGAGAGAGAGAAAGAATAAGAGAGAAGAGAGAGAGAGAGAGAGAAGAGAGAGAGAGTAAGAGAGAAAGAATAAGAGAGTGAGTAAGAGAGAAAGAAAGAGAGTGAGTGAGAGAGAGAGAGAGAGAGAGAGAGAAAGAATAAGAGAGAGAAGAGAGAGATAAGAGAGTGAGTAAGAGAGAGAAAGAATAAGAGAGTGAGTAAAGAGAGAGAAAGAATAAGAGAGTGAGAAGAGAGAGAAAGAATAAGAGTGAGTAAGAGAGAGAAAGAATAAGAGAGTGAGTAAGAGAGAGAGAGAGTGAGTAAGAGAGAGAAAGAATAAGAGAGTGAGTAAGAGAGAGAGAAGAGAGTGAGTAAGAGAGAGAGAGAAGAGAGAGAAAGAATAAGAGAGTGAGTAAGAGAGAGAAAGAATAAGAGAGTGAGTAAGAGAGAGTAAGAGAGAGAGAGAGAGAGTGAGTAAAGAGAGAAAGAATAAGAGAGTGAGTAAGAGAGAGAGAAAGAATAAGAGAGTGAGTAAGAGAGAGAGAAAGAATAAGAGAGTGAGTAAGAGAGAGAGAAAGAATAAGAGAGTGAGTAAGAGAGAGAGAGTGTGAAAGAAATCTTACTTACATATATAATATAAACCATATTTTGGAATGCGTAATTCTTGTGAAAGTTGTTGCACATTTTCCTTGGTTGGTCGTAAGAAACAAATGCATTTCAAATGTTTCATTGTCTCTCGAGCAGATGCATCAATCCTTTCAAACAAATAAACTTCTTTTTGTAAAATCTCTGATTGGGCAAACACCATGCTCACTATTGGGGTCTACAGAGAAGAAAGAGAAGAAATAAAAAGATGCTTCAATACGTTCCTAATACAGAGCAGCACACTTACTGCTTGGTGGTAGAAAAAGTAACCATGAAAATCTAACAATAATTTCATCAATAATAAAGAAAAAAAAACAGTCAAAACTATTAACAAAAGTCAAGTATTAACCATAAAAATTAATGTTCTCCACCTAAAAAAAAAAAAAAATGATAGTACAGTGTGTTTTAGGAAAATTTATATCATTTCGTAATTTGATAAATTGACCAATTCCCATTCAAATGATCTCATTTTAACAGCAGGTGTAGAAACAACTCGAAATTCTGTTTTATATTTTTTTCTTTTAATGTATAGAAATTCCAAAAATAAAGACAACATTGAATGGACAAAAGAAATTTATTTCTATAAACAGAAAAAAGATGCCCTTTCATATTTTTTAGCACACTGTCTTTGTTATGTGGATATTAGCAATAAAGAAAAAAAGGGCGGTTAAAAAGAATTTTTAAATGTCATTCACTTTAAAAAAAGAAAAAAAAAAAGAAAAAGAAAATTCTGATCATATTAAAGTTTTTTAAAAATATTCTATACACATGATGATTAAAAAATGTTTAACACCCTTATTGAAGTAACTTTATGATATAATTTCAAACAGTCTCCACATAAGCACAATTCTTTTTAACACATTCTTGTAATCTCCCACAGGTGATTAAAAAATATTAATATTTCTATGGGAGCATCTTTATTAGAAAAGCAGAACTGATATTACAGAGACAACCCAAGGAAGACCCCAATTGTGTTGACAGAGATGGTGAATAGGTGGAAATTTTAAAATCATATCATAATGGAATTGAAATGGGAATGTTTTTTTTTAAACAGATTAACAAAAATAAACTATACCAAAAAATATAAACACAAACCTGATCAATACCATGCAAAAGTAACCCCTTAACACAATACTTGACAATACTAACATTATTAAAACCATTAACTACAAAAGCATAAATATAGATATACAACATATATTGTTTCCTAACTCTCTAAGCATGAAATAACCCTAAATGGGTTGATATGCCATTAAAATCAATTTAAAAACAAAACAAAAAAAAAACAAAGTTTTATGTCAGTAAAATCTTTGCTACCCATGTGATGCAAACCTTGAAATATTTAAAGAATTCTTTTTGAAAAAAGTATATGAAAAAAAAAAGAAAAAAAATGGAATATTTTTAATGAGTAGATTCAGCAGACTTTTTTGACCAAGGACTGCAACACTGATGGAAGAAGTGTGTGGACCGCAAGGGGGGACTATGTTGAAAAATAAACCTCATTTGGTCACATTCATCTCAGTAGAGTAATGGTGAGAGAAACCCTGACCAATGGAAATGTATAAGATTCCTGTTGTGGAGTGATAAGAACACTATTTGAAAAGACTATAATGTACATATTTTGAACCAAATAAAAAAAATACATATAGTTGACTTCTAATACTGTCTTCTGTGTTTATTACTGTCGGACTACAAACAATTCCACACCATAGTGGTGGTGAGAGAACCCTTAACCAATGGAATTGTATGAATACCAGGTATGAGCCAATCAGGAAAAGCTCCCTGAGAGCATAAATGTAGCCCAGTCCAAGAGACTAGATAAAGTTGGCAGAGTAGAGTTGAGAGCAGTTGAAAAGTTTCAGCCTGTATTTATACATCTTATTATAATGGAAATTCAGTGCCTGTCTGTAACCAAAATTATGCCACTGCTTACATCATAATACCCTTGTGAATTGTGTAAGTTCATCAATAAGTATTTAATATATGGTCAAAATCATTAATACATAGAATAAAGATCAACCCTATATTATATATACTTAGAAATTAATATCCGTCTGAATTTTTTTAGATGAGAGTTGATAATTCGTATTATTTGGATTTTTCAGACTATTGTCCTCATCTTTATTGCTATATACATAACGTTTCAGCCAATGTGCCCTCCAGCCCTTTTCAGGCGTTTCTTGTCGAACTCAGGAACCTTCTTGTAATTGGGAGCCATCACGGAACTTTGAACCGACCCCTTTATTCAATCCATTGGGGTAGACTGTTTACATTCTGTTAAACATGACCGTGTACAAGTGTTAAGCTATGTTAAGTATTGTATGTTATTATCATCCTTGGCCAGGATTGAACCTGCAACTTAGAGATGATTGTCACTTAGAACTCTATCAACAACCCTTATATATGTTGCACCATGTGTCCAACTGGACTAGTTTGACACATGGCACAACATATATAGGTTGCAGGTTCAATCCTGGCCAAGTATTTGAACTTATTTACATATATCTCTGGGTTTGTCTCTGATACTCATGAAAGTGAGAGGAACAGAAAACCCAGAACCAGAGAAACACCCAGTCCAAAAGAGAAGAACCATTCTCAACCTGGAAGAAGAAACCCTGATACTACCAGATAGAAGACGAAGATGATAGAAGCAGCCATTAGATAATTAAAAAGCAGTATGCAACACCACAACTAAGCTTATGACTGTGGAATGAAGAGAGGGGATTTAATTATTTGTGTATGTATTTGAGTTAATACAGTTCTAAGTGACAATCATCTGTAGGTTACAGGTTCAATCCTGACCATGGGCGATAATAACATAGCTGAACACTTGTACTCAGTCATGGTTAACAGAATGAGAACAGTCTACCCCCATAGATTGAATGGGTGGTTCGATTCAAGGTTCCGATTACAATATGAAGGCTCCTGAGTTCGAAGAGAAGGTTTCCAAGTTCGACAAGAAACACCTAAAGAAAAGACAGAGGGCACATCAGCTAAAACGTTGTGTATATAACAATAAAGATGAGGACAATAGTCCGATAAAATACAAATAATACAAATTATCAAGTCTCATTTCAAAAATTCAAACAAACAAATCTAAAAGTAACTATAGAGCAAAACAAATAGGGAAAAAAAAGTCTGAATTAGAGCAAAAAAAAAAAAAATCTGAGATAAAACACGAAAATGAAATGTGTCAGAGTGGAGGGAGGAAATTTTTTCTTCATTATGAATTTTTTTTTTTAAGAGGGGGGGTGAAGGTCAATATAAAAGGAATATCAAATTCATTCATTTGAAAAGAAGAAATCTGAGAAATTTGTTATTCAATCCTGGATTTTAGAGTCAACTTCCTGTCGTCAATTGTCAGGATTATTCAAATCAATTTTGTTGCTTTTTCTATGCTAAAAGGAGGTTAAGTGAAACTGTTAATTATCTCAATGTAACTTGAAACAACAACAAAAAGGCAAAACATATTGACAATTAATACCTTATATAAACTACTACAAGTGGCTACCCAGTATTGCCTGGATAGAGGGGAAGGTATAATAAAAAGTTAGTCTCACAGATTCACTGATTGTTTTGGTCTTACATAATTGATTTATATTTTAATCACAAATGCTACCAATGACTTTCCCTTCTCTTACTATTTGAATCCTAATTTTTAGATATCTTCCCAGATATAAATAAAGTCTTCATTTTTACACAAAAAGCAACCTCTGCTGATAGTGAATGTGTATATATACTTACTTTGTCATTAATTGTTTTATTTTCATAGTTTCCTCCAGACATACATCTGACATACATACATACACACCAACTGTCCATTATATATGTACTAGAAGCAGCTACCCAGCGTTGACTGGGGTAGAGGGGTGTGCAAAAACACTGGTTCATTAATTTGTTTACTTTTGAGATTTATAAATGCTAGACATTTTTAAGTAGAATTTCAATGCTATTTCTATGTATATTTTAATTTTTAAACATCTTTGAATATGAATCAAATCTTCATAATTTTTGCAGAAAAAGCAAGAACTGGGGATTTTTAATGTGTATATATATATATATACTTTGCCATTAATTGTTTTATTTTCGTAGTTTCAACTGGACATACACACATACACACAACTGCCCTTTATAGATAGATAGATAGAGAATTTACTAGGCTTTGCTTAATCTGACACACACACACTACCTGCTGTTTCTAAATGGTCACCCATAAAGTACTGAACAGTACTGTTGCTTAACTTTGGTCAGGGCCAGATTAAATCCTGTTGAGGCTCTAAGCACTGAGAAGATTATGGTGCCCCCACGCCTCATATAGGAAGTCTTCAATTTTTTTTAAGGGGGGGGGGGTGAGAACGATCATGGGGGCATCTTTAGTTGTGTAATGGTTAAAAAGCTAAGCTAGCAAACCATTGTTAGTGAGTTCTCACTGGGTTTCCCATATTTCTGACCTGGTGCCACTGTTACATAATGGATAGGTATAGCTGATCATTTTTGTAAGGAAGTAGTTTCAAAATAATGGTAAAGTGGTGGAAAAATCACTGAAAGTTTGATAGACAGGTCTTAAACCCAGGTTCATCTGCAGAAGAGCTCTCATTGGCTTAGAGAGTCATGTGACCAAGCAACAAGATTAAGGTATATCATTACCCTATATATATATATATATATATATATATATATATATATATATATATATATGCTTGTGGTGTAATGGTTATCATTGTAAGAAAGAGGAATGGTGAACCAAGTTCAAATGCTGGATGAAGAGCCTGGAAAGGTATGAATCCAACTATTTTCCCTCCAGCTATGGGTAAATAGATGAGCAGTAGCTCTTAAGTAAAAAATATCAAATGTAATAATTAAATTATCATACTGTGGTATATCCACAGGTCCTGCTAGTGTGCTAATATTGCCTGATGGTTAATCCAGCCCTGACTTTGGTGATCAGATAAAAAAAACAAAAAAAACAGTGCTTTAAATGTAACCAAACTGTAAGTCCTTATAAGCTACAAAAATGTGCTCGGATATTTAAGATTTACATTAATCTCTTGAGTTATAGCCAGCATTTATACAAATGTGTTGTATCGCGAGGTGGAAAGATACACAGATGAATGGTGTGCTTAACACATTTATTAAGCATCAGCATCCGGTGCTGAACGAATACATACAAACACATAACAAAATAAGTACAAACAATTAACAAGACAAACTCTCACTAAAAGAGGAGGGTCAGTTCAGTATAGCAATTGCAGCAAAGCCAGTCTGAATATTATTCAGCTAGTTAATCTACTTTAATTGTAAGCTATTTTATGGCTATGGGCCAGTCTATCTGGTTGAGTGCCGAAGGGGTGTTACCTACTCTACGAAAAAAATGAGAATTGAGATTTCCAAAATTTCATTTCTAATTAGAGAAATACAGAAATGTCTATTGGCATCTAAGTGTTATTTCTATTTAAAGAAGTTTCTACATCTTCATTATGAATTGACCTTCTATCAACAAAAGAATTGTTAGAAACTACAAAGAGCTTAATGATCGACAAGTAGAATCTAATCAATTCTAAAGACATCTTCAACATAACTATTGTATACTGCGATTGATTGATTGGATTTTATGGCATGTCAACACTTGTTGGGTTATTTTATGCCAAAGACAGGGTTTTTTATTTATTCTTCATGGTATTCAAATTTTTTTTTCAAGCTCAATCTTTTTTTAAAACTCATTTTTTTCTTTTTAACCCATAGATGAGACCCGTAACAGGTACTACCATTCTGAGTCAGAGTGGACCTGGAAGTAATGGTGATGAAGGGGTACTCCACACTACCCAGAGTTCCAAAACTGGAACTTCACCATTAGATGCAGTTATACCAAGGACACACCCATAAATGAGACGCTAACAGGTACTACCAGTCCGGGTCAAAGTGGAACTGGGAGTAATGGTGATGAAGGGATACTCCACACTCCCCAGAGCTCCAAAATTAGATCTTCACCATTAGATGTAGTTTAAAGTCATACCCAGGACAACTGCAGCTAGACTTTGATAAAAGATGTTGAACATTTATATATAAAAGTATAGTTTTATATTTTTATTCCTTGAATTGTGATGAATGTGTACTTTAAGAGATAGTCACAGAAGTTAGTATATCATACACATACATAGATTGATGGGAGACTATCTTTAGTTGAACCCTCAGCCAGACTCTGGCTGGTTATATATCATCCCAGACACCTATGGTCATGCTTCTTCAGCTACAATGCCTACACAAATTCTCATGATGCTGCCTACAGAAACAAACCTTTTTTAAAGGTCAGGCCACCCACGTCATGTCCACACAGCCCAGATTTTTTGCTTGCTTATGTTAACCCCAGACCAATTTCTGCCCATGCATCAACACAACAGAAACAAGGACAACGGTCTCCTCTCAACTGATATCCAGCATGAAGACTAATTGTCAGAAAGGGGAGGAAAACAATTCATCTTAAACGTTAGGACCTCTGTTGCTTTATTCTATCCATTCAGTCTCTGCGGCTATGGTTGGTTTTTTGGGTTTTATGGCATGTCAACCCATTAGGTTATTTTATGCCAAAGATGTTTTGTTTTATTCATTCTTGATGGGTACTGTTTTTTTTTAAACTTAATTTTTTAATACTCATTTTTTTTTATCTATTTAACCCATACATGAGACCCTAATAGGTACTACCATTCTGGATCAGAGTGGACCTGGGAGTAATGGTGATGAAGGAGTACTCCACATTCCCCAGAGTTCGAGAATTGGAACTTTACCATCAGATAGAGTTTAACATCATACCGAGGTCACTAAGACCCTCACAGCCACCGCCTTCTAGCACATATGATAAAAAGGGTTGGGGCTTGCCATTAAGGCAATAGGGTTGGGACAATTATATAGGTCTTAGGGTTTGATGTGACCAGCCGATTGATCAGAGGGGGCTTCTCCAGCCGACCATCTCTAGCCTAAATAAGGGCTAAAGTGGAGTGTTACATGTCATGGACTGCTCAGCCACCAAGGTTCTGTCCTTAAGCATCATGGGTCGCCACCCACGGCCAACAGGTGGCCCCAGGGTGCAGTCGCTGTATTCTAAAGCCCCTGCTGACAAGGCTCTGCGACTGTGGAAGCAAGTAAAAATGGATAAGACACAACACATGGCATAAGCTTCTTCATCCTTGTAGGAATTGACTTTTCTCATATCTTTCATTCATTCCTTGTTCTTGCAAACACATGTCTCCTCATACCCCAGCCACAGTACAATGTAAACACATGAAATAAAATATTAAAAGAATATCAAGTTTCATGCAGTGGTTGATTGATTTGAATAGCATAACAATCTGTCTAGGGTTATCTTATGCCTAGATTTAGGGAGTTGGGCTCATTGTAAATTTATATTGACTTTTTTTGTGTAGTTATTTTTCAAGAGGTTTTTCTTTTTTGCACACCGTCCTAGTGAATACAAATATTTTTGAAACAGATCTATTTGATCCATAGATGGGATCTGAACAGCTACTAGCATTCTGGATCAGAGTGGACCTTGGAGTAATGGCAATGAAGGGGTAAACTACACTCCCCAAATCTCCAGAAATGGAACCTCACCATCAGATGCAGTGAGATTTTGATAATTGATATTTTTTTCCTTTAAGTAAGAAAATGGTAGATATTGTCGAGAAAAAATATAACATACAGTTTTACAAGAAAATTATTTACAAACAAGAAATAGTCACAATCTTCTTATACATTAAATTTTATATTTTACTATACATTGAAAAAAAAGTTTTGTTTTGATTATCATCTGTTGTCAAATTTTGTATTACAACAAACGATAATCAAAACAGAATAGTTTTGACAGCCTCTCCCCCCCCCCCCGCCAAAGAAAAACCTTAAATATTTGAATTAATTTGAATTTAACTGTGAGAAACTTGGTTTTATTAGAAAGAAAACATGTTTATTTGAATTTTGACAGCAAAACTATTTTTTTATCTCATATATTTAAAAAAAGCTAAGATTTCAAAAATCTGTTTACATTTCTTTTACAAGGAGTGTGGCAAAACTTAACTTTTACACTGCCCAGAGGGTAGGATTTTTCTAGTTTTCTAAATAGAAGATCAGTCTTGGGCTTCTCATTTAAGAAAGAGTTTTTATATAACAAGTGTTTTATAAATTGTCAGTTATGTTAAGTGAATCATTTATAGAAAGATCACATTGGATCATGTGGATTTTTTTCTTTCATTGTTGGCAAAGTTTCCTCTTTTTCAGATACCACAATATAGACACATTGTTAAAAATAATCTAATTGTAGGATTTTAGTACTCTTCCCCAACCAAGTTAAAAATAAATCACTAAGCTGAATTTAAAAAATATTAGAAACTTGCAGTTTTTCCCGTCATGGTGTAATGGTAAGCAAGCTAGTCTTGTCGTTGGCATAGTCCAAAAAACATGGAACTACTTAGCCTGGCGGGTTGATATGGAGGATGAGCTGTCATCCAAGCAGCAGGTTCCCTTTCTCCATACTGCCATTGTGGTCCAAAGGAAAGGCAAAAAAAACAAAAACCAATGCAGTTTGGCGACACTAGCTAGATTGCTGACACTGATTGCTGACACTAGCTAGATTGCTGGATAGCGCTGAATTCCAGCATCACACCACCTTAGGGACTCCAGCTCCGGATTTGGTTTTAGGGTTTACTCCCTTAGCCTTTCCTTGGATGATAGTGCTGAAGTTCAGCATCACACCACCTTAGGGACTCCAGCTCTGCCTTTCCTTGAAATGAGGTATAGGCACTAGACAGCAGAGGTTTTATAACAGACATTTCTTTGTCAAGATGGATTACTGTCCAAGGCTAAGGAGCCCCATCTACCTCAGTCTTTCAGATCCATTACTACTTAAAAGTGAGTTCAATCTTTGCTGGATGCCCCATGCTTGTGATCTTGTGTAGGGTAAATATTTTTTTTTTCTTTTAATAACTTGGTTTCTTTCAATGATCAATTTGCAAAAATAATAATTTCTCTAATTCCAAAGATGTTGCTTATTATAAAACTCATGATAGAAGGAGAGATTGAGATTATTGAATGATTTCAATGACATGTCAATCTGTCTAGGGTTATTTCATGTCTTAAGGTTAGGGGATTACATTCATTGTACATTCCTATTTTGATTTTTGTATAGTTGTTTCTTAAGAGGGTTTTTTTTCACACAGTTCTATCGAATACAAATAATTTTTAAACAGATCTATTTGACCCATAGATGAGACTCCAACAGTCAGAGTGGACTTGAGAGTAATGGCAATGATGGTATTCCACATGTTTGGCTTATTAAACTGAACTACTATACTCTTAGAAATATATATAATTGACTTTAGGTCATCATCAGGAAAAAATCTCTTGCCAAAGAAATTGTTTTTAGAAAGTGTAAGTTTTCTAAGTGTTTGACAGACCACAAAAATTCAAGTGAAAAAATGTATTAGAAGTGACAAGTCCATCTGTTCAGTGAAAACCATCTTTTGGTCAAATTCATTTGAAATTTTTTATATATACAAGAAAAATTATTGAAAATTGTGTGTGTGTGTGTGTATATAAATATGTGTGTGTGTGTGTATGTCTATGATGAGGACACCTGGCTAATGAGTTTTTAATTAGGTTTGGGAGTTGTTTGAAATTGGGTTGTCAGTGTGTTTATATATATATATGCACGTGTGTATGTCTATGGTAAAGGCACCTGGCTAATGAGTTTTCAATTAGGTTTGGGAGTTGTTCCTTTCAAGTTGGGTGGTCAGTGAGTTTATATATATATATATATATACATATATATGCAGTGTGTATGTCTAAGGTGAAGGCACCTGGCTAATGGGTTTTCAATTAGGTTAGGATGTTGTTAGTTTCAAATTGAGTGGTCAGTGTGTGTGTGTTTGTTGATAAATTTATATATATATATATATATATATATATATATAAATTTATCTTGTTCATTACTTTCTGGACAAAAGATGTTGGACACTGTTGGAGAAGCAAGGATAAACTCACAAGTGATATTCTCCTGTGGATACCTATACATGGACACATCAGTATAGGCTGACCAGCAAAAAATGCATCAATCAGCTTTGTATGGATTCTGGATGCCATGAAGAAGACCTGCTTGGGGCGTTGGAACAGGTGGCAAGAGAGAAAGAGTCATGGGAATCCATGCTGTCAGCACGACTTAATGATGATATACAGCGTGCACCATAAAATTTGACATTTTATGAAATTATGTCAAATTTTTGTGGACACCCTATATAGCCAGCTGTTTTAGGTTATATTTAAAATACGTAGTTTTATTTATTTATTATTTCTTTACTCATGCTCGATTTTGATTCAGGGTTAAGGAATGTACCAAAAAAAAAAAAGAAAAGTAGAGAAAAGAAAAACGAAGAAAGAAAATATTAAGGACAAAAGTAATAAGTATTAAGTAATAAGTGGGTGGTAACAGATGGAGGGGTGCTGCTGCTGCTGCTATTATTATTGTTACTCTCTGCTGATGTTTCAATCTATCAAACTACACAAGACAATTGTTGTTTTTGGGGTCTGTTCTTTCAACTGGTAAATGAACCTGGCCAGCCAAATAATTATAGGAAGTCATTATTGATCGTTAACAAATTCAAATGAACATTCAACTCAAACAGAACATTTTTTAATGTTAAAACAACCCTGCCCTAACAAACTGAAGATTTTTTCCCCTATTAATAGTTCGATTTCTGGTCGACCCTGTAGCGGTCATTACTTGGTAACTTGACCAAAAAATAAATTAATAAATACTTGAATTTTATACCCAAGTTTAATTATTTATTTAATTCACGTTACAAACTAACTATGTCAATGAGGACCTTCTCCATCTCATAAAAACAATGTTTTTCTCTTAAATCTTCAGTGAAGTATTTGTTGTGTGTGTGTGTGTGTGTGTGTGTTTTTTTTTTTTTATGTGTGCGTGATAAATAAAAGACAAAATAAATTAAATTTATAATAAAAAGTTATGTAAACCATTCTTTAAGCATACCTGGTACATAGGTGCATTTTTGTGTTGTTTTAAAAATACTGATTCTCGTAAATTATTCAGATATTTTTCATTATTTTATTTTTTATTCAAAACCTTATCATCATCATGTCGCGCTGGCAGTACAGTACAGATTCCCATGACTATCTCTCGCCACCCGCCCTACTGGTCATAACACCTGGCAAGTCCTCTGCATAGGGGAAAATCATATATACGATGATGATCTAAATATTAATTATTATTTCTAAATAGAGGAATTAGCAACATAAAATTTTAAAAAAAACAAACAAAAAACAAACAAACAATAACATGGGGATTTAAAGAACAAACAACTAAATTGATAATTTTAAATTATCATAATCGTCGACGATCAGTATTGTTTTTTGTCGACTTAAAAAGCGTAAAGATTATTTGAAAAAAAAAAAAAAAAAAAAAATTTTCTTTCTTTCTTTCAGTGTTAAATTGAACAATTGAAAAATTGGCATTCGTTTTGATCATCGAATATATAAATAAATTGTAATTTTTCTTAGGTTAGTTATCATTGAACTTATTGAAAGATCAAATGAACATTCTAGTTTTTTATATACCAAAAGGGAAAAGCTTTCCAAGTCATTTTAAGGTCGAAGAAATATAATTAAATATAAATATATAAAAAAACACACTTGACAGAACCAACCATATGTAAAAGCAGAAAAGCTAACCATTTTCCAAAGCAAGGACATAAAAAAAGGAAAAATATAGTGACCACCTTACAGTAAAACGTACTGAAGACAAGTAATAAGAAGACTACGGTCACTGAGGGATTTTTCCAAACTTAAACAACCCTGAATTTTTTTTCTGTGACCACAGAAAAAAAGAGGGGTGGAAAATATTGTCAACATTAGTAAAAAGGCGTGTCTGTTCTGTTCAACAAATGTCTCTAAGAATTGCCCACACATACCAGACTATTTGAAAATAGTAAAAAAAAAAAAAAGTTAAAACAATTAATAATAATCAAGTAGTAATTAATTAATTATTACCCCCCTCCTCCCAAAAAGCCACGAAAATAACTAGATTCATTTTAATTGAAAGACACTGAACTCATTTTAGATTAAAAATTAAAATAAAAGTTGTAAAGTCATATTGACAAGAAGTTGATATAGTAGTAATTTTCTCGGCAACAACTAGAATTTTATAAAAATCCCTAAATCCACGTTTAATCTCAATTTATTGAATTTGTAATCATATATTTTTTATCAGGACTCATATTGCGATTATTCCTTAATGTCATCGGTTAAAAAATCATTTCGGTGTGACAGCAAAGATCTTTCTAAAATCTATTAAAATAAATAATTATTCTTGTATGCATAAAACTTGATTTAACTATTAAACTAAAAAATAGAAAACACAGATAAAATCTAACCTAAAATATGAGATGGATTTTTATCGTCGTAAACATAAACAACAATAACAAAAAAGTAAACCTACGAAAAATGAATGTTATGTTCACTTATTTAGCAGACAAACCAGTCGCTAAAATTATTATATTAATAATGCATTACAAGAACAAAAAAGCAAAATTAAACAAGCATTTTCTTAAAACACAGAATTCAGACGTGGAGATTAAAACAAAACAAACAAAAAAGAAAGAAATCCAAGAAGGAAGACTTAACACAAATTTCGCCATAATGACGTTTTTCGTTCATTCAACCTTGTTGCCTTAACATATATCGTCTCGTTACTTACTGTTTCCTTGTCCATCAGCAATACTTTCATCCCTGGGCCGCTCTCCTCTATCATCTTGGAAATATACTGCTTGACAGCCTGTACGACATTCATTTTTTCTTCTTTTCAGGTTGCTGTCTTTCCCTAATAATATTTTATCACTCGTTCATCAGCGGTCAGAATTAGAAATACACCCTCTCAATCCGCCATTACTGAAAGATGACGTCACTTCCGGATCCAGACATGCAGCAGCTGCTGCTGCTTCCATTTTGATGCTTCCATTTCTATTATTTTCGCAATAACGCGACTGGATCTTCGCGTTATAGCAAAATTAGCCATTAAAAATGGCTAAACTCATTATATAAGGATTTGCTTCATCGCAGACAGTGAATATACTGTATTTAGAATTGTTGTTAATAAGTCCAGTAGTCTCTAACATTAAAGAATAGAGATGAACAAGAACGCGCACCTGTTAAAGGCTTTAACAGGTGCGCGTTTTAACTTAAAGCACAATGGGTTTTTTTTTTTTTTTTAAGAAATAAAGTTACCGGAGTGGCCTTGTCGGTATCAGCCGAACAATGAGGAAGTCTATCTCCTTTTCGCTAGCGCTAGACCAGGGAAATTGTGTTTGTGTCTGAGGTGGAGCGCCACACCTACCATCGGCTCCCCACTTTACCACAGAGATCCAAGCTGTACTACTCATGCACTGGGTAGGTGGGGATATGGTATTACACCCGGATACTCTACCACCTGAGCTAAATCTGTCCACAAAATTGGCTAGTTATCGGATTTTAATAACAATTTCGGTATTTAAAGCAATAAAAGATGATGTTTCTTTTAAAAGTCATTTTTTCTCAAAATTTGAAGACATATTTTTATTGTTTTGTTATCATTTTGTTAATTTGACTCACTTTATGAAGGTGCATGTGAATGATTTTTACATAATTAGGATTTTTCGGACTGTTGTCTTCATTTTTATTGTGGTATGCATTAACTCAACATTTTGGCATACCGCAATAAAGATGAGGACAACAGTACGAAAAATCAAAATTATTCATATCAAGCCTCATCTCACAAATACATACAAATGATTTTTACATGTTTTAAAGATAATTCCATGAAGAATTAGATTCTTTTGACCATTTGTTTGTATGGATGCTTTATTTTTAAGCAAAAAAAAAAAACATAATAAGGTACAATGTTGCCCTCCAGGGCACTTTTTATTTTTATTTTAGTCGTTTTTGTAGCTTAATCTTCTAAGGATGTGGTTAATAAAAGAGAAAACAATTCAGCTTAAATGTTTGCTTGTTTATTTAAGGATTAAAATTGACATACGTATATTAGACTCTTCTTCATTGAAGATGGCTGGAATTTTGTTGATCAATGTAGTCAATTGTTAATAATAAAAAGATACTGAATTAATAAATTTGGCTAATTAAATATTTTTTTATATCTAAATTATTTTTTGGTCTGTTTTTCATTGGACGATTTTTTGTTCATGCAGGCCCTCAAGAGAATCAATTTGATTCAATTCTTTACAGGGTGGGCCGGGTTAGCTCAATCGGTAGAGCGTTCGGCTAGAAACCACAAGGTTCCTAGTTCGATACTCGACCCTCACCAACTCAGCGTATGAGTAGCACAGGGATCTGTGTGGTAAAATAAGGAGCTGGTGGTAGGTGTGGTGCTCCACCTCAGACGCTAAAATAATCTCCTTGGTCTAGCGCTAGTGAAAATGGGATAGACTCCCTCGCTGATTGGCTGATACCGACTTTAAGCCACCCTGACGACTTTACTTTACTTACTTACAGGATAAGTAAATATTGTTCTGTGTACATTTCTTTGTCAAACTTATTTCTATCTTTGAAAAGCGAACATTCCAATTTAGGAAATTTATTAATCAAATTTGACATTTTGTGGAGAAACGATCTAAAAAAAATAAAAATAAAAATAACATCAAAAAATCTTTTGACGGTAAGAAGAAAAAATGTCAAGGAAGATATAAAGTAATCCCCTGTACACGAGCTCAGTGAATGGACAATTTAAACCAGCTCTTAGTACTGTCTATAGACTTAATAAGACTAAAGATAAACGTCTATCCAATGCTAGTTGTCTCATTTCGCTGCCATGGCTGCTTTTAGAGATATATGGAAACTTTCGACCAGTCCATTAGTTTCAGAGAGATAACTCACGGTGCAGATTCTAGTAATGATGACCAATTTAGCGAACTGCTGTTCTGGACTTACCTATAAACTAAATCAGCAATACCTTAAGACCACATACCCTTGGAACCTCATTTTTTCAATATATTTTTTTATCTAGTAGAAGAACGATTACGGAAAACTGTGAGAACAATTCACGACGAAGTGATAACAGCGATATTTTATTGCCTAAGCAAACTAAAGAGAAGAGAATACAAGCATGACAGGACACATCAGGAACAGATTACATACAGTAGTAAGAGCGAAATGTCCTAATATGGAAAGAGCCTTTAAGAGAGATAGAGATCCTTGATTTGTAGCTGACAGAAAAGAAAATGAGTCTGGAGGAATTGGAAATCCAAGGAAGAATCGAGACCACCCAAACTACAGCATTGTTAAGATTGGCTAGAATACCCAGAAGAATCCTGTAAACCTGAGGAGACTCAGCCTGCAGTAAACCACCGGTGTGAAAAACTCTAATAAAAATAGGAATATACAAATAAAAAGAAATGGTTAATTTCGGCCCAACAATCTGTTTTTTTAAAGAACCCTTGTATTAATGGCGGCAAATGGAACGAGACAAGAGAGAATGAGTCAGGAGATAAAAAAAAATTCTCTCTCCGTAATTAATGACTAACCAACGACCGAACTAAACCTGATATGTAATATATAATTTTCATCGTTCGTTTGTTTGGATACAGGCTTTCTTGTTGCCTTGCTTACTTGTTGCCAATTGGCTACTAGGCCAACCTGGGACTCCTTTGACTTCAAGGCGTGTTTTAAAGGTATTTTGTGGCGTCTGGAATATGATGGTACCTAACATAGCTTGAATTGGTTCGATCACGTTATATGCGCGCAGCAAACAAGCAAAATATTGCAAAACTTTTGACTAAGGGACTATTGTTAGACATTTTGCAAATAAAGTGTAAGAAAGAGGTCTACAGCAAAATCTACATTGATGTACAAACTTATATATAACTAGTTATTATACTACTCAACTGAAAAGCGAGTTCGATCCTCACTGGATGACCCATACTTGTGACAAATCCTACCAGTAGGGTAAAGATTTTTACTACTCTCTCTCTCTCTCTCTCTCTCTCTCTCTCTCTCTCTCTCTCTCTCTCTCAAGATGTCGATATATAACGGTTAGCAAGCATGTCTCTCTCTCTCTCTCACACACACACACACACACACACACACACACAAACACACACACACACACACACCACACACACGCACAAGCACGCTCACGCCAGTAAATAATATTAGGTTTTCCTGTTGGTTTTGTCACGATATTTTTTAACTTGCGAATATTTCATGGAACCAACATATCTTATAATAATGGAGATTCGGTGTCTATCTCTCTGCAATCGCAACTCCGTCACTGCTTTTGTCACAATACCATCAGGAATTGCGTAAGTTTATCAATGAGTATTTAATTTATAGTTAAAATCATTAATACATAGAATAAATCTTATAGAATAAATCTTATTTATTAACGATGTCTCTATGAAAATCTGACTTAGATTTGCCCCCAAATACCCCATGTTATTAGTGCGTTTAAAAGCCTGCAATGTATCTTATATATCACTAAGATATAAAGGTTTACATAATATATGGTGTGGTTAATTTGCGTACTAGTTTTAACAAAAATAATTGGTGTTATTGATCTCTAATATTCTTGTTTTATTCTCCAACGTATTAAAATCAATCGTATGTATGGTTTTATATAGAAATCAATTAAAATATAATCAAAATAAGTGTAATCTTTTTATATGCGTTCCTATTTAATTTTGTTAGTTTTCTAATTCAATATATTCCATTACACTAAAACTTAAATACTTACGCCTGGAGGATGCATATTCTTACTAGTCTTTTTAATTTAATTATTTTTCCATTGACTTGGACCTGTGGCGTTTAAGATATTGGTCAATTTAATAACCTGGTTACCATGATACTCTCTCCCCCCCTCTCTCTCTCTCTCTCTCTCTCTCTCTCTCTCTCTATCTATCTATCTATCTATCTATCTCTTGTCTCTTTCTTCTCATTCCCTCTTCCTCTCTTTCTCCCTCTCTCTCTTTTCCCCTCCCCCCTCTCTTTAAGTATATCTATCTCCACGAGACTATTTTGCCCTGCTTAGAAATCGCAAGACAACCCTCATTCAGATCGCGGTGGTCAGCCATTTTATCGTTTTTTTACCGCTTGTTGGTGAATTGCGCGCGAATCTTCTAAACGAAAGTCGCCAGTCCAAATCAAGATTTGTCTGAATCAAAAGAAACAAGTCAAAGATCGTGTAAGGATTTCTATTCAGACCAAGTATGTAACTTCTTCTTCCTTCTTTTCCTCTTTTGGCTTTAGTCTTCTAAAAAAACGCCATTTTTCTTCACTTAATATCCACTCTTCATACATTAGAAGCCAACATTTTCTTCTAATCTAGAGACTTTATATTTATGTCACGGGAACGATGAAGATTTTACAATGGCGTAACCAATTTTGAGAGTGATTGAGAGAATTTAATTAATTGATTAGTTTTACTATGGTATTGGACAAAAAATCCCTGAACTTTTATATTATTATTATTATTGCCACAAATTTTAATGAAACTTCAATGGCTTTAATTTTCCTTGATTATTGCTGTCAAAGTTCCTTTAGTTTTAGTGAAAAGTCATAATTTTCTTAAAACGAAAATTCTCAGAAATACCCCAAAAATAGGAAATTTTCTTTTCCTTGATTTGACATCCTAATTTGTGATTAATCCTTTGTTACTAACTTTTCACTATATATATATATATATATATATATATATATATATATATATATATATATATATATATAAGTTAAACCTAATGAGTCAGATATACCTATTAACAGTTTCGGTTAGTATCTCATCAGGGCAAGAATCTGACTCTTTACTTTTTAGCTTTTTACTTTTTAGCTTTACATAATCCTAGCGGTTTATATATATATTTATATATATGTATATATATATATATTATATATATATATATATATATATATATATATATAATTTTTCTTTTGACTAAGTGTTATAGTATTAACCGATTATTTTCGGTTGGTACGACCCTTTTGGTCTTCTTTTTTTTTCATTTTTTCCCCCAGGTGAAGTTTGGTAGTATATTTTTACAATCAAACTATTTTCCGGTTCTTTTCTTACCGCAAGTGTTTACCAATAAGTTTGGTATATATATATATATATATATATATATATATATAAGTAGGGATTGTAACTACAACATATACAGAAAGCACAATAATACCATTGGATAGAACATGACAGCACAATAATACCATTGGATAGAACATGACAGCTGTAAATTACTATTTTACCCCATGATCCCCATCTTTGTTTTTACATTTTTGCCCAGTGATGAACAAAATGAGATTTCAGCCATTACTATGTTGAAATACAAGTGATGTTTTGTTGTGACTGAGTCATCAATATTGAAATCCGGAAGAAAGGTTAACATAGGTTTATTACCTTTTGGTACGAAGATATAAATAAGGTAGAGTCGAACGCGCATCTCTTCAGCAACACTAATTAAAATCTCTGTTGCCTGACTAACTACAACTCGACTAATACCCTCATGTAATCCGTATTATTTATGTGTTTCGTTGGATGAGTCCAACTTTATTGTGAGGGAAATATCTTCCCTTACAATATGTTTAGGTAAATGCGTGTGACTATCTTTGTGTTACTTGGGGAACTACTGATTTATATATTTCTGTGTTGGTTCATACTGATTTGGATAGATGTCATTGAAAGGTTCAGAAACAAATCCTCAGCAGCACATTTGATTTTCCAGAAAATATATAAAGTATTTTACCGCCAAATTTGGTTTACTGCTTCAAAGTGATGTATAGATCTTATTCGTTCGATAAAACTAACGTTGCTATTTCTTGTTTAACAATCGATCAATAAAGATTTTTCAAGGTCTTTTTTACGCGGGGATTTTTATGGGACATCCAGCGAGGATCCAACCTGCGAATCAGTAATAATGGATCTGGAAGACTAACTTAAAAAAATCACCCCTCTAGCCTGGTGACGTCGGGTAGCCACTTCTAGAACATATATAAAGGGCAGTTGTATGTATGTATGTATGTATGTATGGTCGACTAAAACTTGGGAAATAAACAGTTAACGACTAAGTAATATATACTATCATGTGATCTACGAGTGATGAAATTGATTTGGTATGCGATCTGTGGGGGATTCAAAAATAAGATAAGACCAAATAAAAAATAAATAAAACCAAATAAAATAGAATTAAATAATATTAAATAAAGAATAAAAAACACAAAAGGTAACCATCTCCCAGGAGGCCCCAGACAGGAAGAACCATCTGGGCATGCTCACAGAGAAGAGGTACCTCAGTCTTTTTTACAGGGAACGTCACTAGGTACACACTTTATTCGCTTGTCCGGGAAGAATGTTCCCTTGCAAGAAATAACTGTGGCTCTGGAAAATAAAGTTTGAACCTTAAAAGTATCCATTGTCTTCCGTCTTTTTTGCCTTCCTTAATCCCTTTTTATCCAGACAACTTACAGGAAAAAGAACCGCGTATATTTTGGGGTTTAAGAAAAGAAACAAGCAGCATGTACCAAATAACCAAAGCCTAATTCCATAAAGCTGTATCCCATAGATTTACCTAACCCTAAACCTAACCCAAGCCTAGTTTGCTTCATTTTACTTTTAATCATAAATTATATAATTTTTTATTATCTGTTTTTGGGGATTTTATGTATATCTAATATGCCTATAAATTTGATAAAGTATTTTCAAATTTGTATAATTTTAATTTTCTTACATTAGTGTATAGAAATATAATGTTTTATTCAAGCAATGTTAAACAAATGATATATTTAGATCATATACTAAAATAAAATTTGACTTTAGTAAATCACAGTGGCACGTAGATCGCATACCCGAGTAGCACCAGATTTTCGTTATCTATCTATACATATATAAAGAGCGGTTGGTATGTATGTACGTATGTATGTATGCATGTATGTATGTCCGGAGGAACCACGAAAATAAAACAATTAACGACAAAGTGAATATATGTACTCATCGACTACCAACAGGCCGGATTAACACAAGGTCTTTTTTACATGGGGATTTTTATGGAACATCCAACGAGGAACCAACTCGCAAATCAATAATAATGGATCTGCGAGACTAACTTTAAAAAATCCTCCCTCTAGCCTGGTGGCGTCGGGTAGACACTTCTAGTACATATATAAAGGGCAGTTGTATGTATGTATGTATGTATGTATATCCGACTAAAACTTGGAAAATAAAACAGTTAATGACTAAGTAAATCTGTATACTGTACGGGGTCGGTGAGAGCGAATTCCGACTGGTGAGAAACGGGTGCCGACCCCGCTAACAATATTTGGTATAACGATGAACGAAAAGACGCAGGTTAGACAGAAAATAGAAGAATAACAAACACAGGGTATATAGTTAACAACAACAAAGAAATTTATTCCGTGGTCGTTGGTCGGTAGAAAACTGGATAAATCAGGAAAGGTATTAATCACTCACAACCTGAAGACGAATGTCTCGTTCGCTGGTCGAAATGGCCGTCTGGTACAATAGCCTGGTAGCAGTCAGCAGCCGGGTTGAATGGCAGGATGTTGTCGAGTCGCTAGATGTTATCAGCATCTCTCGCGTTTGGCCGGTTAGTGGAGCCGCTGTTCATCAAAGGTATCAGCTACGTGTCGCAGTAAGATCATTACGTACAGCCGAGACAAAGTCGCCCACCGTAGTTGTGGGTGACGCCTCTGGCAGCTGGGTCGCATCTTTGGTGTTTACATGCCGAGTGGTTAGTCTCGTCCCTACTAGCCGCGTCGGTAAGGGTAGACTGATTTGTTAATTTGTATTCCCATTTATATAAGTGTCAGCCGGCTCCGATTTGGTATTTTTCTTTTTGGTGATAATAATTTACGAACCTTCTGGAATGCGGACGTATTTGTAAGCATCCCTCATGAGTTGCCTTATCCAATTAAATTCTAGAGATTGCTCAATTATTTTTTAAATATTATTTGTACAAAATTGTAGAAGTTTTTGGATTTGGATAGGAGTCATGGTTGGCGCGTCTTTTACGTTTTTTTTTTCCTTTATCATTGTTTAGTAAATTATAGGAGTTTATCTTATAATACATATTCACTACCACTGAAACTAGCTTTTGTGTAAAAAGAAATATGAGGATTTGATTTATATTTGAGAAGATATTTCAAAATTAAAATCTACATAGTAACATCATTGAATTTTACTTAGCCTATATAGCCACGTTAATGACAGCCTCATTTATATCTTATTTTTTAAATTGTAAATTATTGAATTAAAATTTATTACGATATTGTTATATGTGATGTCATTCCTTTTACCAGGCAACGTTAGGTCGCCCCTTCTAGAAAACGAATAATTTGGATATTTTAATTAATTTTATCTTATTTAACTATAACTTTGCCATCTTAGATGCAGTAAATTTTAGAATTCATTAATGTTTTGTTTCTTTCTCTTTTTTAGTTTACGTAAATAAAAATCAGACAACACGAGTCATCTTCATATTATCGGAGTCGTTGCCTGACTTAATTTATATAGGGAAAACAGACGACAGTAATAATGAAATTCGTTGTTTTTAAATGGTGATTTTCTTTCTCTGAAGGACATTTATTTGCTGAAATAAAATATGTTTCTTGCTGTTGTCCTCCTTTTACTGTCCGACACAGCCTCGACTGGACGGGTTTACGGTAAGTTTTCATCTACATGTATTCCATTTTCTTTCTCGGTGTATTTCTTTGACAACTTTAAAATTTCATTTGCGCATGCCCAGAGATAAATAAATGCACATTAACTTAGTTAAGCTGGCCCTGTCTCCTGTGTCTGAACAAAATACCCCGACCGTACCTCTGCAGAGGGGTAAGATCCCCTCCTCAATGGGGTCACCTGTTGGCTGTGGGTGACAATAGGTGATGCTTAAGGATGAAACCCTGGTGGCTAAGAAGTCCATGACTTGCAACACTCTACTTTGCCCCTAATTTAGGCTAGACGGACGGGCAGAGAGGCCCCCTCCGATGAATCGGCTGGTCACGCCAAACCCTAGCACCTATATGATTGTCCCAAGCTTATTGCTCTTATGGCAAACGCCATTACTCTGACCGGAGTGGTTGTACCTGTTAGAGCTCTCAACTTGGACTAAACCAACTTTAATATTTTGTTGTTAAGAAAAGGTTCACCTCAGAATCATCCTAACACCAATTAACTTAGTGATTTACACACACATACACACAAACACACACACAAACACACACACATACACACACATGTTTATTACTTTTTTAACAGTTTGTGTAAATTTTATATTAGAAGGTAGCTGTTAATTTGAAAGCAAGCGATTCCTAAACCCTATGTGCATTTTATTTCCTTTAGTTCTTTCGTATTTATTGGAGACTCACTGCTGTGCCATAGTTTAAAAAAGAACTAAAGTAAAGAATTACAATGTAATGAATATGTAGGTATTTACCCAACCATTTCGCTCCGGGTAGAATGTGAAACAAGTTCGCAAGTATGAGGCATCCAGCAAAGATCAGGAGTGGTAGTACCTGTTAGGGTCCAATCATTGGGTTAAATAGATAAAATGAGTTTAAAAATTTGTTCAAAAAATTGAATACCCATCAAGAATGAATAAAACAAAACACCTTCGGCATAAAATAACTCAAGGGTGGACATGTCGTAAAATACAACCAACCAACCAACCAACCAACCAACTATCGAAGATCTAACTCGTTATACAGTAGTAATGGATCTGCGAGACTAGCACGCTAACTATTGCACCACGATGAGACGTCCTTATTGCCATATTCGTTTGCTACGAGTAGGATGTGACACATGGTAGCAAGTATAGGACATCCAGCGAGGATCAAACTTGTTATTCACTACTAATGGATCTGCGAGACCAACTTGCTAACCATTACACCATGACGGGATGCCTTAATTTACCCAATCCATTTGTCCCGGGTACGATTTGACACAAGGTCGCAAGTAACAAAAGACTGATTTTCTAAATTCACTTCCCATGATTCGCACTCGCGAAGTGCCAATCACTTTGCATTCCCGTGTTTTCCCATTAACCGTTATTTTAAAATATACGCTACTGTACATAATTAACAGGCTATCCATCAATTATGTAACACACCCACAAACCAAAGCTCATGTATATGATTTATGTATTACTTTGTATTTATTGGTTGGATGGTTGGTTGTTCTGTTTTACGACATATCAATCCTTTTCGGATCATTTAATGCCGAATCAAATCATTTTGATATTCGATTTTACTTACAGTACCAGCTGTAGTTTAAATGGTCACCCATCTAAGCATTGAAATGGCTCATCGCTGCTTAACTTCACTTTGTACTAATCCTTTCTTCTTTAACTTTTTTTAGACTGCCCAGCGGACTGGCGAACTTATGGAATGCATTGTTATTACTTCGTGTATTTCCCAAAACAGGAATTTGCGGATGCCATGGTTTTGTGTCAAGTGAGTGTATATTTATAAGACTAGCAAGAATATACACCATCCGGGTGTGAGTATTTAAGTTTTAATATAATGAAACATATTAGATTAGAAAGGCTAACAAAATCAAATAAGAACGCATATAAAAAGATTACACTTATTTTAAATATATTTTAAGTGGTTTCTATATAAAATCATTCATCGGATTGATTTTAATAATTTGAGAATAAAACAATAATATTAGAGATCAATAACACCCGGTAATTATTTATCAAACCCGATTTTGTTAAAACCAGTATGCAAATTAACCACATCCTATATTATGTAAACCTTTATTTTTTAGTGATATATAAAACATATAGCAGGATTTTAAATGCACTAATAACATGGGTTGTTTTGAGGCAAATCTATCTAAGATTTTCATAGAGACATTGTTAATAAATAAGATTTATTCAATGTAATTATGATTTTGTCTCTAAATTAAATATTCGTTGATAAACTTATGGGATTCCTGAAAGTACTGTGATGTAAATAGTGATGTAGTTTCGGTTATAGACAGACAGACACCGAATCTCTATTATAATAAGATGATGTAACGTTAAATTATCTGTTACATCTTTGTACTTATAACTTCAGTAAGTTCAATAGATTAACTCTATTGCTTTTAGATACTTATTCAGTTTAGCTTACCCGGCACATCGGGACTTGTATCTTCGGCCATTGGGTCGACAAGGAATATGATATTAGAGTCATTCCAAGGGGGAACCCCCCTAAGAAACACCTGCCCCTCTCGTCTAAAAGGGACAGGGCTGGGTTTATTTCCCAGTGCCTGAGGCGCCCCAAAAAGGAATGCTGGGGGGATTCATGCAATCTTTAACATGACCACACATGATCTTCGGTTTGTACGTTGCTGCCCTCAATAATTGTACCTTGTGTTCAGCTGACATGATGGAATGTCAGAAAATACTCTTATTTAGTTTAGGTTAGGTTAGTCTCGTGCAAAGCCAAATAAAAAGGTAGGGATCAGTCATCTGTTTCTCTGTTCTTTGAATAGTACAGACTTTGTCTCCTCGATCGCCTCGTCATTGAAACGTAAAACTCACCTGGCCCTAACCATCAAACTCAAGTAAGACTTCTACCGTTTTTACCCCTTTTCATATACTGCTTGTTCATAGAAAAAAATATGCTTATTTCATCTGTTGGGACACGTTTGTATATTCTTGCCAATTGTTCTTGCATGTATATTATGTATGTATTAAGTGTTTCTATATGTGTAAGGGTAGGTGTGGCACTCCATCTCAAACGCAAAAAAACCCATCTCCCTAGTCTTGCACTAGTGAAAAGGGGATAGGCAGCGCCACTGACTTTACTTTTACTATCTTTGTATATGAGCCTATCTTGTCCTTCCTTCCATCTATTCAATGTTAGTGTATCAATGGATATAAAAATGTTAAAATTGGACCTTGGTGAATGGGGACGCGACTAAATATTCTCACTAGCATCAACGAATCCAATAAAGACTTCTTTCTTTGTCCATAACCTTTCAGTCCCGGGACAATATATACTTTACCGTACGCCGGCATACAAGCCATTCGATCTATATCTTAATACTCGTGTTCCTTAATTGTACGACCGTTATCTTCTTGCAACACCCTCTGTTTTAAAATGAGACCGTCCAAATCGATCAAGTTGAAATGCAGAAATGTAAATCCTGATTATCTGGTGTTACTTATTCGTTGAATTCTTATTTCTTATGATGGACCATTCCGTTTTTATTATAAAGAAAGAGAACGATGAAAAAGGACATGCTACACAGAAAAATATAATAAGAAAGAAATAAAGAAAGAAAGAGAGTAGGGGAAAGATAGAGAAAGGGGTTAAGCGTGCGGGAGCGATAATGCTAATCTGTTTCAATTGAATATAATGAAAAGATAAAAAGAAGAAAATAAAGAAAAAGAAGAACGAGAGGTAAATCAAGATTATTATACATTTTTTCATCTTGAAGTTATAGCTCTTAAGTAAACATATCAAATGTTGTAATAATCAAATTATCAAACTGTGATATATTCACAGGTCCTGCTAGTTTTAAATTACTACTCATATCTTCCGTGGATGTTAACTAACCTCCATGAAAATTTTGCGCATGAGCATTGTGGAAACTAAAAAGACTATCAACGCGCAGAAGATTTTTCATATCAGCGGCCATCTTGAATTTCTTTATTATCAACTCTACCGTTGATTCACCGACACTCAGCTCCTTGGAAATGTTATCATATCCTTTTTCCTGTCTTGTGCTTATTAAAAATGAATTACCTCAAATCGATACGGAGTTCTTTTGTTTTCGCTATATGGAAAACAAGTTCAAGAAAGTTGCTGAATAAATGATATAATGCTTCGAGAACGAGGCTCGATGATACAGTGTTACATTTTGCTAAAATTATCTATCAAGTTATACAAATGCGTCAAATATAGAAAATGAATTATAATCAAATATTCATATAACTTATAATATATAACTTTCTCGCGTTCTGTTGTGTGTATCTCAACTACACATTCCACACCAATATGAGCTGTCAAAACTAGCCTTTCTCACCTTATGAAAATTAAAATCTTCACTTGCAGCGTGAATTAATTTTCTATGATCACAGGCATCCCTCCACAACGATAGGTATTTGAAGCAAGCCAATGTAGATTTGACTAACTTTCTTACTGTGAATGTTTATTTGTGTTAATATATATATATATATAATATATATATATATATATATATATATATATATATATATATATATCAACCCTTCCGCCTGAGCAGGATGTGACACGAGCAGAGTTTAACAGGTTTTAGTCCAGAGTTTTCCTTTTGCTAGACTGGTTGCCTAACCCAATCTGCCCTACTATTTACCCATAGAGGGAGAATAGTTGGATTCATAACTTTCAAAATGGTATTTGCGCTATGTGAATTGCAAACAGCCTCGTCCTTGAGTTTCTCTCGAGATCCCTGGCGATTTTTGTTACCTGGAAAATATTTTGCCAATTTACTACCACATTTTTGCCAGTTGGGAGAGCAGAGATTGGTTGGTTTGTTGATTGGTTGGTTGGTTGGTTGGATTTTACGGCATGTCATTCACTGATGGCTTATTTTATGCCGAAGACGTTTTGTTTCATTTATTCTTGGTGGTTATTCAATTATTTTTTAAACTCAATTTTTTAAAACACATTTTTAAAACTCATTTTTTTCTATTTAACTCATAGATGGGACTCTAACAGGTACTACCACTCCGAGTCAGAGTGTATCTGCGAGTAATGGTCATGAAGGAGTACTCAACTTTCCCCAGAGCTCCAGAATTGGAACTTCACGATTAGAGTTTCAGGTCATGCACAGGACACCAAGACCCTCATCCACTGCCTTCTTGCACAATATATGATTTTATAAAAACGGATTGGGGCTTGCCATGTGGGCGATAGGGTCGAGACAATCATATAGGAGCTAGGGCTTGACGTGACCAGCCAATTGATCGGAGGAGGCCTCTCCGACCTCCTGTCTAGACTATGTAAGGGCCAAAGTGGAGTGCTGCATGTCATGGACTGCTCAACTACCAGGGTTCCATCTTTAAGCATCACGGGTCACCACCCACGGCTAACAGTTGGCCCCATTGTATGTGTTTGTGTGTGGGGGGGGGTATCACCTCTCTGCAGAGGTGCAGTCGGTGTATTCTAAACCCCTAGCTGACAGGGCAGCAGAGATTGGAATAGAAACAGAAATTTCTGGAGACTTTAAACCCACATCCCAGACAACAGTTCAACTTTATCTTAGCGACGCCATTAATGATCACCATTTCATACAATTTCAGTCGATGATCGCGGACATTTTAAGAGTCTGTTGTTTTGCATTAAAAAAATAGCAAAGAAAATGTTTTGATATAATTAAATATTATATTGAATTAGAAAGACATGAAATTAGATACAAAAAAGATTACGCTTATTTTTACTTTATTCTAATTGATTTCTATATAAAATCGTTCATCGGATTGATTTTAATACGTTGGGGAATAAAACAATAATATTAAAGATCAATAACACCGCGTAATTATTTATTAAATCCAGTTTTGTTAAAGCCAGTATGCAAATTAACCACAACATGTTTTATGTAAATCTTTATTTCTTAGTGACATATAACATACATTGCAGGATTTTAAACGCACTAATAACATGGGCTGTTTTAAGGAAAATCTAAGTTACATTTTCATAGAGCCATCCTTAATGAATAAGATTTATTCTATGTATTGATGATTTTGACTATAATATAAATTAAATACTCATTGATAAACTTACACAATTCCTCGGGGTATTATGTAAGCAGTGACGTAGTTTCGGTTACATACAGACAGACACCGAATCATCATTATAATAAGATTACGCTATTAGTGATCATCATTTCATACAATTTCAGATAATGATCGCAACCATTTTAAGAGTCTGTCGTTTTACATTTAAAAAAAAAGTATGTATTATGAAACCGGAACGCGAGATTAAAAATCGGAAAAGAAAAAGTAGAAAAAAAAAAGAAAAAAAAAAAAGCAAGTGTTTAAAAATACATTAGTTTACAATTTCAGCGTTGTGTAAGTTATAACAGATAATTCCATTTTTTATCAAAAACATCTTTTTTTTTGTTCATCTTTTGGCATCTTTTTCTGTTATCTGTCTCTATTCAGCAATAGCGTGACACTCTCGTGTGTTGGAGATAAGATCAGTCCAATCCTGATCATAAAAAGAAGTCGCTTCTCCGCCCTTTTCCTGTTTGTGTTCATATCTAGTCTCAAAGCATTAAAGTCAAACTTTATTAACAGCGCGGATCAGAAATATTCCTCGCTGTCGTAGAATGACGACCTGGGGTAGGGGTAATACTAAATGAATAAATCAAGAATTAGATACTACTAAAATTGAAAGATGAAAAGAAATGTTATCGGAAAAAATATAGAAAATTATCTGCCCCTGGCACCAGAGGGCAAATCGCCAATATACAATATTGACGCCTAAATTGAATTCTATGACAAAGGTCACTTATATTGTTGAGCAGTCAACCGTGAGACGTATTTTCCCGTGCTCCCTATACCTTCAAACGCTCACCAGATAAATCTGGTCGCAGACGCCATTAAGTTTGCAATTTGTACTCTTTTGAATATATGTGTTTTTATCTTCAATTGTTGTTGTCGTCTTCTTCATCCGAATTTAATTGCCTATAACCTGGAAAATTATATGAGTCCCCGCGAAAACATCATAATGTTAGTCAAAATTATTCATAATAATAATGGTTGACAACAATATATCTATACATATGTAAAGGGCAGTTGATGTGTACGTATGTATCTAAAAATCCTATGATTATTTTTCCTAGAACCTTGGCGCCTCATTGCTGACCATAAATTCTCAGGATGAACACGAATTTATAAAGAAGTATCTCGAAAAACACGACCCCGACAGGTTTGTATTCTTTTCTGATCTATTTACAGAGGGGAAACATTAAGCAAATACTAAACACTAAGGTAGGTCCATTTCTCAGTTTTTAAAAATATCAAATTACATGAAACATGACAACATAAAAGATAAGCAAAATGTTTTATTCAGCAGAATTATACATTAATAGAAAAAGAATTATACATTAATAGAAAAAGATTAATATAAAAGGAGTCTGTCTTGAACAATGACAATGTCGAGTTTAACACCAGAGTGCGTCGGCTGTGTGAAGTTCCACATTCCTCTAGTTACTTACTAAGCTTAGCTTTGATATGGCACAAGACCAGGGGTATGGGGCGCCCAGTGAGAATCGAACTCACTATCAATGGTCTGCTGATCTTGCTCGCTAACCATTACACCACGTGAGGTGCCCAAATTCCGCACTCCTCTAACCGCATGGTTCCTCTATTTATATTGTATGGGGGTTGCCATTCTCATTCACTAGCGATCGAGTTTCAATCGCTGGTGTCTCTTTAATCATATAGGACAATAAGCCAGTAAGCATATGTATAAGCTCTACTTTGTATCTTCCGTCACGTCTTTGTGTTCTCTTCTATTGAATTTGCTCAAGCATTCAATATTTTTCGTCATGAATTGTTCTTATATCAATACGGTACGAGGAAACGATATTCAACCAGCTATCGTTCTCTAACAGCCTTTATGTTTTGAACATTTTGTTACTTGTCCTATAATTATTTGTCTTAATTACCTTTGATATTTCAGAATCTTTATGTAATCATAATGTAATATTTTGTGCAATGATTTAATATTTTTAATTGTATAATCTATAAACCTAGTAATAAAGATTTCTGTTTCTTGAATCAATTCAAACTGAGTTCTTTGTCCATTCATTTAATCTTTGAGCTTTCTTTTTAAATACCTTTTATCAGATTGGGAAAATCCCAATAAGATATGATATTTTTCATATAATACAATGGAGGCGTGTGGTGTAATGATTAGAGTAGTAGGAAATAAACTCGTCGACGCAACTAAGCATATGTATAAGCTCTTTTTTGTATCTCCCATCAAGTCTTTGTATTCTCTTCTATAAAGCTTTCTCAGGCGATCAATATCCTTTGTCCTGAATTGTTCTTATATTTATGCCTTGCGAGGACACTGTCCAACTATCGTTTTTATACAGGGGCAAATGGTACACTAGTGGACAAAGAGATTCACCTGGTAGCAAAACCTTTCATTGGGATGACAAAACCGGATTAGCCTTTGCGGGCGCTCAATATTGGTTGCCAGGTAATGGCCAAAATACAACCGGAAGTGGAATCATTTATACCTACAAAGGTGGGTATGCCATTCGGTCAGCAATCTCCTCTCTCTCTCTCTCTCTCTCTCTCTCTCTCTCTCTCTCTCTCTCTCTCTCTCATCACACACACACTGATATATTGTATTCTTGGTATGACGTTAAACTGCATCTTATGGTGAAGTTCCAATTTTGAAGCCTGGGTAGGGTGGAGTACCCCTTCATTGCAATTATTATATATATATATATATAATATATATATATATATATATATATATATGTGTGTGTGTGTGTGTGTGTGTGTTAATTCCTAACTCCAAAATAAACAAAGGGGAACCACTTTTGACTGATAAATTATTTATTTATTTATTGATCTACTAGGAAAAAAGAAGACGGGGTTAGGGTTAGGGTTAAGTTTAGGGTTAGTTTAATGGGAAAATAGATAAATAATTTATCAGTCAAGAGTGGTTCCACTTTATTTATGTTGGAGTTCTAGGATATATATATATATATATATATATATATATATATATATATATATATATATATAGCTCTACATTATATAGATAATAATGTTTTGTTTTAGCGAATGTCCTGAACTATCAAAGCATATTGTGTTGCATGCGTGTAAATATTTTAAATTTGTATGTAAAAAAATAAATTAATACGAATGCGTAATTTTCAGTTTTTTTAAATGATTTCATCAAACAAGCAATTGCTACACAATGATTTCCTTGTAAAAAAAGTTCTGCTTTCTAATTCATTTTTGCAGATGGCAAATATGGATGGAGCCTTTCTACAATGCAGAAACCTTATCACTACATTTGCGAAATCAAAAAATCAGAATCCTTTAAAATAACTCAACAACACCGAACATTTGGTGAGTGTTTTGCTTTATTACCGTACTAATTATCGAACTGCTACTGCTACTGCTGCTGCTGCTGCTGCTGCTGTTGGATAGTCATATTCTTGTCCATACTCTTATTATCTTCTTATTTGTGTATTTCTTCTAGTTGGGTTGTGTTACGTTTTTATGGACCATCCTTTAGGCTTCAAGCAAGAGCGCTTGTCCAGCGGAAATCCTTGGTAAAGAATCCTTTGGTTGTAAGTTCCTTCGTTAATGATTGCAAATGGACATCTGTCAGTATCAGTGATTAAGTAGTCAACTAGCCACGCACTGTGGCTGTTAATTGGCGGAGGAATAAACCATGTGACCTCGCATAGTCTATAAATGTAGGTGGTGAATTGTAGCACACCTTATATACCAACAATAAGGGCACCTCGCGTGGTGTAATGGTTAACAAACTAGATTCGCAACCACTGTTAGTGAGTTCGATTCTCATTGGGAGCCCCATACTTCTGGCCTTGTGCCATATCTAAGCTAAGCTTAGTAAATAACTGGGCACCTCATGTGGTGTAATGGTTAGCAAACAAGATTAGCAGACCATTGTTAGTGGGTTCGATTCTCACTGGGCGCCCCATACTCCTGGCCTTGTGCCACATCTAAGCTTTGCTTAGTAAATAACTATATACCAACAATAAGGGCACCTCGCGTGGTGTAATGGTTAACAAACTAGATTCGCAACCACTGTTAATGAGTTCGATTCTCATTGGGCGCCCCATACTTCTGGCCTTAAGCTTATTAAATAACTATATACCAAAAATAATCCAACAGGTTGAGTTCTCTCTTCTTATTATCTTCTGGATCGTCTTGGGGTTGGTTTGGGTTTTTCTGGTGTTGCGGAATTTCTATGTCCATTTAAACTAAGTAATTTATATTTACCAACTAAGTAATTTAAGTAATTGAATTATAACATCCATAATTCTATGATTTAGGTTTTATACCTGCTCTGCTATAATAGACCCGAACACTCTTTTTATGCAAAAACCTATATAAAATGTTTTACATAAAAACAATATATAATACGCACACGATTCTAAAAGAAAGCATTTTTATCACGTCGTACTCTCATGTGAAATGTATACAGTCAGTTGGGAATTTTCTTACATGAAAGATCTTCCATACATGCCAAAATCAACTTTTATTCTTCTACGACAGAATATGGAAATGCAGGCGGGAACCCGAACTTAATCGAGATGGGACCCAAATTGTTCATCCAACCGAAAGACGTGGTTTATGTCTCGCGGAAGAAATCCGTCCATCGTCTATATCGCACAAGAATGTCGAGAAAGGATACAAAGTTTGCAATTTTCGAGTGTGCAGCCACCGGTAATCCCCAAGTCAAATACAAATGGTTCAAAGACAACAACGAATTAACCTCGGCCACCAAGTCGAGGTACACTTTATCGAATGGACGCTTCATTATTTCTACCCCGTACGAACGTGACGACGCTGGGTATTATCAATGTGTGGCTGAGAACAAGTTTGGCGCCATTTTGAGCAACCCAGTTCAGCTTTCTTTTGGAAGTAAGTAATGTTTGAGAATGATTCGAAAGGGTCGGGTTAGCTCAGTCGGTAGAGCGTTCGGCTAGAAACCACAAGGTTCCCAGTTCGATACCGGCCCTCGCCAACTCAGTATATGAGTAGCACAAGGATCTGTGCGGTAAAGTGAGGAGCTGATGGTAGGCGTGGCGCTCCACCTCAGACGCAAAAATCTCCTTGGTCTAGCGCTAGTGAAAAGGGGATAGAATCCCTCGCTGGCTGGCTGATACCGACTTTAGGCCCCTCTTCCGAGGACTTTTCTTAGGGGGGGGGGTCAAAGATTACTTTTATGGGGGGTCAAAGTCTAGGTAACAGAGATGTAAGCTGAAAAGGGGGGTTATGCCTTACGGAAAAATTGTGATATTGTAAAATTGGTACCCGGTATCTATCACATTTATCATCTAGATGTATATATAATATAAATAATTCATTGTTATATCTTGATAATAAATTAAAATATTTATAATAAATTATTTTTTACAAATTTATTTGTTTATGAATTAAAATATTTATGATTAATTATAGTTCGAGAAGGTTCCTGAGTTCGACATGAAACACCTGAAGAATGCCGGAGGGATCATCTGCCGAAACGTTGTGTATATAACAATAAAGATGAGTACAATAGTCCGAGAAATCTAAATAATATGAATTATCAAGCCTCATCTAAAAAAAAAATATCAGAGAAATAACTTACTTTCGTCCCAAATATGTTGAAGCATGTGGCCTGGAAAAAAAGTTTATTACAGAGTTCTCATGTATAATACGCACTCCTAAACTTTGGACTAAAACATCTAGAAGAATAGTGTGTTCTATACACAAATAATTACGGTAGCACATAGCAAGAAGTAATATATGTATGTTTTTTAATCTTTAAAAGAATCTTATAGAAAACTAGAAGCGGCTACCCAGCGTCGTATTGGTGAAGGGGCGCAAAACACCCTGGAGTATTGATTTGTTTTCTTTTGAGATCTTCAAATGCTGGACATTTTAAAGTAGAATTTCAATGCTATTTCTATGTATTTTTTAATCTTTAAATATCTTCGAACATAAATCAAATCTTCATAATTTTTGCACAAAAAGCAAGAACTGGTGATATATATATGCCACAATATACAACATTTAAGTTATATATATATATATATATATATATATATATATATATATATATATATATATATATATATAACTTAAATGTTGTATATTTTGGCAGCAAGTTATTTTGTTGGCAGGTGTTATTAAACAACACGGAACATTTATTTTTCATGATATTGATTGGAATATTTTCCAGTCTTTTGGCTATCCTTCTAATGTCAGGATCCAGTTGAAATAGGATTCTTCCCATACTATCGGCACATACCACCACAACACTTTCCCGTCGCCTTACATACCATCTCTCCGATACTAGTGCCATAAAACAACATTTAATTACAAAACATCTAGATAAATTCACCTCTTCCGACATTAGAAAAATTCTCACTGAAAATACTAATGTCATCTATAAGAATAAAAATAAGACACGCCTACAAATTCGATATGCATAAAATTATTTTAAAAAAACTAGCATTAAACATAGGTCACAATATATTAGCTATCTTTAACAACTAATACACTAATCACAGCAACCCTCTAAAAATAATAGACTCTTCTAATTTAAAAACAAAATAGATAAAAGTACAAGAAAAAGAAAAAAGAACATCAAAACATATACCTCCCTGATGACGACAGTCGAAAGAATTTAATTTCAACTGGATCCTGACATTAGAAAGATAGTCAGAAGACTGGAAAAGATACAAATCAAGATAAGGAAAAAGAAATGTTCCGTGTTGTTTAATAACACCTGCCTACAATATATATATATATATATATATATATATATATATATATATATATATATTTTGATGTTAATTGGTTTATTTTCGTAGTCTCATCCGGACATACATACATACACACCAAACGCCCTTTATATATGTATAGATAGATAACTCATTGTGTATGTCATGCATAATGATGATGAAGAAATATTGCTGTTCTTGAAGTTAAAATTTATAAGACACACATTTTGTCTCGGGCGCGATGAAATTTGTATCATATTGAAATTTCGGCTGATCAAAACTTCGAGAGAAAAGAGGAATCTGAGTTATGCGAACAGCTGTCTTGCAGAACGGTCATAGGATTAACGAGTGAACTGGCGAGTTGAGAAATTCACGGTTGGGCTTGGTTTTTCGAGTGGACTGACGAGGCGAGAAATTGATTGAACTGGCGATGCGAGAAATTCCAGGTCGGACTTGGTTTTTTTACTAAGTTTACCAAGGCAGTGATAAATCAGGATTCAAGCGACTGAACTTCGAGTTTTTTTTCTCTAGAAATATCAATTTAGTAAATATCTATACCAGCCAAATTTTTATTTGTAACTTAGTTTTAACGAAATTCACCGACGCAACTTCGCTGATCTTATCCTAAAATTAGACACTTGTATTCTAAAAAAAAAGTTCCTTTTTTTAATCTTGTAGCCATCGGAGAGTTTTCAAACGTCCAAACGCAATACGTACGCGCAGATGCTTATGAAGGTGCTATGATTACTTGCAGCCAAATTACTTACAAGCCAGGTGAGTTTCTTTCCTGTCAATAATATTAGAATTGCAATCATAATCAGAGTCATCCTTAACAAATATTTTTGTTTTCATCTGAGTCTCATCAGAGGATTACCACAGGAAAAAGAACTACAATAGAGAACGCAAGAATTTCACAATGAAGAGGGAGTAAAAAAAAAATTATTGTGATTACCCCGGATCAGGTAACCCCATGCTGGAACCGATGCCGAGCTGATCCAGCATGGGGCTACCTGATCAGAAAATATAATAAAAGTAAATAAGACCAGTTGTCGTAATGTCAACACAGCTGTGTACAGTTCGAGATGCCTCTTTTATTTTGTAACATGATCATTCGGTCTTTATTGCAATTGGGCGCACCAAGCTCTCTACGGGGTGTTCTTGTCAAAATTGAGATACCATAGCAAGGTGAATATTGACGCTTCCATTTAATTAGTGTAGATAAATCCGCAATAATTATATTGCAGGGTGTGCAAATCTATAATTATACTGACATGTACTGACATGAAAAGGGAATTTTAGGAACACACACACACACACACACATATATATATATATATATATATATATATATATATATATATTATATTTATATATATATATAGTAAAGTCGTAAATTAAGCTAAAATAAGCTAAATGAAATTAAAAAGAAATTTTCCAAGAACCCATTAATTAATGTTAGAAAATTCTATTCGGTATGAGGGAAATGAAATTAATCACGTTTGTTTTTAAGCACAAATGATTTTGGACCCAGTACACAAGCAAAATTTCAGGCCGAAAACGATTGAAACATTTCAGGTGGTAAAAGTTTTGAAATTTTTTCACTTAATTTTTAAAGCAAGTTTGGGTACTCACTCTGAATAGATTACATTGAAAATCAATTAAAAATGTAGAAGAACAGTAGTTAGTTGCATATATTGTTTCCTCGTACAGAATAAATTCACGACAAAATTATAACAAAGATGTTTTATTGCCTGAGCATACTTAACAGAATAGAATACAAACATGATAGGAGATGCAAGGAAGAGCTTATACTGAGTTGCATAAGGGAACTGTTCTAATATGAAAAGAGTCTTTAGTAAAAAAATAAGGATTTATATGTTAAGCATGTTAGAATTTCAGAGAGAACGAGCGGGAATATGAAGCCAAGGAACAAGCAATACAATGATATTAGAATACAACAATTTAATAATAAAGGCTCATTAAAATGGGTACAGCAGACAGTGTTTTGGAGAATGTTTGTAGTTTAGGTCGGACAAGCGACCCGGTAGGTTGGTTGAGAATTCAGTTCAAGTTAAACAGCACCAAAGTATGGTATAGCCGTAATTGGTATAGTTAGATATAGTTTACTTTTGCATGAATAATCCTGCGCCAGTCTTGTGGACTGAAAGTATCAATGGGGGTGGCTTGTCCGAATTTTGTATCAATATCGAAGGCTCCCCTAATATATCCTGGGCGGAATGAAGGTAATTATTGTCGACCTTCAAGGGTTGATGACAATAATCCTCAATATCCGAGGTTCCGAGGGAATGAACGAGAATCCTTCAAGGGTTGCTATTCTGTCCGTGGTCCCAAAAACTCGTAGAAAAGTAGGGTGCGTAAAAGCACTTACCTTGTTATCCGCTAGGGAACTGGCGTGAGCCAGTAGTTACCAGAAGAGGTGTTAACCCCTTAAGGGTTACTACTAGAAGAGAAATAGTAGCCACTGTCATGGCCTTTTATAAAGGACACCACGTGACTTAAATGTTAGGGCAGGCTGCTGTTGATGTGTGTCGGTGAAACCCGACACCTGTCCCCTAAGGGCTCAGGTACCGGTGTAGACCGAAGATAGTCACACAATAAAATTCCAATACATGTTCATGCGACGAGGTTGCTGGGACACAAAGCTGAATTTTAAAATTTACATGTAGCACAATTCTTAGAAAAAGGTTAGTCAGTCTATTATTAGGAAAAGGGGTTGGCAGCAGTTTAAAAAGATATGGCCTAGGAATTTAGGGAGATGCTGCTTAAGGGGTAAGAGTTAAACTGCATCTGATGGTGAGGTTCCAGTCCTGGAGCCCTGGGGAGTGTGGAGTACTCCTTCATTGCCATTATTCCGAGGATCGCTCGTACCCGAGAGGCAGTACCTGTTAGGGTCCCTACTATGGGTTAAATAGAATAAAATGAGTATAAAAATGTGTTTAAAAAATTTAGTTTTAAAAAGAAAATTTGAATCCCCATCATGAATGAATAAAACAAACCGTCTTCGGTAGAAAGTAACCCAACAAGGGTTGACATGCGCAAAATCCAACCAACCGGCCAACCAGCCAACCAGCCAGCCAACCAACCAACCAAGGGGGCGTGGTAGTGTATTGGTTAGAGTCGTAGGAAACGAAGCCACAGTTCACATAGCGATAATACCCTTGGGGAAGGTATGAATCCAACTATTCTCCCTACAGCTATGGGTAAATAGTAGGACAGACTGGGTTCTTTAACCTTGGTTAGGCAACCAGTCTAGAAGGAAAACTCTGAATTCAAATCTGCTAAACTCTAAGTAATTGACCTCGTGTCTCATCCTGTTTGTGTGGAGGAGTTGGTGTGTGTATGTGTGTGTGTGTGTGTGTGTGTGTGTGTGTGTGTGATATCAAGTAGATAGATGGGACACTAACAGGTACTACTACTCCATGTATTCTTTCTTTGATTTCAAACCTCTGAATTCAAACCACTACTGGAATAGGTTTCGTCCTACTTAGTGATCTATTTCAATTTAAAATCTTTAAAAAAATTCAAACATTTTACTTACCATTTTTTTCTTTTTTCAATTTTTTATCAGCTGTCACGTATGAATGGGTCAAAGGGAAGACAGTCTTCATCCGTACAGAAAAACAACAATACATGTTCATTTCATCAAATGGACGATTGTATTTCTCAGAAGTAACACGTGACGACGAAGGATTCTACAGTTGTATAGTAACCTTGACCAGTATCAGTGGAACGAAACTGACTACATCACAGCCGCCCAGTAGGGTTAGCAGGCCGATACAATTAATTGTACAAGATAAACGTAAGTCCATAATTGCAAGTTACCGATCTTGGAAATGGAATGAAGAAATGATGAAGAGATCGTTAGATATTATTTGTCTGTATTTTTATAGATGAGGCTTGATGTGAATAATTTTGATGTTGCGAACTGTTGTCCTCATCTTTATTGTGGTATGTATGAACACAACGTTCAGGCTGCTGTATCCTCAAGGCCTTGTTCGGATGTTACCTGTTTACCTTAGACTAAATATATCATCAGACAATAATCCTGAGGTCAAGCATGGTTTCGGAGCTCTAATATCGTTACTACTAATTCAGGGCGCCCCTAGCAGCATATATAATTTATTAGCCAATATATCAATTACATTTTTGTCAATAGGTCTAGTGGCATTTTATGCTGATAAAGGCGCCCTGAATTTGCAGTAATGATATTAAATATCCTAAACCACACTTGACCTCAGGGTTATCGTCTAATGATGACTTTAGTTTAAGGTAAACAGGGAACACCTGAACGATGCTCGTTGGGAGACTCCATTCGCTGTATCTTCTTGCAGTCGGTAAAATGCCCATGGGGTCACTGAGTTGCGTGTCGTGATCTCAGGACTTTTGTCTAGGGCTCTATTTGTGAACAAGACGGGAAGTTGAGAATAGCCGTGTGCGAGAATAGTTGTGCAAAATGAGGTCCTTCATGAGTATCCATTGCTTTGTTGGTGTAATTAGCTCACCGCTGCTAACGAGGAATGGTACACTACATACGCTGGGCAAGTGGCCCAACACGTGTGTTTCGGACAAAGCCTTGACGCGTGTGTGCAAGCTGACTACCAAGGGACAAGAGAGAGAGAGAGAGGGGGAATCTGGTATACCGGTGTATCTATATGCTTCAAGGGTACTGCTTGTAGTGTCTTCTGATTGGTCGAAGGAGATCACGTGACCCCATATCGCGTCAATAGGATAAGCAGTTAGCCGGTGTCCTGCCTTGGAGCATCTGAAAAAAAAAACTCTTAAGAAATAAGTCGTCGGGGTGGCCTAAAGTCGGTATCAGCCTATCAACGAGGGAGTCTATCCCTTTTTCACTAGCGTTAGACCAAGGAGATTGTTTTTGCGTCTGGGGTGAAGCGCCACACTTAACATCAGCTCCTTACTTTACCACACAGATCCCTGTGCTACTCATACGCTGAGTTGGCCAGGACCGGTATCGAACTAAGAACCCTTTGGTTGCTAGCCGAACACTAAACCGATTCCCTAACCTCTAGTCACTAAATAACCCTAGACGGGTTAAACTTCCGTTAAAATTAATCAATTAATAATTTCAATATCTGATTTCTTCTCTTGCCAGCACCCAAAGTGAATTGGGGTCCTATCATCCATAATGATTTTATTGTTACCTTCCCACGGCAGCCATTACGAGGACAGACAATACAGTTGGAATGCTTCGCTTATGGATCGTAAGTCTTTTAAAGTTTTTCTTGTGTTTATATCTAGTCAAAAGTAAATAAATATCGAAATTAAAATCTGTTAACAAAGGTAATCATCATCATCATCATCATCATCATCATCATGTCGCGCTAGTAGCACGGATATCAATGAAAATCTCTCGCCAACCGTTCTTATCATCCATTGCCATCAAGAGGTCTTCTGCTCAGCATTTAGTAGCCGCGCAGAGCTGGGCAATGTAGGTCTTTGCTGGACGGCCCGCACTGGCGTGCCCATATGCTGGTCTGCACAGGAGAACGTTGCTTATGAGTTTGAAATTGCTTCTCCAGCAGTGTCCAGCAAACCATCTGAGTGAGATGTACAAAAGAAATAGTTCTTATGGGTTACCCAATAAAAACAGAGGTCCCCCCCACCCGCGATCTTCAATACACATCTTAACAACCCTTCACTCTACGTTCAAAATTTTCTCTTGGCCATTTTATGTTCACTGTGAAGAAGTACTGTTGGGTTTGCCGTGAGGTGTGGGATTATCTTCCCTTACTTGCTACGGCTTACCGTGAGATGGCGTTGCAAGCAGAATATATATAAAGGAGTGCCGCCAAGATCAAAGTCTCTTTCTCCTGGATTCTCCAGCCATCAGAACTAGACACAAGTTGTGTCTCCGTCCATTTGAACGGGGGGGGGTCTTATCCCCTCAACACACATGCTTATACGTGCACCTGTACACGGGCCATTTTTTACTCTATGCTCTCATATGGGTTTATCCCCCTCCCCAGCTACAGGCATTTCCGTGTACAGTGCGAGTGCCTTCAATACTCTATTCTTTCATAGAAGCCATGCATACGTGGTATCCTTTTTGGAGTATATAGTAAGTGACAACCTTTATGGTTATGAGTAGCACAGATTGGGTAATCTCAGTACGGTAAAGTAGGGAGGTGACGGTAGGTGTGGCGCTCCACCTCAGCAAAAACAATTGTATGTTATATTGTCGAATGATCAAACAATAGAAAACTGCGCCGGTTTATCTCAGTCGATAGAACACCCGCCTTGGGATTGCAAGGCTTCGGGTTCGATACCGGTCCCCGTCAACTCACCGCATGAGTAGCATAGATTCAGCAATCTGATATGTGCGGTAAAATGAGGAGCTGACCGTTGGTGTGGCACTGCACTTCAGCAAAAATAATCTCCCTGGTCTAGCTCTAGCGAAAAGGGGATAGACTCTCTCACTATCTGGCAGATATCGACAAAAGGTCACTCCGCAAACTTTTATACCTCTTCTACACGGATGGCTTTGGTATTGAATAACCCACGATGGTTGCAATGCCATTAAACAAAGAAACCAAACCTTTTTCTATGAAGTCATGGTAAGCAAGCTAGTCTAATTACTCATGCAGTGAGTTCGATTCTAACAGAGTGCTCTTCTGCTGTAACCCTATATTAAACTAAGCTAGGGTTAGTAAGCATATACGCGTGCATAAAATAAATCTTATTACAATAGACATTCGGTGTCTGTTTGTAACCGAAACTACGTCACCGTTTACGTTACAATACCCACAGAAATTATGTAGGTTTATCAATGACTATTTAATGTATTGTTAAAATCATTATTACATAGAATAAATCTTATTTATTAGCGATCTCTCAAGTAAAATCTGAGTTAGATTTGCCTTAAAACAGCCCATGTTATTAGTGCGTTTAAAATCCTGCAATGTGTTTTATATATCACTAAGAAATAAAGGTTTACATAATATATGGTGTGGTTAATTTGCATACTGGTTTTTAGAAATAAATACTTGATGTTATTGATTTCTTCTATAATTGTTTTATTTTCCAACGTATTAAAATCAATCATATGAATAATTTTATACAGAAATCAATTAAATTATACTTACGCCCGGCGGAGTGCGCATATTCTTGCTAGTATGTTTAACTCTGAATTTCCTCTTTTTTCAATGCAGAAGTCCTATAAATTATATTTGGCATCGAGAGGATGAACCTATGCCAGCTGATGCCAAAATGACGAACAACAATCGAATTTTGACCATTCGGAATGCCGACATCGCTGACCAGGGTATTTATGTCTGTACGGCCTACCGAGGCCGAAATGCTCGAGCTCAGAAAAAAGTTTCTTTGATTCTTAGCGGTATGTGATTTCAACTCATTATCTCTTCCCCCTCCCTCTACTCTCCTCCCTCTCTCCCTCTCTCTCTCTATCTATCTATCAAGCTATCTATCTCTATTTCTCTCTCCCTTTTCTATCTATCTATCTACGTCTTTTCATATCAATCTAAGTCTTTTCACATCTATCTATCTATCTACGTCTTTTCATATCAATCTCTTTTCACATCTATCTATCTAGCTAGCTAGCTAGCTATCTAAGTCTTTTCATATCAATATAAAAATTTTAACATCTATCTATCTATCTATCTATCTATCTATCTGTCTGTCTTTTCATATCAATCTAAGTCTTTTCACATCTATCTATCTAAGTCTTTCACATCTAGTTATCTAAGTCTTTTAATATATATCCAAGTCTTTTCACATCTAACTCTTTTCAAATCTATCTATTTATCAATCTATCGATTAAGGACAAATCACGCTGAATGCACCGGTTCCCTCGAGATGACTGAAGTTAAGCAGCGACGAACATGTTCAATACTTAATTGGGTGACCATTTAAGCAACATTCAGATACTGTAAGCAATCTGAGTCTTTGATTATCAAAATGACTTGATTCGACATTAAATGTCCCGAAAATGGTTGATATGCCGTAAAACAAAACAAAACAACCAACCAAATCTATCCAAATCTTTTCATATCCAAGTCTTTCCACGTCTATGTATCTATATATGACTGTTCAAATTCATCTATCAATTCAAGTCTTTTCACGTCTATCTATAAATCTAAGACTGTAGTTCCTGTTGTTGTTGTTGTTGTTGTTGTTGTTGAAACCTTTTCATAAAGGCAGTTTTATTCCTTTCAGTAAAGCCATTTTTCCAGTATCCTTTGAAAGATCAACATTTGAATATTGGTAGCAGACTAATTTGGCGCTGTGACGCGAAGGCCTTCCCAAGGGCCACTTACTCCTGGTACAAAAATGGCGTTCTTTTCCACCCCAATTCCAAAGAAATGAAAGTGAATGAAAATGTCCTAACCATTGAGCAACTCGACCCGTCGCGTGACGCCGGCATGTACCAGTGCGCTGCGACCAACAAGTACGGTTCGACGTACTCCAGCGCCCAACTGAGGGTCTTGGGTAAGTACGATCTTTAGAGGAAGATTAAACTGAAACTATAACGTGAGATTTTATATGATTTCATTTTGCAGTTTAGGAATGCAATACAAAAAAAAAAGGTAATGTTGAGATTCTGTGTTCATAATCCATATTGAACAAACAGAGTGTTTGAAATAAGAAAAATACGAAAAGGAGGAAAGAAGATAATACACGAGTGACTCGGATAAATTTCATTTTTTTTAACTAAACATATACCGTTTTAAAAAGCGTCACAAAGAAGTTGGGCAGAAATGGGAGAAGCTTAAGTATCTCCTGATCTTTATTTTAAATACATCATAAGAGAAAACGTAACATTATAAATAATTCAACAGGTAATATGGCGGTTAACACATTAAAAAAAAGACGCGCAAGATTTTTCAAACTTGGAAAATAGTTAGTTTTTAGTTGAATTTTATTCATTGTTGGGTTATTTTATGCGAAGACGTTTTGTTTTATTCATTTAACGGGCAATAAAGCATTACTTGTTTTGTGAATTGTTCTCACATTTATTACGAAGAAACGATACTCGACTAATTATCATTTTTCTATAATTGTAGAACTTTTATGCTTCCTCTATTTATGACAATTGTATAACTAAACATTTATTGATTCATTTATTTAAAAAATTATCCGTCTTCGTTTTTTTAATAGCCTTCAAACCATCTTTCCGTAAAAACCCCATTGGTCCTTCAATTTGGGCAGCTATTAATGGCAACATTACGATTTTTTGCCAACCGGAAGCTTCACCCACACCGGAAGTAACTTGGAAGAGAAATGGCATCAAGATGGACCTTCAGCCGAGATCGGAAAATAGCCGCATCCAACTTTATCAAAATGGCAATCTTTTTATCGAGAAATTGACTTATAAAGATTCGGGAAACTATACGTGCACGGCTACAAACTCTCACGGAACAGCTTCCAGCTCGGCTTATCTTTTCGTTAAAGGTGAGGAATTTTACAAGTAAATATTCAACAGTACAGTGGAACTTCGGTTCTCGAACATAATTCGTTCCGAAATATGTGCTCTTTCATCATCATCATATCACGCAATTAGCACGGATATCCATGACAATCTCTCGCCAACCTTCTCTATCATTCATTGTCCCAGGGAGGTCCTCTGCACAGCTTCCAGTATCTTCGCAGAGTTGGTCAATATAGGTCCTTGGTGAGCGGCCCACATTAACATGTCCATGTGTTGGCTTCCACAGAACGTCGCTTATCATTTCGTCCTTGTTCTTCCAGCAGTGTCCAGCATGCCTTGTCCGTCTCACACGAATGGTTTGCGAGATAGGGGGCAGGTGGCCGTACTACTTATTCCTTGTGTGGTGCTGTTTCCAAGAATTGTTCAAGACTACACGCAGCATTCTTCTGCAGCTTCCATCTAGCTTATTCTCAGTGCCTCGTTAGGGTCAAAGTGATGCAGCCATACAACAGCACTGACACAACCACAGCTTTGAAGAATTGTCGCTTTAACTTGTCAGTGAGATCGAAATGACAATAAATGCATTGTTTATGACTTAGAAATAAGATTAATGGTTAAATGTACGAATGGATAAATGCATTTGTATTATTTAGATTTTTCAGACTGTTGTCTTCATCTTTATTGTTATTTACACAATGTTTCGGCTGATGTGCCCTCCTACCTTCTTCAGGTGTTTCATGTCGTACAATTCTTTTACAAAATATCCTAATGTTCAGTTTGTGATATTAGGGGTTCGAACCCACTTGTTTCCAGTATAGTTGTTATTTATTAAGCTTAGCTATGGTACAAGGCCATAAGTATGAGACACCCAATGAAAATTGAACTCACTAACAATGGTTTGCGAATCCAACTTACTAACTCACTAGTTATGGTTTGCCAGTCTACCTTGATAACCATTACACCACGAGAGGTTTCCAGTATAAATCAAACTAGAAAGAAGATACAAACAAAAAGGAAAGATGTGTATGTGTTAAATCATTTTTGTAATAGAAATAAGTGGAATTGTATCTGTAATAGGAATAAAATACAGTTCATCACTTATTGGCAATTGTCCTTTGATTACGTTTAAAATAGGCATGTTTGGAATATGCAAAAGCTTTCAGCTTTCTGTCTTACAGACAAGATATTTCAGACGTATTCGGTTGTGTAATGTACTAAGAACAAAAACGTGTCTCAATGGTGCAAAGACCTTCGGTCCTTTGAGCAGGACGTCTACAGACGGATATAACTGGCGTCTTCTCTTACGGTATGTTGAATCGAAAGACAGCGCCCTTTTATCTAAGTGTACGGATCTGTCTCTATGGTAATTTTTCGCCTCCTAGTGGTTGTCGGGAAATTCATCTGAACGGATGACATTGTAAGAAAACCCTCAAAGAAAAATGATAAGGAGAAAATAAAAAGAACGATCCTTTTGGGTTTTGTATATCTACCGCATTTTATTTAAATGGATTTTTCGTTTTTATTTACAGATGGAATAACATTGACCAGACGTCCACAAAATACCACAGCGATAATCAACGAAACAGCTTTTCTTTATTGTCAAGCTTCTCATAACAGAGATATAGATTTGGTGTACTATTGGAAATTTAATGGAAGAACAATAAATACAAATCTTGATTCTCATTATGAAATGGTAAATTCCAGTAATTATTATTTTACTGATATCTTGCAATAATTTTTTTGTTCTGATGTGGCTGGCATGATATTTCGCTGTTTGGATTTGATGTTTTTTGTTGCAATTATCAGCAGACGTATAACCGAACAGTAAGGTCTGCCAATTTTATTCTCATATGCGTATTTACAAAATAAATGTACAACCCCCGATTGAAAAAAAAAAAAAAAAAAAAAAACAAACAGGGAAATATCAGATTAAAATTAAAATCAGATAATTCCCTGATTTTTGGTAATTTTTTTGTTTACCAATCGGTGTCAGTGAATTGCCATTATGACCTATCGTAGATGCGAACATATCACGTTAAACTTGTTTTAAAAAAGGTTTCCCTTCACAAGATAAGGTTTCCCAAGCTAAACGACTTTTATGCACTGCGTGTTTGGAACGAAAAAAAATTACATTATATTCATTTATCAACAATTTAGTAATAGTGTATTTAAAAATTTTTGTAATTTTTTTTGTTATTGATTTTTAAGAAGAAACTTTTTAAAAAATTTGTTAATATTGTTATGAATGCGTTATAAAAGCGTTTGTTTTGAGTGCATCATAAATCTCCACTTGGCCATTTTTTAGAAAAATTTAATTGTTTAAAATGTATTAAAAATAAATTACATATGTAATATTATTTTTTTTATTGATGCTCATTATGTTACTACTTTTCGACTAAATTTGACCTTAAATAATCGATTTAATTAATTTTAATTCGTTTTTAAAATTTGTAGCAGCCGAATTTTTGGGTATACCTAAAATAAACTATTCATTATAAAATCAAGTCTTTAATGAATAAAGTGCTGAAAATTTAATTAGAATTTGAGAATTCCCTATTGTTTTAAAATTAAAAAAAAAATTTTTGTTACCTTCAAAATTTAGACATTGGGTGGGAAAGGTGAAATTTGACCTTAAATAATCAATTTAATTAATTCTAATTTGTTTTTAAGATGAAAAGGAGAGAAGATTTTGGCAGTGCCTGGCGAACAGACGTTGTTCGTTAGGATTTTATGCGACGCACCGCTGAACAACATAAATAGTTATTCATCGGCATCGCAGTCTCGGAAGATCATAGATTTCTCGTGCCCTAAAGTTACGTTCTAGCGCAGCGCCTTCTGTGATTGTGAAGGCCAAACAGTTTCAACCACAGGTTTCACATATGAAGGCCAGCCCTGAAGATGCTGATGGTGTGTCAGTGCTCTGTTGCTGTTGTTTTCTCTTGGGCCTTTTTGCCTAATAATAATAATAATAATAATAATAATAATAATACGGCATCACAGTCTCGGAAGACCATAGCTTTCTTGTGCTCTGAAGTTAAGTTCTGTGATTGTGAAGGCCAATGTTTAAAAAACAGTTTCGACCACAGTTGTCGCATATAAAGACCGGTATTGAAGATGTTGACGGTGTTCTTTTGCTGTTGCTTTTTTCTTGGGCCTCTTTGCTTCGTGGTGTTGCACCTGAGTAACTTCAGACATGAACAGCCCGCTACGAAGAGCCTGCCACCACCGAAAGCGGTCCTGAGCCAAATACTTACAGGACTTGAAATTGTGATATCATAGCGTGATATATTAAAGACTACAGAGATTTAACACCGTACGCACAACACCACACTCACCTCTCTGTTTGGGAAAAACTGTATAGATTGTTTACATCCGCCACATGTCGCTAACAATTAATAGTTGAAAAGGAACAAGCCATGACAATTCATAGTGTAAGTCTGTGTGTAGTATGATATAGCCCCGTGTCAATAAGGTAAAAACAGCTGCCCAGTGTTCCGCATGTCGCATACGGTGTTTGTCGAATTTTCTGGTCGTGTTAATGTAATCTAATTAATATAGAATGTCTGGGTTTTTTGGGTTTTTTTCTACAATTTGATTAAATCTCATTCTAGGCAGAAGAGAACTCAAAATCTGGTGTCATTGTGATCCGTACAATACAATTTAAACACCAGGGTTACTATACATGTGTCGCAGAGACCCCGTTGGATAGCGTTGAAGCAAGGGTGTATGTTAAAGTGATCGGTAAGTGTCGTTCGTGAAGGTTTGATGCTATAAGCTCTTCTATTCCTAGGCACCATGAATCGATACTAAAGGTGTCCCGCTGTCCCGGGACTCTAGAATATTCGTTGAGGGACAGTGAGTCCCCTTGTAGGGGACACCTCATGGGACATCAAGTATAAGTAAAAGGTAAGTAAAGTTGGCGGAGTGGCCTATTGTCGGCAACAGCCAGACAGTGATGGAGTCTATCCCCTTTTTTGCTAGCTCTAGACCAGGGAGATTATTTTTGCTGAGGTGGAGCGCTACACCTACCATCAGCTCCCCACTTTACCGCACAGATCAGATTACCCAAACTGTGCTACTCGTGCGCTGAGTTGGCGGAAGCCGGTACCGAAGTCGGAAACTTGCGATCCTAAGCGGGTGCTCTACTGACTGAGCTAAAGCGACCAATTTTTTTACAGATTTTTACATAACTTTGAGATAAAATTTTTTACATTCGTCTAAACCTGTGAAAAAAATTTTTTTTTTTTTTACAATGGGTCAAGGAATAGAGGTTTAGACTTAAAAAAACATTTCGGTGCTGTAACATTTAATCGTCCTGGATTCCTGCCCTTATTTACGCTAAGTTTTTCTTTGATGGCCTGGTGTAATCCGGCCAAACTTAAATATTTACTATGCCGTTTTTTTTTGCTTTTATCTACAAATTAATGTAGATATTTTACAATGCCTCCTCGTTTTTTATCAGCAAATTAATGTAGATATTTTACAATGCTTCCTCGCTTTTTATCGGCAAATTGATTTAGGTATTTTACACCCCCCCCCCCCGCTTTTAAAACAAATGTTGTTTGTTTTTTCGATTAGATTTGTACACATTTCAATTGAATTATACCAAACACAAAAAAATATAAAACAATTTCGGTACTAATGCAGAATAGCGCGCAAAAGTTAGCATCATTAGAATAGCATTAGATTTTCGGAAACTGCCGAAGTAGCCTAACCCTAAACTAACTCAAACCTTTTAATGGGACTAGCTTTAAATAAATATTGTCTCCATCCTGGGAGAAGTTTAAATGGTTTATGCTTTGATTTTGTTGTGAAGTTTGTGAGCTCAGGGTACAAGGTATATGGGGGCAAAGAGATGAAAGGGTTGTAAGGTGATCCAATTTCAATTCAGTTCCTAAAACGACACTGCATTACATATAATGGATTATGAATATTCCTTTTTTAAAGTACATCCCTGTTTTCTAATTATTTTTGCTCTGTGAACAGGTCCACCCGGAGCGGCAATGGCGTAAATGTTGAACCCGAAAGCATAACCCCTTCCTCAATGCGACTAATATGGACGACTGGAGTCAGCCGGGTCGACGATTGCTTATCAGGTCATCGAAGCTTCGACCAATTTTGAGTGCCTGAATGGCATATTGTCGTGAACAGTAAGATTAAAAACCCTTTGTCTTTTTCATCATCACCATCATCATCATCATGTTGCGCAAATAGGCGAATATACCATGCAATCTCTCGAAACCATCCCTATATTCATTGCTCTTCGGGAGGCCCTCTGTGAGAATCCCAGTATCCGCGCAGAGCTGGTCAATGTAGGTCTTTGCTGACGGTTACACATTGACGTGCCTATTAGCTGGTTTTCACACACAGGAAGAACGCCACTTTGCGTTGTCCCGTACTCCAACTGTATCCAATGTCTTGTTCGTCTCACCCGGATTGGTTTTTGTGCATAGGGGCCAAGTGGCCGTACAGCCGCTTACTTGTGGGATGTTGCTTCCACGATTTGTTTAAAAATCACAGCCAGCTTCTTGTGTAGAATAAATCTCGATGTAAAATAAGCACCGACCCAATCATATTGTGTTACGTAAGGTATGGGGTTGGTATAAACAAAGATAACAACCGATTGGCCACGATAACGTCTTTTTCATATAACAGAAAGTACTCTCCTTCTAGCAGAGAGCTACCCAGATGCGACACATGTACCGAGGCTAATTTGGACGTGATTGCATGTGATGTTAAAATTCGGCCGATACTTTTGGAAAAAAAAAATAGTCCGAATGTATACTATTTGCGCACCATTTTTGAAACTTCAACTACTGCCAAACTTTCAAAAGTTGTTTGTGTAAAACATAAAGTCTTTGGAATTTTTTAGAGGAGACCTGGTATTACCCTTAAGGATTTTCGGACTGTTGTCTCATCGTTTTCTGTGCCTTCCGACTTCTTCAGGTGTTTCTTGTCGAACTCGGAGACTCTTCTGAACTCTGGACATCTTCTCTCATGTCGTAATCGAGAGCTCCACGGAATTCGAATCAAACTCTTTCCGAGTCATATCGTAAGATTCGAGTTCGTGAAGGTTCCCGAATCCGAGAAGTTTCTCGAGTTCGAAAAAGACACTGAAAGAAGATAAAAGACCACACAGTCAGACAAGTAAGTACCAGGTCTCTCTAAAAAATTCAAGACTTTTATGATCTTTACACAAAACAACTTGTGAAAGTCGTAGTAGTTCACAAAATGGGCGCAAATATATAATTGACTATTCAAAATGATCGCGATTGAACATCAACATGCAAATCACGTCCAAATAGCCTGCTGTTGTGCTCGCTATCTGGGAGCTCTCCTGCTAGAGAGGAGAGTACTTTCTGTAATAGTGACTTGGCAATAAAGACGTTATCGTGCCAACTCTGTTTTTATCTTTGTTTATACCCACCAGTACTTAACGTAACACAAGTATGATTAGGGGTCGCTTATTTTACATCGATATTGATTCTACACAAGAATGCTGCGTGTGATTTTAAACAAATCGTGGAAGCACATCCCACAAGTCAGCGGCTGTACGGCACTTGGCCCCCTATTGCACAAACCATCCGGGTGAGACGAACAAGACAATTTTGGATACAGTTGGAGAAGCGGGACAAACGCATAAGTGGCGTTCTCCGTGTGAAAACCAGCTCATAGCACGTCAATGTGTACGTCAGCAAAGACCTACATTGACCAGCTCTGCGCGATACTGGATTCTGCACAGAGGGCCTCCCGAGAGCATGAATGATAGGGATGGTGGCGAGAGATTGTCATGGATTTCCCTATTTGCGCAACATGATGATGAATATGGTGATGAATGAAAAAGACAAGGTTAATCTACTGTTCACAGGACAATATGCATTCAGGATCAAAATTGTCGAAAGCTTCGATGACCTGATAAGCAGATCGGTCGAACCCGGCTGACTCAGCGTCCATATTAGTCGCATTGAGGAAGGGGTTATGCTTTCGGGTCAACATTTACCCTGTGCCGCTCGGGTGGACCTGTTCACAGAGGCACAAATAATTAGAAAACAGGGATGTACTTTTAAAAAAAGATATTCATAATTCCATTTATGTAAATCAGTGTCGGTTTATAGGAACTGAATTGAAGATTGGATCACCCTATAACCTTTCATCTGCTTTGCCCATATCCTTGTTACCTGAGCTCACAAACTTCACAAACAAATCAAGAAATATTAAAACCATTATTAAACTTCTCCCAGGATGGAGAATATTTATTTAAGCTAGTCATTAAAAGGTTGAGTTAGTTTTTAGGGTTAGGCTACTTCGGCAGTTCCGAAAATCTAATGCATTCTAATGATGCTAACTTTGCGCGCTATTCTGCATTATACGAATTGTTTTATATTTGAGTTTGTGTTTGGTATACATTCAATTGAAATGTGTACAAATCTAATCGAAAAGAACAAACAAACATTTGTTTGAAACCGGGGTGGGTGTTTGTGGGGGTGTAAATACCTAAATCTAATTTGCCGATAAAAAGCGAGGGAAGCATTGTAAAATATCTACATTAATTGCTGATAAAAACAGGAGGCATTGTAAGAATATTACATTAATTTGTAGAGTAATAAAGCAAAAAAAAACGGCATAGTAAATATTTAACGTTCGGCCGGAGTTCACAGGCCATCAAAGAAACTTAGCTAAAATAGGGCAGGCATCCAGGACGATTAAAAAAAATGTTTTGTTTTAAAAAAAGCCCGAAATGTTTTTTAAGTTCCTAACCTCTATTCCTTGACCCATTGTAAAAAAACAAAAAAATTTTTTTCACAGGTTTTAGACGAAATGTAAAAAAAATTTTATCTCAAGTTTAAATATAAAAATCTGTAAAGAAAATTGGTCGCTTTAAGCTCAGTCAGTAGAAGCCCGCTAGAATCGAAGTTTCCCCGACTTCGGTACGGCTTTCGCAAACTCAGCGCACGAGTAGCACAGTTTGGGTATCTGATCTGTGCGGTAAAGTGGGGAGTGAGGTAGGTGAGCGCTCCACCCAGCAAAAATATCTCTGTCTAGAGCTAGCAAAAAGGGGATAGACTCAATCACTGTTGGCTGTGCCGAAATAGGCACTCCGCCAACTTTCTTACTTTACTTATACTTGAGTCCCATGAGTGTCCCCTACAAGGGGACTCAGTGCCTCAACGAATATTTAGAGTCCCGGGTCAGCGGACACCTTTTATCGATTCATGGTGCCTAAAGAATCAGAAGAGCTTTATAGCATCAACCTTCACGAACGACACTTACCGATCACTTTAACATCACCACTCTTGCTTCAAGTCTATTCCACGGGGTTCTCTGCGACACATGTATATGTAACCCTGGTGTTTTAAATTGTATTGTAGCGAATACAATGACACGAATTTTGAGTTTCTTCTGCTAGAATGAGATTTAATCAAAATGTAGAAAAAAAACCAAAAAAGCCAGACATTCTATACTTATTAATTACATTAACACGACAGAAAATTCGACAATACACCGTATGCGACATGCGGACACTGTGGGCAGCTGTTTTTACCTTATTGACACGGGCTAATCATACTACACACAGAACTTACACCATGATTGTCAGGTTGTTCTTTTCAACTATTAATTGTTAGCGCCATTGCGGATGTAAACAATCTATACGTATTTTTCCAAACAGAGAGGTGAGTGGGTGTTGTGCGTACGGTGTTAAATCTCTGTAGTCTTTAATATATACGCTATGATTCACAATTTTCAAGTCCTGTAAGTATTTGGCTCAGGACGGCTTTCGTGGTGGCAGGCTCTTCGTAGCGGGCTGTTCATGGTCTTGAAGTTATCAAGGTGCAACACCATGAAGGCAAAGAGGCCCAAGAAAAGCAACAGCAAAAGACACCGTCAACAGTCGTTCATACTGTCTTTATCTGCGACAACTGTGGTCGAAAAGGGGGGGGGGGGGGGGGGGGTGTGTTTTTTAAATACATTGGCCTCACATCACAGAAACTTAACTTCAGAGCACAGGAAAGCTAGTGGTCTTCGAGACTGTGATGCCTATTATTATTATTATTATTATTATATTATTTGATTATTATTATTATAGGCAAAAAGGCCCACGAGAACAACAACAGCAACAGAGCACTGACACACATCAGCATCTTCAGGCTGGCCTTCATTAATGTGAAAACTGTGGTTGAAACTGTTTGGCCTTCACAATCACAGAAGGCGCTGCGCTAGAAGTAACTTTGAGGGCACGAGAATCTATGATATTCCGGAGACTGCGATGCCGATGAATAACTATTTATGTTGTTCAGCTGCGTCGCATAAAATCCTAAGAACAACTCTGTTCGCCAGGCATGCAAAATCTTCTGCTTCCTTTCATCATTAAAACAAAATTAGAATTAATTAAATTGATTATAAGGTCAAATTTCACCTTTCCCACCCAATGTCTAAATTTTGAAGGTAACAAAAATTTTTTTTAATTTAAAACAATAGGGATTCTCAATCTATTAATTTCAGCACTTATTCATTAACGTGACTTGATTTTTATAATGAATAGTTTTATTTTAGGTATGACCCAAAATTCCGGCTGCTACAAATTTTAAAACGAATTAAATTAATTAAATCGATTATCTTAAGGTCCATTTTAGTCCGAAAAGTAGTAACATAATGAGCATGCAATAAATAAAAATTATTAACATATGTAATTATTTTTATACATTTAAACAATTAAATTTTTCTAAAAAATGGCCAAGTGGGATTTATGATTCACTCAAAACAAACGCTTTTATAACGCTTCATAACAAATTAACAAATTTTTTTAAAAAGTTTCTTATTAAAAATCAATACCAAAAAAATTAACAAAAATTTTTTAAATTACACTATTACTAAATGTTGTAAATGAATATAATGTCATTTTTTTCGTTCCAAACACGCAAGTGCAAAAAGTCGTTTAGCTTGGAAACTATCTTCTGAAGGGGAAACCTTTTTTAAACAATTAACGTGATATGTTCGCATCTAGATAGGCTCATAATGGCAATTCCCACTGACCCGATTGGGTAAACCAAAAAATTACCAAAAATCAGGGAATTATCGATTTTTAATTTCATTTCTGATATTCCCTGTTTTTTTGTTTTTTTTTTGTTTTTTTTTTCAATCGGGGTTGTACATTTATTTTGTAAATACGCATATGAGAATAAAATGGCAGACCTTAACTGTTCGGTTAATACGCTCTGCTGATATTGCAGACAAAAAACATCAAATCCAAACAGCGAAATATCATGCAGCACAAGCAGAACAAAAAAATTATTGCAAGATATCAGTAAAATAATAATTACTGGATTACCATTTCTAATGAGAATTCAAGATTGTATTTAATTGTTCTTCCATTAAATTTCAATAGTACACCAAAATTAATATCTTGTTATGAGAAGCTTGACAATAAAGAAAAGCTGTTTCGTTGATTATCGCTGTGGTATTTGTGGACGTCTGGTAAGTTATTCCTGCTGAAATAGAAAACGAAAATCCATTTAAATAAGAATGCGGGTAGATATAAAAACCAAAAGGATCGTTCTTTTTAATTTTCTCCTTATCATGTTTTCTTTGAGGGTTTTCTTACTGTATCCGTTCAGATGAATTTCCCGACAACCACTATGGAGGCGAAAAAATACGATAGAGACAGATCCGTAACTTAGATAATAAGGGGCTGTCCTTTCGATTCAACATACGTCAGAGAAGACGCCAGTTAATATCCGTGTAGAGCGTCCTGCTCAAGGACCGAAGGTCTTGGCAACCATTGAGACACTTTTTTTGTTCTTAGTACATTACACAACCAATACGTCTGAAATTCTTGTCTGTAAGACAGAAAAGCGAAAGCTTTTGCATATTCCAAACATGCCTATTTTAAACGTAATCAAAGGAATTGACAAATAGTGGATGAACTGTATTTTAATTCCTATTACAGATACAATTCCCACTTATTTCTATTCAAAATGATTTACACATACACATCTTTTCTTTTTGTTTGTATCTTCTTTCTAGTTTGATTTATACTGGAAACCTCCGTGGTGTAATGGTTATCAAGGTAGACTGGAAACATAACTCGTGAGTTAGTAAGTGGATTCGCAAACCATTGTTTATGAGTCATTTTTCATTGGGTGTCTCATACTTCATGCCTTGTACAACGCTAAGCTTATAAATACAACTATACTGAAACAAGTTGGGTTCGAACCCTAATATCAAAACTGAACATGGATATTTGTAAAAGAATTGTACGACATGAAACACCTGAAGAAGGAGGAGGGACATCAGCCGAAACATTGTGTAAATAACATAAAGATGAAGACGAAACAGTCCTGAAATCTAAATATACAAATGCATTTTATCCATTCGTAACATTTAACATAATCTTATTTCTAAGTCAAATCAACAATGCAATTATTCATTTCGCTCTCACTGACAAGTTAAAGCGCAATTCTTCAAAGCTGTGGTTGTGTCAGTGCTGTTAGTACTGGCTGCCATCACTTGCTAACGAGCAGCTGAGAATAACTAGATAAGCTGCAGAAGAATGCTGCGGGTGTATTTTGAACATTCTTGGAAACAGCACCACAAAGATAAGTAGTAGAGCCAGCTGCCCCCTATCTGCAAACCATTCGTGTGAGACGACAAGGCATGCTGGACAACTGGCTGGAAGAACAAGGCCGAAATGATAAGCGACGTTCTGTGAAGCAACACATGGACATGTTAATGTGGGCCGTCACCAAGGACTATATGACCAACTTCTGCGAAGATACTGGAGCTGTGCAGAGGACCCCCTGGGACAATGAATGATAGAGAAGTTGGGCGAGAGATTGTCATGGATATCGTCTATTGCGTGATATGATGATGATGAAAGAGCACATTTTCGGAACGAATTATGTTCGAGAACCGGGTTCCCTGTACTGTTGATATTTATTTGTAAAATCCCACCTTGAACGAAAAGATAAGCCGAGCTGGAAGCTGTTCGTGAGGTTTGTAGCGTGCACGTATAGTTTCCGAAATCTTTATAAGTCAAATTCTCGATACAAAAGATGGCCCATTTTGGATAAAGGCTGGATCCGCTATTTTCCGATCTGGCTGAAGTCCATCTCGATGCCATTTCTCTCCAAGTTACTTCCTGGTTTGGTGAAGCTTCGGTTGGCAAAAATCGGTATGTTGCCATTAATGCTGCCCAATTGAAGGACGCAATGGGGTTTTACGGAAAGAATGGTTTGAAGGCTATTCAAAAAACGAAGACGGGATAATTTTTAAAAAAATAAATGATCATAAACTGTTTAGTTATACAATTGTCAGTAAATAGAGGAAGCATAAAAGTTCTACATTATAGAAAAATGATAATTAGTCGAAGTATCGTTTCTTCGTACAGAATAAATGTGAGAACATTCACAACAACGTAATAACAAGTATGTTTATTGTCCGTTATAATGAATAAAACAAACGTCTTCGGCATAAAATAACCCCACAAGGTTCTGACATGCCGTAAATTCAACTAACAAACTAACTATTTTTTCCAAAGTTCAACACGGAAAAATCTTGAACACCGTTCTTTTTTTTTAATGTGTTAACGTGTTTATATCAGAGAGAAGATTCTTTATGATTCACAATGCTTTATCACAAAATACACCTCGCTACCATAAAACATCAAAACTCAGTTCGGAGGAAGAACGAAGTGAATCAATGGTACCTCTCACGAAGTGACCAATTCGACGCAGTTCTGCGCATAGGCTCGGATTGAGTTACGCTTGAGAGGAATTCAAAATAAACAATAAAATAATATTGTAAGGAAATCCGGATTTTCAACCAAATGAAAAATCTTCCCGCTAAACACTCAAAGGCGTTTCTGGAGCCGAGTCGCGTCAGCTATAAACCAGGCATTCTTTGAGAATAGGACAGTGACGGACGGCTGGAACTGAGACTTCACCAGGCGGGCAGGATCAAAAAGGCGCTATTTTTTCCACTATCACGTTATTTCCGCACCTACGCCGACCCTTACCAACGGCGGCCGATATCCTTACTTCCCTGACCATCACTATTCACTGGAATATTCCAGACTTACGCCCCTAGGCCACTCCTATTTCCCGCACCAGTGACCGTATCCACTTACAACGGTATCCTACCGGCAACGAACTCAACTCCCTCGGCCACTAATACCTTCCCTGACCCATCACTATTCCTACTGGCCATTCATGACTTACGACCCCTCGCCACCCCGAGAACTACTACGTTATCTACGGCGACAACAAACAATTTTCAACGACTCGTTATTTATATAAACGATTTTTACAATAAATCTTGTCATTATTCTTCTTTGCAAACATAACGCTTTACGGATATCCTAAGATATATCAACCGCCATATACTGTTGAATTATTATAATGTTACGTTTTTCTCTTATGATGGTCATTTAAGAATAAAGATCAGGGATACTTAAGCTCCTCCCATTTCCGCCTAACTTCTTTTGATCGCTTTTTAAAACGGTAAATAATGTTTAATTCAAAGTAAAAAAAATTAAAATTTATCCGAGTCACTCGTGTATTATCTTCTTTCCTCTTTCGTATTTTTCTTATTTCAAACACTTTGTTTGTTCACATGGATTATGAACACAGAAATCACATGTACCTTTTTTTTGTATTGCATTCCTAAAACTGGCAAAATGACATATATAAAATCTCACTTATGGTTTAATTCAGTTAATTTTCTACAAGATCGTACTTACCCAAGACCTCAGTTGGGCGCTGGAGTACGCTCGAACCGTAACTTGTTGGGTCGCAGCACACTGGTACATGCCGGCGTCACGCGACGGGTGATTGCTCAATGGTTAGGACATTTCATTCACTCAATTTCTTTGAATTGGGGTGGAAAAGAACGCCTTTTTGTACCAGGAGTAAGTGCACTTGGAAGGCCTTCGCATCACAGCGCCATAATTAATCTGCTACCAACTATTCAAATGTTGATCTTTCAAAGGATACTGGAAAAGATGGATTTACTGAAAGGAATAAACTGCCTTTATGAAAAGGTTTCAACAACAACAACAGGAACTACAGTCTTAGATTTTATAGATAGACGTGAAAAAGACTATTGGTAGATGAAATTTGAACAGGCATATATAGATACAGTAGACGTGGAAGACTTGTTATGAAAAAGATTTGAATAGATTTGGTTGTTGTTTGTTTGTTTTTACCATTATCACCATTTTCGGGACATTAAGCCGAATAGTCATTTTGATACAACAAAGACTCAGGTGCTTACAGTATCTGAATGTTGCTTAAATGGTCCCACCAATTAAAGTATTGAACATGCTCGTCGCTGCTTAACTTCAGTCATCTCGAGGAACCGGTGCATTCAGCGTGATTTGTCCCTTAATCGATAGATTGTTTAAATAGATAGATTTGAAAAGAGTTAGATGAAAAGACTTGGATATATTATGAAAAGACTTAGATACTAGATATGAAAAGACTTAGATTGATATGAAAGACAGACAGATAGATAGATAGATAACGTTAAAAGACTTATATTGATATGAAAAGACTTAGATAGCTAGCTAGTTTATATAGATAGATGTGAAAGAGATTGATATGAAAAGACGTAGATAGATAGATAGATAGATAGATAGATAAAAAGGAGAGAGAATAGAGATAGATAGATTGATAGATAGATAGATAGAGAGAGAGGGGAGAGGGGGAGAGTAGAGGAGGGGAAGGGTAATGAGTTGAAATCACATACCGCTAAGAATCAAAGAAACTTTTTCTGAGCTCGAGCATTTTCGGCCTCGGTAGCGTACAGACATAAATACCCTGGTCAGCGATGTCGGCATTCCCGAATGGTCAAAATTCGATTGTTGTTCGTCATTTTGGCATCAGCTGGCATAGGTTCCTCCCTCGATGCCAAATATAATTATAGGACTTCTGCATTTGAAAAAAATGCAGAAATTCAGAGTTAAACATACTAGTAAGAAATGCGCACACCGCTCGGCCGTAGTATAATTTAATTGATTTCTGTTATAAATCATTCATTATGATTGATTTAATACGTTGGAAAATAAAACAATTATAGAAGAAATAATAACACCAAGTATTTATTTATTAAACCCATTTTCTAAAAAACAGTATGCAAATTAACACACCATATATTATTGTAACCTTTATTTCTTAGTGATATATAAAACATTGGATTTTAAACGCACTAATAACATGGATGTTTAAGGCAAATCTAACCCAGATTTTCCTAGAGAGATCGTTATATAAATATAGATTTATTCTATGTAATAATGATTTTAACAATAATTAAATAGTCATTGATAAACTTACATAATTTCTGGGGTATTGTGACGTAAACAGTGACGTAGTTTCGGTTACAAACAGACACCGAATGTCCATTGTAATAAGAGTTATTTTGCACGCGTATATGCTTACTAACCCTAGCTTAGTTTAATATAGGGTTACAGCAGAAGAGCACTCTGTTAGAATCGAACTCACTGCATGAGTAATTAGACTAGCTTGCTTACCATGACTTCATAGAAAAGGTTTGGTTTCTTTTGTTTAATGGCATTGCAACATACGTGGTTATTCAATACCAACCATCGTGTAGAAGAGGTATAAAAATTTGGCGAGTGACCTTTTGTCGATATCTACCAGATAGTGAGAGAGTCTTCCTTTTCGCTAGAGCAGACCAGGGAGATTAATTTTGCTGAAGTGCAGCGCACACAACGGTCAGCTCCTCATTTTACCGCACATATCAGATTGCTGAATCTATGCTACTCATGCGGTGAGTTGACAGGGACGGTATCGAACCCGAAGCCTTGCAATCCCAAGGGCAGTGTTCTATCGACTGAGATAAACCGCGCAGTTTTCTATGTTTGATCATTCGACAATATAACATACAATTGTTTTTGCTGAGGTGGAGCGCCACACCTACCGTCACCTCCCTACTTTACCGTACTGAGATTACCAAATCTGTGCTACTCAATAACCCTAAAGGTTGTCACTTACTATATACTCCAAAAAGGATACCACGTATGCATGGCTTCTATGAAAGAATAGAGTATTGAAAGGCACGACGCACTGTACATGGAAGGTCCTGTAGCTGGGAGGGGGATAAACCCTTATGAGAGCATAGAGTACAAATGGCCGTGTACAGGTGCACGTATAAGCCTGTGTGTGTCCTAAATGACGGAGACACAACTTTGTCTATTTCTGATGGCTGGAGAATCCAGAGAAAGAGACTTTGATCTGGGCGGCACTCCTTTATATCTATTCTGCTTGCAAGTAAGGGAAGATAATCCCACACCTCACGGCAAACCCAACAGTAACTTCTTCACAGTGAACATTCAAATGGCCAAGAGAAAATTTTGAACGTAGAAAAGTGAAGGGTTGTTAAGATGTGTATTGAAGATCGCGGGGGGGGGGCTCTGGTTTTATTGGGTACCCATAAGACTATTTCTTTTGTAACATCTCACTCAGATGGTTTGCTGGACACTGCTGGAGAAGCAATTTCAAACTCATAAGCAACGTTCTCTGTGCAGACAGCATATGGGCACGCGCATGCGGCCGTCATCAAAGACTACAATTGCCCCTTGCGCGGCTACTAGATGCGGCAGAAGACTCTGATGGCAATGAATGATTAAGAACGGTGGCGAGAGATTTTCATTGATATCCGTGCTACTAGGCGACTGTGATGATGATGAGGAGATGATTTCCTTTGTTAACAGATTTTTAATTTCGGATATTTATTTACTTTTGACTAGATATAACACAAGAAAAACTTAAAAGACTACACCATAAGCGAAGCATTCCAACTGTTTATTGTCTGTCCTGTAATGGCTGCCGTGGGAAGGTACATAATCATTATGGATTATAGGACCAATTCACTTTGGGTGCTGGCAAGGAAAAGAAATCTAGATATTGAAATTATTAATTGATTAATTTAACGGAAGTTAACCCGTCTAGGGTTATTAGTGACTAGAGGCTTAGGGAATCGTTTAGCGTTCGTAGAAACCAGGGTTATTAGTTCGATACGGGTCTCGCCAACTCAGCGTATGAGTAGCACGGGATCTGTGCGGTAAAGTAGGAGTGATTTAAGTGTGGCGCTTCCACCTCAGACGCACAAACAATCTTCTTGGTCTACCGCTAGTGAAAAGGATAGACTCTCTCGCTGATAGGTGATACGACTTTAGCATCCCGACGGACTTATTTCTTAAGAGTTCTTTTTTTTTCTTGCAGATGCTCCAAGGCAGGACACCGGCTAACTGCTGTATCCTATTGACGCGATATGGGGTCACGTGTCTCCTTGACCAATTCAGAAGACACTACAACAGTACCTTGAAGCATTATAGATCACCGGTATACCAGCATTCCCCCCCTCTTCTCTTCCTTGTCCCTTGGTATTCAGCTGCACACACACGTCAAGGCTTTTGTCCGAACACACGTGTTGGGCCATCTTGCCCAGGTATGCTAATGTACCATTCCTCGTAGCAGTGGGTGAGCTAATTAACCCAAAAGCAATGGATACTTCATGCC
>CM042143.1:92197137-92254133 GCA_023376005.1 Doryteuthis pealeii | reverse complement strand
TTCACGACACACATCAACAGCAGCCCTGCCTAACATTCAATCACCGTGGTTCCTATATAAAAGGCCATGAACAGTGGCTACTATTTCTCTTTCTAGTAATAACCCTAAAGGGTTAACACCATCTTCTGTAACTACTGGCTCACGCAGTTCCCTAGCGATAACAAAGTAAGTGCTTTTACGCACCCTATTTCTACGAGTTTTTGACACGGACAGAAATACAAACCTTGAAGGATTCTCGTTCATATCCCTCGGAACCTCGACATGAGGATTATTGTCATCAACCCTTGAAGTCGACAATAAATTACCTTCATTCCGCCCCAGGTAAATTAGGGAGCCTTCGATTTGATACAAAATTCGGACAAGCCACCCCCATTGAACTTTCGAGTCCCACAAGACTGGCGCAGGATTATTCTGCAAAAGTAAACTATATTAACATACAATTACGGCGTATACCATACTTTGGTGCTGTTTAACTTGAAACTGAATTCTCAACACCTACCGGCGTCGCTGTCCGACCTAAACTACAAACATTCTCCAAAAACACTGTCTGCTGTACCCATTTTAATGAGCCTTTATTATAAAGTTGTTGTATTCTATATCATTGTATTGCTTTTCCTGGCTTCATATTTCCCGCTCTTCCGTCTGAAATTAACATGCTTAACATATAAATTCCCTTATTTTCTACTAAAGACTCTTTCAATTAGAACATTTCCCTTATGCAACTCAGTTATAAGCTCTTCCTTGCATGCTCCTATCATGGTTTGTATCTATTTACTGTTAAGTATGCTCAGGCAATAAAACATCTTTGTATCATTTTGTCGTGAATTATTCTGTACGAGGAAAACAATAATGCAACTAACTACCTCTTGCTACATTTTTAATTGCATTTTCAATGCTAATTCTATTCAGAGTGAGTACCGAAACTTGCTTTAAAAATTAACGTGAAAAGAATTTTCAAAACTTATTACCACCTAATTTCCAATCGTTTTCGCCTGGAAATTTGTTGTGTACTGCGCCAAAAATCATTTGGTGCTTAAAAACAAACGTGATTTAATTCATTTCCCTCATACCGAATAGAATTGTTCTAAGCCATTAAGATGTATGGGTCCTCTTGGAAAATTTTTCTTTTTAATTTCATTTAGCTTATTTAGCTATTTACGACTTTACTTTATATATATATTATATATATATATATATATATATATATATATATATATATATATATATATAATATGTGGTGTGTGGTGTGTGTGTGTGTGTGTCCTAAAATTCCCTTTCATTCAGTACCATTGTCAGTATAATATAGATTTGCACACCCTGCAAATAATTATGGCGGATTTTATCTACACTAATTAAATGGAAGCGTCAAATATTCACCTTGCTATAGTATCTCAATTTTGACAAAACACCCCGTAAGAGAGGCTTGGTGCGCCCAATTCAATAAAGACCGAATGATCATGTTACAAAATAAAAGAGGCGCTCGAACTGTACACAGCTTGTTGACATTACGACAAACTGGTCTTATTACTTTTATTATATTTTCTGATCAGGTAGCCCATGCGGATCAGCTCGGCATCGTCCAGCATGCGGTTACCTGATCCGGGTAATCCAATAATTTTTTTTTTACTCCCTCTTCATTGGAAATTCTTGCGTTCTCTATTGTAGTTCTTTTTCCTGTGGTAATCCTCTGATGAGCTCAGATGAAAACAAAAAATCTTTGAAGGATGACTCTGATTATGATTGCAATTCTAATATTATTGACAGGAAAAGAAACTCACCTGGCTGTAAGTAATTTGGCTGCAAGTAATCATAGCACCTTCATAAGCATCTGCGCGATACGTTATTGCGTTTGGAACGTTGAAAACTCTCCGATGGCTACAAGATTAAAAAAGAACTTTTTTTTTTGAATACATTGTCTAATTTTAGGATAAATCAGCGAAGTGCGTCGGTGAATTTCGTTAAACTAAGTTACAAAATAAAAATTTGGCTGGTATAGATATTTACTAAAATTGATATTTCTAGAGAAAAAAAAACTCGAAGTTCAGTCGCTTGAATCTGATTTATCACTGCCTTGGTAAACTTAGTAAAAAAAACCAAGTCCGACCTGGAATTCTCGCATCGCCAGTTTCAAATCAATTTCTCGCCTTGTCAGTCCACTCGAAAAACCAAGCCCAACCGTGAATTTCTCAACTCGCCAGTCACTCGTTAATCCTATGACCGTTCTGCAAGACCAGCTGTTCGCATAACTCAAATTCTCTTTTCTCTCGAAGTTTTGATCAGCCGAAATTTCAATATGATACAAATTTCATCGCGCCGAGACAAAAATGTGTGTCTTATAAATTATTAACTTCAAGAACAGCAATATTTCTTCATCATCATTATGCATGACATACACAATGAGTTATCTATCTATCATATATAAAGGGCGTTGGTGTGTATATGATTCACGATGAGTACTACGAAATAAACATATTACATCAAAGTATATAATATATATATTATATATGATATATATATAATTGTAGGCAGGTGTTATTATCTAACAGACTATCTTTTTCCTTATCTGATTTGTATCTTCCAGTCTCTGACTATCTTTCTAATGTCAGGATTTCCAGTTGAAATTAAATTCTTTCGACTGTCGTCATCAGGGAGTATATGTTTTGGATGTTCTTTTTTCTTTTCTTGTACTTTTATCTATTGGTTTTTAAATTAGAAGAGTCTATTATTTTTAGAGGTTGCTGTGATTATTATTAGTTTTAAAGATAGCTAATATATTGTGACCTATGTTTAATGCTAGTTTTTTAAATAATTTTATGCATATCGAATTGTAGCGTGTCTTTATTTTTATTCTTATAGATGACATTATATTTTCAGTGAGAATTTTTCTAATGTCGGAAGAGGTGAATTTTATCTAGATGTTTTGTAATTAAACGTTGTTTTTATGGCACTAGTATCGAAGATGGTATGGTAAGGGACGGAAAAGTGTTGTGGTGGTATGTGCCGATAGTATGGAGGAATCCTATTTTCAACTGGATTTCTGACATTAGAAGGATAGCCAAAAAGACTGGAAAATATTCCAATCAATATCATGAAAAATAAATGTTCCGTGTTGTTTAATAACACCTGCCACAAGAATAACTTGCTGCCAAAATATACAACATTTAAGTTATATATATATAGTATATATATATATATATATATATTATTTATATATATATATATATATATAACTTAAATGTTGTATATGTGGCATATATAAATATTCACCAGTTTCTTGCTTTTTTGTGCAAAAATTTATGAAGATTTGATTTTATGTTCGAAGATATTTAAGATTTAAATTAAAGTACATAAAATAGCATTGAATTCTACTTTAAATGTCCCAGCATTTGAAGATCTCAAAAGAAACAAATCAATACTCCAGGGTGTTTTCGCCCCTTCACCAATACGCGCTGGGTAGCCGCTTCTTAGTTTTCATAAAGATTCCTTTAAAGATTAAAAACATACATATATTTACTTCTTGCTATGTGCTACCGTAATTATTGTCGTATAGAACACACTATTCTCAGATGTTTTAGTCAAAGTTTAGTGAGTGCTTATTATACATGAAACTCTTAATTTAAACTTTTTGTCCAGCCACTTTGCTTCAACATATTTGGACGAAAGTAAGTATTTCTCTATATTTTTTTTAGATAGAGGCTAATTTCATATTATTAGATTTCTTCGACTATTTACTCATCTTTATTGTTGAATACACAACGTTTCGGCAATGATCCCTCCGCATTGCTTCAGGGTTCATGTCGAACTCAGGAACCTTCTCGAACTATAAAAGATGATACAATAGTCCGAAGAAATCTAAAAATATGAATTATCAAGCCTCATCTAAAAAAAAATATCAGAGAAATAACTTACTTTCGTTCCCCAAATAATGTTGGAAGCAAGTGGCCTGGAAAAAAAAGTTTATTACAGAAGTTCCTTTATATACCACTCCTAAAACTTTGGACTAAAACATCTAGAAGAATAGTGTTATCTATACACAAATAATTACGTAGCAACATAGCAAAATAATATATGTATGTTTTTTAATCTTTAAAAGAATCTTATTGAAAACTAAAGCGGCTACCAGCGTCGTATGGTGAAGGGCGCAAAACACCCTGAGTATTGATTGTTTTCTTTTGAGATCTTCAAATGCTGACATTTTAAAGTTAGAATTTCAATGCTATTTCTATGTTATTTTTTTAATCTTTAAATATCTTCGAACATTAAAATCAAATCTTCATTAATTTTGCGACAAAAACGCAGAACTTGATATAATATATGCCACAATTATACAACATTTAAGTTATAATATATATATATATATAAATATTATATATTAATATTATATATATAATAAACTTAAATGTTGTATATTTTGGCAGCAATGTGATTTTGTTGGCAGGTTTATTAAACAACACGGAACATTTATTTTTTCATATATGATTGGAATATTTCCAGTCTTTTGTATCCTTCGATGTCAGATCCAGTTGAAAATAGGATTCTTCCCATACTATCGCCACATACCACCACAAACTTTCCCGTCGCCTTACATACATCTCTCCGATACTGTGCCATAAAACAACATTTAATTACAAAACATCTGATAAATCACCTCTCCGACATTAGAAAAATTCTCAACTGAAAAATACTAATGTCATTATTAAAGAATAAAAATAAGACACGCCTACAAATTTCATATGCATAAATTATTTAAAAAAAAACTAGCAATTAAACATAGTCACAAAATATTTAGCGATCTTTAAAACTAATACCACTAATCCACAGCAACCCTCTAAAAATATAGACTCTTCTAATTTAAAACAAAATAGATAAAAGTACAAGAAAAGAAAAAACTCAAACATAATACCTCCCTGATGACGACAGCGAAAGAATTAATTTCAACTGATCCTGACATTAGAAAGATATCAGAAGACTGGAAAACAAATCAAGATAAAGAAAAAAGAAAATGTTCCGTGTTGTTTAATAACACCTGCCTACCATATATATATATATTATATATATATAATATATCTATATATACTTTGATGTTAATTGTTTTATTTTCGTAGTCTCATCCGGACATACATACATACACACCAAACGCCCTTTAATATGTATAGATAGATAACTCATTGTGTATGTCATGCATAATGATGATGAAGAAAATATTGCTGTTCTTGAAGTTTAAAATTTATAAACACACCATTTTGTCTCGGGCGCGAGAAATTTGTATTCATATTGAAATTTCGGCGGATCAAAACTTCGAGAGAAAAGAGGAATCTGAGTTATGCGAACAGCTGTCTTGCAGAAACGGTCATGGATTAACGATGAACTGGCGAGTTGAGAAATTCACGGTTGGGCTTGGTTTTTCGAACGTGGACTGACAAGGCGAGAAATTGATTGAACTGGCGATCGAGAAATTCAGTCGGACTTGGTTTTTTTTTACTAAGTTACCAAGGCAGTGATAAATCAGGATTCAAGCGACTGAAACTTCGAGTTTTTTTTCTCTAGAAATATCAATTTAGTAAATATCTATACCAGCCAAATTTTTATTTGTAACTTAGTTTTAACGAAATTCACCGACGCAACTTCGCTGATCTTATCCTAAAATTAGACAATTGTATTCTAAAAAAAAAGTTCTTTTTTTAATCTTGTAGCCATCGGAGAGTTTTCAACGTCCAAACGCAATACGTACGCGCAGATGCTTATGAAGGTGCTATGATTACTTGCAGCCAAATTACTTACAAGCCAGGTGAGTTTCTTTCCTGTCAATAATATTAGAATTGCAATCATAATCAGAGTCATCCTTAACAAAGATTTTGTTTTCATCTGAGTCTCATCAGAGGATTACCACAGGAAAAAAGAACTACAATAGAGAACGCAAGAATTTCACAATGAAGAGGAGTAAAAAAAAAATTATTGTGATTACCCCGGATCAGGTAACCCCATGCTGGAACCGATGCCGAGCTGATCCAGCATGGGGCTACCTGATCAGAAAATATAATAAAAGTAAATAAGACCAGTTGTCGTAATGTCAACACAGCTGTGTACAGTTCGAGACGCCTCTTTTATTTTGTAACATGATCATTCGGTCTTTATTGCAATTGGGCGCACCAAGCTCTCTACGGGGGTGTTCTTTGTCAAAATTGAATACTATAGCAAGGTGAATATTGACGCTTCCATTTAATTAGTGTAGATAAATCCGCAATAATATATTGCCAGGGTGTGCAAATCTATAATTATACGACATGTACTGACATGAAAGGGAATTTTAGAACACACACACCACACACACACACACACACATATATATATAATATATATATATAATATATATATATTATATAATATATATATATATATAAGTAAAGTCGTAATAAGCTAAAATAAGCTAAATGAAATTAAAAAAAAAATTTTTCCAAGAGGACCCCATAATATAATGGCTTAGAAAATTCTATTCGGTATGAGGAAAATGAAATTAATCACGTTTGTTTTTAAGCACAAATGATTTGGACCCAGTACACAAGCAAAATTTCAGCCGAAAACGATTGAAACATTTCAGGTGGTAAAAGTTTTGAAATTTTTTCACTTAATTTTTAAAGCAAGTTTCGGTACTCACTCTGAATAGATTACATTGAAAATCAATTAAAAATGTAGAAGAACGGTAGTTAGTTTGCATATATTGTTTCCTCGTACAGAATAAATTCACGACAAAATGTAACAAAGATGTTTTATTGCCTGAGCATACTTAACAGAATAGAATACAAACATGATAGGAGATGCAAGGAAGAGCTTATACTGAGTTGCATAAGGAACGTTCTAATATGAAAAGAGTCTTTAGTAGAAAAAAAGGATTTATATGTTAAGCATGTTAGAATTTCAGAGAGACGAGCGGGAATATGAAGCCAAGGAACAAGCAATACAATATATTAGAATACAACAATTTAATAATAAAGGCTCATTAAAATGGGTACAGCAGACAGTGTTTTGGAGAATGTTTGTAGTTTAGGTCGGACAAGCGACCCGGTAGGTTGGTTGAGAATTCAGTTCAAGTTAAACAGCACCAAAGTATGGTATAGCCGTAATTGGTATAGTTAGATATAGTTTACTTTTGCATGAATAATCCTGCGCCAGTCTTGTGGACTGAAAGTATCAATGGGGTGGCTTGTCCGAATTTTGTATCAATATCGAAGGCTCCCCTAATTTATCCTGGGCGGAATGAAGGTAATTATTGTCGACCTTCAAGGGTTGATGACAATAATCCTCAATGTCCGAGGGTTCCGAGGGAATGAACGAGAATCCTTCAAGGTTGCTATTCTGTCCGTTGGTCCCAAAAACTCGTTAGAAAAGTAGGGTGCGTAAAAGCACTTACTTTGTTATCCGCTAGGAACTGGCGTGAGCCAGTAGTTACCAGAAGAGGTGTTAACCCCTTAAGGGATTACTAGAAGAGAAATAGTAGCCACTGTCATGGCCTTTTATAAAGGACACCACGTGACTTGAATTTAGGGCAGCTGCTGTGATGTGTGTCGGTGAAACCCGACACCTGTCCCCTAAGGGCTCAGGTACCGGTGTAGACCGAAGATAGTCACACAATAAAATTCCAATACATGTTCATGCGACGAGTTGCTGGGACACAAAGCTGAATTTTAAAATTTACATGTAGCACAATTCTTAGAAAAAGTTAGTCAGTCTATTATTAGGAAAAGGGGTTGGCAGCAGTTTAAAAAGATATGGCCTAGGAATTTAGGGAGATGCTGCTTAAGGGTAAGAGTTTAATTGCATCTGATGGGAGGTTCCAGTCCTGGAGCCCTGGGGAGTGGGAGTACTCCTTCATTGCCATTATTCCGAGGATCGCTCGTACCCGAGAGGCAGTACCTGTTAGGGTCCCTACTATGGGTTAAATAGAATAAAATGAGTATAAAAATGTGTTTAAAAAATTTAGTTTTAAAAAGAAAATTTGAATCCCCATCATGAATGAATAAAACAAACCGTCTTTGGTAGAAAGTAACCCAACAAGGGTTGACATGCGCAAAATCCAACCAACCGACCAACCAGCCAACCAGCCAGCCAACCAACCAACCAAGGAGGCGTGGTAGTGTATTGGTTAGAGTCGTAGGAAATGGACTCGTCGATCCGAGTTCAAATCCTAGACGAAGCCACAGTTCACATAGCGATAATACCCTTGGGGAAGGTATGAATCCAACTATTCTCCCTACAGCTATGGGTAAATAGTAGGACAGACTGGGTTCTTTAACCTTGGTTAGGCAACCAGTCTAGAAGGAAAACTCTGAATTCAAATCTGCTAAACTCTAAGTAGTTGACCTCGTGTCTCATCCTGTTTGTGTGGAGGAGTTGGTGTGTGTGTGTGTGTGTGTGTGTGTGTGTGTGTGTGTGATATCAAGTAGATAGATGGGACACTAACAGGTACTACTACTCCATGTATTCTTTCTTTGATTTCAAACCTCTGAATTCAAACCACTACTGGAATAGGTTTCGCCCTACTTAGTGATCTATTTCAATTTAAAATCTTTAACAAAATTCAAACATTTTACTTACCATTTTTTTCTTTTTTCAATTTTTTATCAGCTGTCACGTATGAATGGGTCAAAGGGAAGACAGTCTTCATCCGTACAGAAAAACAACAATACATGTTCATTTCATCAAATGGACGATTGTATTTCTCAGAAGTAACACGTGACGACGAAGGATTCTACAGTTGTATAGTAACCTTGACCAGTATCAGTGGAACGAAACTGACTACATCACAGCCGCCCAGTAGGGTTAGCAGGCCGATACAATTAATTGTACAAGATAAACGTAAGTCCATAATTGCAGGTTACCGATCTTGGAAATGGAATGAAGAAATGATGAAGAGATCGTTAGATATTATTTGTCTGTATTTTTATAGATGAGGCTTGATGTGAATAATTTTGATGTTGCGAACTGTTGTCCTCATCTTTATTGTGGTATGTATGAACACAACGTTCAGGCTGCTGTATCCTTAAGGCCTTGTTCGGATGTTACCTGTTTACCTTAGACTAAATATATCACCAGACAATAATCCTGAGGTCAAGCATGGTTTCGGAGCTCTAATACCGTTACTACTAATTCAAGGCGCCCCTAGCAGCATATATAATTTATTAGCCAATATATCAATCACATTTTTGTCAATAGGTCTAGTGGCATTTTATGCTGATAAAGGCGCCCTGAATTTGCAGTAATGATATTAAATATCCTAAACCACACTTGACCTCAGGGTTATCGTCTAATGATGACTTTAGTTTAAGGTAAACAGGGAACACCTGAACGATGCTCGTTGGGAGACTCCATTCGCTGTATCTTCTTGCAGTCGGTAAAATGCCCATGGGGTCACTGAGTTGCGTGTCGTGATCTCAGGACTTTTGTCTAGGGCTCTATTTGTGAACAAGACGGGAAGTTGAGAATAGCCGTGTGCGAGAATAGTTGTGCAAAATGAGGTCCTTCATGAGTATCCATTGCTTTGTTGGTGTAATTAGCTCACCACTGCTAACGAGGAATGGTACATTACATACGCTGGGCAAGTGGCCCAACACGTGTGTTTCGGACAAAGCCTTGACGTGTGTGTGCAAGCTGACTACCAAGGGACAAGAGAGAGAGAGAGGGGGGGGGAATCTGGTATACCGGTGTATCTATATGCTTCAAGGGTACTGCTTGTAGTGTCTTCTGATTGGTCGAAGGAGATCACGTGACCCCATATCGCGTCAATAGGATAAGCAGTTAGCCGGTGTCCTGCCTTGGAGCATCTGCAAAAAAAAAAAAACTCTTAAGAAATAAGTCGTCGGGATGGCCTAAAGTCGGTATCAGCCTATCAGCGAGAGAGTCTATCCCTTTTTCACTAGCGTTAGACCAAGGAGATTGTTTGTGCGTCTGAGGTGGAGCGCCACACTTAACATCAGCTCCTTACTTTACCGCACAGATCCCTGTGCTACTCATACGCTGAGTTGGCGAGGACCGGTATCGAACTAAGAACCCTGTGGTTTCTAGCCGAACGCTAAACCGATTCCCTAACCTCTAGTCACTAAATAACCCTAGACGGGTTAAACTTCCGTTAAAATTAATCAATTAATAATTTCAATATCTGATTTCTTTTCTTGCCAGCACCCAAAGTGAATTGGGGTCCTATAATCCATAATGATTTTATTGTTACCTTCCCACGGCAGCCATTACGAGGACAGACAATACAGTTGGAATGCTTCGCTTATGGATCGTAAGTCTTTTAAAGTTTTTCTTGTGTTTATATCTAGTCAAAAGTAAATAAATATCGAAATTAAAATCTGTTAACAAAGGAAATCATCATCATCATCATCATCATCATCATGTCGCGCTAGTAGCACGGATATCAATGAAAATCTCTCGCCAACCGTTCTTATCATTCATTGCCATCAGGAGGTCTTCTGCTCAGCATCTAGTAGCCGCGCAGAGCTGGGCAATGTAGGTCTTTGCTGGACGGCCCGCACTGGCGTGCCCATATGCTGGTCTGCACAGGAGAACGTTGCTTATGAGTTTGAAATTGCTTCTCCAGCAGTGTCCAGCAAACCATCTGAGTGAGATGTACAAAAGAAATAGTTCTTATGGGTTACCCAATAAAAACAGAGCCCCCCCCCCCGCGATCTTCAATACACATCTTAACAACCCTTCACTCTACGTTCAAAATTTTCTCTTGGCCATTTGATGTTCACTGTGAAGAAGTACTGTTGGGTTTGCCGTGAGGTGTGGGATTATCTTCCCTTACTTGCAAGCAGAATATATATAAAGGAGTGCCGCCCAGATCAAAGTCTCTTTCTCCTGGATTCTCCAGCCATCAGAAATAGACACAAGTTGTGTCTCCGTCCATTTGGACACACACAGGCTTATACGTGCACCTGTACACGGGCCATTTTTTACTCTATGCTCTCATAGGGGTTTATCCCCCTCCCCAGCTACAGGACCTTCCATGTACAGTGCGCGTGCCTTCAATACTCTATTCTTTCATAGAAGCCATGCATACGTGGTATCCTTTTTGGAGTATATAGTAAGTGACAACCTTTATGGTTATGAGTAGCACAGATTTGGTAATCTCAGTACGGTAAAGTAGGGAGGTGACGGTAGGTGTGGCGCTCCACCTCAGCAAAAACAATTGTATGTTATATTGTCGAATGATCAAACAATAGAAAACTGCGCCGGTTTATCTCAGTCGATAGAACACTCGCCTTGGGATTGCAAGGCTTCGGGTTCGATACCGGTCCCTGTCAACTCACCGCATGAGTAGCATAGATTCAGCAATCTGATATGTGCGGTAAAATGAGGAGCTGACCGTTGGTGTGGCGCTGCACTTCAGCAAAAATAATCTCCCTGGTCTAGCTCTAGCGAAAAGGGGATAGACTCTCTCACTATCTGGTAGATATCGACAAAAGGTCACTCCGCAAACTTTTATACCTCTTCTACACGGATGGCTTTGGTATTGAATAACCCACGATGGTTGCAATGCCATTAAACAAAGAAACCAAACCTTTTTCTATGAAGTCATGGTAAGCAAGCTAGTCTAATTACTCATGCAGTGAGTTCGATTCTAACAGAGTGCTCTTCTGCTGTAACCCTATATTAAACTAAGCTAGGGTTAGTAAGCATATACGCGTGCATAAAATAACTCTTATTACAATGGACATTCGGTGTCTGTTTGTAACCGAAACTACGTCACTGTTTACGTCACAATACCCCCAGAAATTATGTAAGTTTATCAATGACTATTTAATGTATTGTTAAAATCATTATTACATAGAATAAATCTTATTTATTAACGATCTCTCTAGGAAAATCTGGGTTAGATTTGCCTTAAAACAGCCCATGTTATTAGTGCGTTTAAAATCCAATGTGTTTTATATATCACTAAGAAATAAAGGTTTACATAATATATGGTGTGGTTAATTTGCATACTGTTTTTTAGAAAACTGGGTTTAATAAATAAATACTTGGTGTTATTGATTTCTTCTATAATTGTTTTATTTTCCAACGTATTAAAATCAATCATATGAATGATTTTATACAGAAATCAATTAAATTATACTTACGCCCGGCGGTGTGCGCATATTCTTACTAGTATGTTTAACTCTGAATTTCTGCTTTTTTTCAATGCAGAAGTCCTATAAATTATATTTGGCATCGAGAGGAGGAACCTATGCCAGCTGATGCCAAAATGACGAACAACAATCGAATTTTGACCATTCGGAATGCCGACATCGCTGACCAGGGTATTTATGTCTGTACGGCCTACCGAGGCCGAAATGCTCGAGCTCAGAAAAAAGTTTCTTTGATTCTTAGCGGTATGTGATTTCAACTCATTATCCCTTCCCCCTCCCTCTACTCTCCCCCTCTCCCCTCTCTCTCTATCTATCTATCTATCAATCTATCTATCTCTATTTCTCTCTCCCTTTTCTATCTATCTATCTATCTATCTATCTATCTACGTCTTTTCATATCAATCTCTTTTCACATCTATCTATATAACTAGCTAGCTATCTAAGTCTTTTCATATCAATATAAGTCTTTTAACGTCTATCTATCTATCTATCTGTCTGTCTTTTCATATCAATCTAAGTCTTTTCATATCTAGCTATCTAAGTCTTTTCATATATATCCAAGTCTTTTCAATCTAACTCTTTTCAAATCTATCTATTTAACAATCTATCGATTAAGGACAAATCACGCTGAATGCACCGGTTCCCTCGAGATGACTGAAGTTAAGCAGCGACGAGCATGTTCAATACTTAATTGGGTGACCATTTAAGCAACATTCAGATACTGTAAGCAACCTGAGTCTTTGTTTATCAAAATGACTTGATTCGGCATTAAATGTCCCGAAAATGGTTGATAATGGTAAAACAAAACAAAACAACCAACCAAATCTATCCAAATCTTTTCATATCCAAGTCTTTCCACGTCTATGTATCTATATATGCCTGTTCAAATTCATCTACCAATAGTCTTTTCACGTCTATCTATAAATCTAAGACTGTAGTTCCTGTTGTTGTTGTTGAAACCTTTTCATAAAGGCAGTTTTATTCCTTTCAGTAAAGCCATTTTTCCAGTATCCTTTGAAAGATCAACATTTGAATATTGGTAGCAGATTAATTTGGCGCTGTGATGCGAAGGCCTTCCCAAGTGCCACTTACTCCTGGTACAAAAATGGCGTTCTTTTCCACCCCAATTCCAAAGAAATGAAAGTGAATGAAAATGTCCTAACCATTGAGCAACTCGACCCGTCGCGTGACGCCGGCATGTACCAGTGTGCTGCGACCAACAAGTACGGTTCGACGTACTCCAGCGCCCAACTGAGGGTCTTGGGTAAGTACGATCTTTAGAGGAAATTAAACTGAATTAAACCATAACGTGAGATTTTATATGATTTCATTTTGCAGTTTAGGAATGCAATACAAAAAAAAGGTAATGTTGAGTTTCTGTGTTCATAATCCATGTTGAACAAACAAAGTGTTTGAAATAAGAAAAATACGAAAAGGAGGAAAGAAGATAATACACGAGTGACTCGGATAAATTTTATTTTTTTTAATTAAACATATACCGTTTTAAAAAGCGTCAAAAAGAAGTTAGGCGGAAATGGGAGGAGCTTAAGTATCTCCTGATCTTTATTTTAAATACATCATAAGAGAAAACGTAACATTATAATAATTCAACAGGTAATATGGCGGTTGATATATCTTAGGATATCCGTAAAGCGTATGGTTTGCAAAGAAGAATAATGGACAAGATTTATTTGATAAAAATCGTTTATTGAAATAACGAGTGTGAAAAAGATAACGGTAGTAGTTCTCTGGGGTGGCCGAAAGTCATGAATGCCCAGTCAGGGAAGGTATTAGTGGCCGAGGGAGTTGAGTTCGTGCCGGTAGGATACCGTTGTAAGTGGATCACTTGGTGCGGGAAATAGGAGTGGCCTAGGGGCCGTAAGTCTGGAATATCTCAGTGGAATAGTGATGGTCAGGGAAGGTAAGGATATCGGGCCGTGGTAAGTGTCGGGTAGGTGCGGGAAATACGTGGTAGTGGAAAATAGCGGCCTTTTGATCCTGCCCGCCTGGTGAAGTTCTCGGTTCCAGGCCGTCCGTCAACTGCCTATTCTCAAAAATGCCTGGTTTATATGCTACGCGATCGGCTCCAGAAAGCCTTTGAGGTGTTTAGCGGGAAGATTTTTCATTGGTTGAAAATCCGGATTCCTTACAATATTATTTTTGTTTATTTTGGAATTCCTCTCAAGCGTAACTCAATCCGAGCCTATGCGCAGAACTGCGTCGAATTGGTCACTTCGTGAGAGGGTACCATTGAGTTCACTTCCGTTTGTTGCCTCCGACTTGAGTTTTGATGTTTTATGGTAGCGAGGTGTATTTTGTGAGTAAGCATTGTGAATCATAAGAGATATCTTCTCTCTGATATAACACGGTTAACACATTAAAAAAAAAAGACGCGTGTTTCAAGATTTTCCGTGTGAACTTGGAAAAATAGTTAGTTTGTTAGTTGAATTTTACGGCATGTCAAACCTTGTTGGGTTATTTTATGCCGAAGACGTTTTGTTTTATTCATTATTAACGGACAATAAAACATACTTGTTATTACTTTGTTGTGAATTGTTCTCACATTTATTCTGTACGAAGAAACGATACTCGACTAATTATCATTTTTCTATAATTGTAGAACTTTTATGCTTCCTCTATTTATGACAATTGTATAACTAAACATTTATTGATTCATTTATTTTTAAAAATTATCCGTCTTCGTTTTTTTAATAGCCTTCAAACCATCTTTCCGTAAAAACCCCATTGGTCCTTCAATTTGGGCAGCTATTAATGGCAACATTACGATTTTTTGCCAACCGGAAGCTTCACCCACACCGGAAGTAACTTGGAAGAGAAATGGCATCGAGATGGACCTTCAGCCGAGATCGGAAAATAGCCGATTCCAGCTTTATCAAAATGGCAATCTTTTTATCGAGAAATTGACTTATAAAGATTCGGGAAACTATACGTGCACGGCTACAAACTCTCACGGAACAGCTTCCAGCTCGGCTTATCTTTTCGTTCAAGGTGAGGGATTTTACAAATAAATATTCAACAGTACAGTGGAACCCCGGTTCTCGAACATAATTCGTTCCGAAATATGTGCTCTTTCATCATCATCATATCACGCAATTAGCACGGATATCCATGACAATCTCTCGCCAACCTTCTCTATCATTCATTGTCCCAGGGAGGTCCTCTGCACAGCTTCCAGTATCTTCGCAGAGTTGGTCAATATAGGTCCTTGGTGAGCGGCCCACATTAACATGTCCATGTGTTGGCTTCCACAGAACGTCGCTTATCATTTCGTCCTTGTTCTTCCAGCAGTGTCCAGCATGCCTTGTCCGTCTCACACGAATGGTTTGCGAGATAGGGGGCAGGTGGCCGTACTACTTATTCCTTGTGTGGTGCTGTTTCCAAGAATTGTTCAAGACTACACGCAGCATTCTTCTGCAGCTTCCATCTAGCTTATTCTCAGTGCCTCGTTAGGGTCAAAGTGATGCAGCCATACAACAGCACTGACACAACCACAGCTTTGAAGAATTGTCGCTTTAACTTGTCAGTGAGATCGAAATGACAATAAATGCATTGTTTATTGACTTAGAAATAAGATTAATGGTTAAATGTACGAATGGATAAATGCATTTGTATTATTTAGATTTTTCAGACTGTTGTCTTCATCTTTATTGTTATTTACACAATGTTTCGGCTGATGTGCCCTCCTACCTTCTTCAGGTGTTTCATGTCGTACAATTCTTTTACAAAATATCCTAATGTTCAGTTTGTGATATTAGGGGTTCGAACCCACTTGTTTCCAGTATAGTTGTTATTTATTAAGCTTAGCTATGGTACAAGGCCATAAGTATGAGACACCCAATGAAAATTGAACTCACTAACAATGGTTTGCGAATCCAACTTACTAACTCACTAGTTATGGTTTGCCAGTCTACCTTGATAACCATTACACCACGAGAGGTTTCCAGTATAAATCAAACTAGAAAGAAGATACAAACAAAAAGGAAAGATGTGTATGTGTTAAATCATTTTTGTAATAGAAATAAGTGGAATTGTATCTGTAATAGGAATAAAATACAGTTCATCACTTATTTGGCAATTGTCCTTTGATTACGTTTAAAATAGGCATGTTTGGAATATGCAAAAGCTTTCAGCTTTCTGTCTTACAGACAAGATATTTCAGACGTATTCGGTTGTGTAATGTACTAAGAACAAAAACGTGTCTCAATGGTGCAAAGACCTTCGGTCCTTTGAGCAGGACGTCTACAGACGGATATAACTGGCGTCTTCTCTTACGGTATGTTGAATCGAAAGACAGCGCCCTTTTATCTAAGTGTACGGATCTGTCTCTATGGTAATTTTTTCGCCTCCTAGTGGTTGTCGGGAAATTCATCTGAACGGATGACATTGTAAGAAAACCCTCAAAGAAAAATGATAAGGAGAAAATAAAAAGAACGATCCTTTTGGGTTTTGTATATCTACCGCATTTTATTTAAATGGATTTTTCGTTTTTATTTACAGATGGAATAACATTGACCAGACGTCCACAAAATACCACAGCGATAATCAACGAAACAGCTTTTCTTTATTGTCAAGCTTCTCATAACAGAGATATAGATTTGGTTACTATTGGAAATTTAATGGAAGAACAATAAATACAAATCTTGATTCTCATTATGAAATGGTAAATTCCAGTAATTATTATTTTACTGATATCTTGCAATAATTTTTTTGTTCTGATGTGGCTGGCATGATATTTCGCTGTTTGGATTTGATGTTTTTTGTTGCAATTATCAGCAGACGTATAACCGAACAGTAAGGTCTGCCAATTTTATTCTCATATGCGTATTTACAAAAAAAATGTACAACCCCCGATTGAAAAAAAAAAAAAAAAAAAAAAACAAAACAAACAGGGAAATATCAGATTAAAATTAAAATCAGATAATTCCCTGATTTTTGGTAATTTTTTGTTTACCAATCGGGTCAGTGAATTGCCATTATGACCTATCGTAGATGCGAACATATCACGTTAAACTTGTTTTAAAAAAGGTTTCCCTTCAGAAGATAAGGTTTCCCAAGCTAAACGACTTTTATGCACTGCGTGTTTGGAACGAAAAAAAATTACATTATATTCATTTATCAACAATTTAGTAATAGTGTATTTAAAAATTTTTGTAATTTTTTTTGTTATTGATTTTTAAGAAGAAACTTTTTAAAAAATTTGTTAATATTGTTATGAATGCGTTATAAAAGCGTTTGTTTTGAGTGCATCATAAATCTCCACTTGGCCATTTTTTAGAAAAATTTAATTGTTTAAAATGTATTAAAAATAAATTACATATGTAATATTATTTTTTTTATTGATGCTCATTATGTTACTACTTTTCGACTAAAATTTGACCTTAAATAATCGATTTAATTAATTTTAATTCGTTTTTAAAATTTGTAGCAGCCGAATTTTTGGGTATACCTAAAATAAACTATTCATTATAAAATCAAGTCTTTAATGAATAAAGTGCTGAAAATTTAATTAGAATTTGAGAATTCCCTATTGTTTTAAAATTAAAAAAAAAATTTTTGTTACCTTCAAAATTTAGACATTGGGTGGGAAAGGTGAAATTTGACCTTAAATAATCAATTTAATTAATTCTAATTTGTTTTAAGATGAAAAGGAGAGAAGATTTTGGCAGTGCCTGGCGAACAGACGTTGTTCGTTAGGATTTTATGCGACGCACCGCTGAACAACATAAATAGTTATTCATCGGCATCGCAGTCTCGGAAGATCATAGATTTCTCGTGCCCTAAAGTTACGTTCTAGCGCAGCGCCTTCTGTGATTGTGAAGGCCAAACAGTTTCAACCACAGGTTTCACATATGAAGGCCAGCCCTGAAGATGCTGATGGTGTGTCAGTGCTCTGTTGCTGTTGTTTTCTCTTGGGCCTTTTTGCCTAATAATAATAATAATAATAATAAATAATAATACGGCATCACAGTCTCGGAAGACCATAGCTTTCTTGTGCTCTGAAGTTAAGTTCTGTGATTGTGAAGGCCAATGTTTAAAAAACAGTTTCGACCACAGTTGTCGCATATAAAGACCGGTATTGAAGATGTTGACGGTGTTCTTTTGCTGTTGCTTTTTTCTTGGGCCTCTTTGCTTCATGGTGTTGCACCTGAGTAACTTCAGACATGAACAGCCCGCTACGAAGAGCCTGCCACCACCGAAAGCGGTCCTGAGCCAAATACTTACAGGACTTGAAATTGTGATATCATAGCGTGATATATTAAAGACTACAGAGATTTAACACCGTACGCACAACACCACACTCACCTCTGTTTGGGAAAAACTGTATAGATTGTTTACATCCGCCACATGTCGCTAACAATTAATAGTTGAAAAGGAACAAGCCATGACAATTCATAGTGTAAGTCTGTGTGTAGTATGATATAGCCCCGTGTCAATAAGGTAAAAACAGCTGCCCAGTGTTCCGCATGTCGCATACGGTGTTTTGTCGAATTTTCTGGTCGTGTTAATGTAATCTAATTAATATAGAATGTCTGGGTTTTTTGGGTTTTTTCTACAATTTGATTAAATCTCATTCTAGGCAGAAGAGAACTCAAAATCTGGTGTCATTGTGATCCGTACAATACAATTTAAACACCAGGGTTACTATACATGTGTCGCAGAGACCCCGTTGGATAGCGTTGAAGCAAGGGTGTATGTTAAAGTGATCGGTAAGTGTCGTTCGTGAAGGTTTGATGCTATAAGCTCTTCTATTCTTAGGCACCATGAATCGATACTAAAGGTGTCCCGCTGACCCGGGACTCTAGAATATTCGTTGAGGGACACTGAGTCCCCTTGTAGGGGACACCTCATGGGACATCAAGTATAAGTAAAAGGTAAGTAAAGTTGGCGGAGTGGCCTATTGTCGGCAACAGCCAGACAGTGATGGAGTCTATCCCCTTTTTTGCTAGCTCTAGACCAGGGAGATTATTTTTGCTGGGGTGGAGCGCTACACCTACCATCAGCTCCCCACTTTACCGCACAGATCAGATTACCCAAACTGTGCTACTCGTGCGCTGAGTTGGCGGAAGCCGGTACCGAAGTCGGAAACTTGCGATTCCTAAGCGGGTGCTCTACTGACTGAGCTAAAGCGACCAATTTTTTTACAGATTTTTACATAACTTTGAGATAAAAATTTTTTTTACATTCGTCTAAACCTGTGAAAAAAATTTTTTTTTTTTTTTACAATGGGTCAAGGAATAGAGGTTTAGACTTAAAAAAACATTTCGGTGCTGTTAACATTTAATCGTCCTGGATTCCTGCCCTTATTTACGCTAAGTTTTTCTTTGATGGCCTCTGGTGTAACTCCGGCCAAACTTAAATATTTACTATGCCGTTTTTTTTTGCTTTTTATCTACAAATTAATGTAGATATTTTACAATGCCTCCTCGTTTTTTATCAGCAAATTAATGTAGATATTTTACAATGCTTCCCTCGCTTTTTATCGGCAAATTGATTTAGGTATTTTACACCCCACCCCACCCACCCCTTTTAAAACAAATGTTTGTTTGTTTTTTCGATTAGATTTGTACACATTTCAATTGAATTATACCAAACACAAACTCAAAATATAAAACAATTTTCGGTACTAATGCAGAATAGCGCGCAAAAGTTAGCATCATTAGAATAGCATTAGATTTTCGGAAACTGCCGAAGTAGCCTAACCCTAAAACTAACTCAAACCTTTTAATGGACTAGCTTTAAATAAATATGTCTCCATCCTGGGGAGAAGTTTAAATGGTTTATGCTTGATTTGTTTGTGAAGTTTGTGAGCTCAGGTACAAGGTATATGGGGGCAAAGAGATGAAAGGGTTAAGGGTGATCCAATTTCAATTCAGTTCCTAAAACCGACACTGCATTTACATATAATGGATTATGAATATTCTTTTTTTTTAAAAGTACATCCCTGTTTTCTAATTATTTTTGCCTCTGTGAACAGGTCCACCCGGAGCGGCAAGTGGCGTAAATGTTGAACCCGAAAGCATAACCCCTTCCTCAATGCGACTAATATGGACGACTGGAGTCAGCCGGGGTCGACCGATTGCTTATCAGGTCATCGAAGCTTCGACCAATTTTGATCCTGAATGGCATATTGTCGTGAACAGTAAGATTAACCCTTTGTCTTTTTCATCATCACCATCATCATCATCATGTTGCGCAAATAGGGCGAATATCCATGACAATCTCTCGCCAACCATCCCTATCATTCATTGCTCTCGGGAGGCCCTCTGTGCAGAATCCAGTATCCGCGCAGAGCTGGTCAATGTAGGTCTTTGCTGGACGGTACACATTGACGTGCCTATGAGCTGGTTTTCACAGGAGAACGCCACTTATGCGTTTGTCCCCGCTTCTCCAACTGTATCCAAAATGTCTTGTTCGTCTCACCCGGATGGTTTGTGCAATAGGGGCCAAGTGGCCGTACAGCCGCTTACTTGTGGGATGTTGCTTCCACGATTTGTTTAAAATCACACGCAGCATTCTTGTGTAGAATAATATCCGATGTAAAATAAGCACCCTAATCATATTGTGTTACGTTAAGTACTGGTTGGTATAAACAAAGATAACAACAGAGTTGGGCACGATAACGTCTTTATTGCCAAGTCACTATTACAGAAAGTACTCTCCTCTCTAGCAGGAGAGCTACCCAGATAGCGGACACAACAGCGAGGCTAATTTGGACGTGATTTGCATGTGATGTTCAAATTCGCCGAAATACTTTGAATAGTCGAATGTATATATTGCGCCCATTTTTGAAACCTACTACGACTTTCAAAGTTGTTTGTGTAAAACATAAAAATTCTTTGAATTTTTTGAGGAGACCTGGTATTACTTGGATTTTCGGACTGTTGTCTTTATCTTCTTCAGGTGTTTCTTTCAACTCGAGAAAAACTTTCTCGAGTTCGGAACCTTCACGAACTCGGAATCTTATCTTCAAACTCGGAAAGAGTTTGATTCGAAGTTCCGTGGAGGCTCTCGATTACGACATGAAGAGAAGGTTCCAGAGTTCAAGAAGGTCTCCGAGTCGACAAGAAACACCTGAAGAAGGCGGAAGGCACAATAAAATGAGGACAACAGTCCGAAAAATCCTAAGTCTTTATCATTCTAAACGGATAAAAACCTCTTACAGAATTAAACCAAATTATGATGATTATTTTCAGATATCCGCGATGGCCCAACCCATGTAGACAATAAAAGGATGGTGCAAGTAAATGGTCTTAATCCGGGTACTTCCTACAAATTTCGGGTGAGAGCAGTGAACGCCTTCGGACTTGGAGACCCGAGTTGGCCTTCAGGTTTGTCATTGGTTTCGAATATCTCTTAATAATACTGTGTTCCTGAAAAATAAGACCGTAATCATCTTGCAACACCCTCTGGTTAAAAACGAGACCGTCTAACTCGTCCGAGATTAAATGCTAAAATGTAAATCTGGTATTGCTTATCCGGTGAATTCTTATTTCTTATGAGTGTCGTCACCTCAGCTAGACCATACTGTTTTTATGTGAAAAAAGAAAGGGAAGAAAGTGATATTCTACACAGAAAAAATATAGCCAGAAAGAAAGAAAGAAAGAAAGGAAAGGCTTCTTAAGTAAATCTATCAAACGTTGTAATTAATCAGAATATCATATTGTTGTATACCAAGGTTTTCTAGTCAAATTAAACACTAGTCTTTCTCTTTTCAGTTGCTTACCGCACTCCGACAGCCGCACCCAGAAGCCTCCGAGTCATGTTGGGGGTGGAGAGGTAGTGTAGGTGTTTTGACTATTAATTGGAAGGTCAGTCGTTTTAACCTTTTCATTTTATTTGTTTCATTTATTACATTTTAAACTTTAAAATATTAGAAAGTGACTATAAACTGGCACCCCCATCATACACGCCTCGGTTTTCTAGTGAGGTGGGTGTGTGGACACCAGCGTTACTAAAAACAAGAGCTATCAAAGTGGATATTCTTCTGGGTAGCCAACGACAATCCATACCGATAGTAGTAGGATTGGGGAACTTACTACTCACATAAATCCTCAAATGGGGTAGATGGGGCTTTTTAGCCTGGACGGCAATTCATCTAGACAAGTAAAGCCTGTTATAAAAACCTTCGTTGCCTAGAATATACCTCATTCCAAGGAAAGGCTAGGAGAGTAAACCCCGAAATCAAATCCGAGCTGGAATCCTAAAAATGGTGATACTGAACTTCAGTGCTATCAGCAACTCCTGCGACACTATCGTTGCTAAAAGGCATGTTTTTGAGGGGGTTGTTTTTTGTTTTTTGTTTTGCTTTTCCTTGACCACACGGAATGTGGAAGGGAATGCTGCTGCTTGGGTGACAGCTCATCTTCCATATCAACCTGCCCGGATACATGGTTTCCATTTTTTTTTGACACTACGCATTGTCTCTAAAAGATGGATGGATGCCAGTGATGATTAGAAAGTATGTTTTAGTCATCGGGAATCAACATAAGTCACCAATAAAAGAGTTTAGAGTTGTTTAGTGGCTGAAATGTTAGTAATTTTGACTAAAGAACATTCCGTAAGGCTTAGACACAAGTGTAGGGTAATAAGGAGTTATCTTATCTTGGTTTGGAGGGTGTCTTCTTTGATTTCATGAGGCATCGCTTCTCTCATCTCTTGGCCATTGGTCGCGTGATAAAGGATACTCTTTTCTCTTTCTCTTTTAGGTGGAGTAAACACCTATTCTTACCTCTCTCTCCAACGAGGTAAATCCTATTGCCACATGGTGGCTATGAAGACCATTCAAACGTAAATGAGATAAACCTTTGCATTACCCTTTACATTGCTAAACATTGTTTTGGTTGTTCTTTGGAACATTGTGTACAGTCAATGTTTTGGGTATTACTGTTACGTAGCCAGGTCAATTAAAAAGAGTTTGTAAATTCTAAATATCATTAGTAATCAAATGAAATATGTGACGTGGCAGGATCTATTTAGAGTGTGTTAATGTAAAGTCATTAAATTGAATATGTGACATGGCGTCGTACTGAAGAGTAATATAGTTTCTATACTTATATCGGCTATTCTGGATCGGAGTTGCTGGTATTCTGCATTGGGCTGACTGACTTCTTCCAATTCTTCAAGTCTGAACGACTTGGTTCTTTTGGTGATGACTTGTCCGTTGTGTTTTTAGATACGTTTTTTTTTTTTTTTTTTTTTTTTTTTGTTTTTTCTCGAGCTCTTATTATTTCAAACCTAAGCTGGAGATTTTGGGTCTCGAACAGATACACCACCATTGCGATGCGTTCCCTTCAACGCCTGAGCCAGACTCCTTCTTCCGCCCTTCCCCTAAAAAACTTCTAAAAGGAAAACTATTTTTAAGTAGATTATTTTCAGTTGTTTTGGTTTTTTTTTTTTTTTTTTTTTTCAGCCTCTTGCTCCCAAAGAACAGGCGAGTCGGAAAGATTGGTTATATCGTTATTGGAGAATAAAATCTTCGAAAGATAGATTCGAAAAGGTAATGAGTTCCAGACTTTGACACTCGATTAACTTTTATGACATCGTCGTTATTTTGGGTGAAAATAATTGTTCTCAGTGATATTCTTAAACTGATCCTTATCGCTTTCGTAACAATAACACATCAGTCTCAACATAAACTCAATAGTACGCTCCGAAACGTCTCGCTTTTCCCTGTCGACTCGCTGGTTTTTATGCACAGCTCAATCTCGAAAAAATTTGCGTACGCGCAAATACATTCTCGCCAATTCTCCGGTTCTGAGATCGCGTTTCCTCAAATTATGAGTTAAGGCAGCCATACTTTTTCTTTCGAGCTCTTCTTATAATCACGCAAGACACGTTTCATGTCCGTTTAAGCTCAGAGGTACGTCATTTCTTTCGCTACACTCAGAAATAACAATCTTTTTTTCATGTATTCTGTCTCTTTGTTTTCTTTTAAATCAGAGATTGGGTCTCAATGGGACTATCCAGTGGAATCGATAAACACTAGGGGTGAGAGGATGTCGGTTATAAGAGGTTGATAAACGTAGTAGAGATCAAAATCTGAACTTTAGGGGTCGAAATAAAAGTAGATTAAATGTTTTATTATTTTTCATTATATGTAAATTCTTTTTAAAAATTCCTTTAAATAAGCACAAATTTGTTAGATGCTATATTTTTATGTATACTCAAAAAGTTGATGCAATATGAAAATAACTGGGGCCATTTTTAGATTCAGAGACCAACAAATAGTACAAAACAAGTGTCAGATCCAACCCATGATAATTGGTTGCCCAATGTTTATTCTACTCATGCAAATGACAGTAAACAGATACTATAATCTGCTCATTTCACTATATTCCATATAAAATTATAAAGAAAATAAGGCACAAAGCGGCAGTGAATCAAGGTTTTAATGAGGTAACACCGATGTGGCAGACAGGTGAGAGTCGTAAGAATAAAACGAACAACTGGAAATTATGATAAAACGTGTATTAAGATAACAAAGGTGTGACTTTAGTTCGTCTGCGCAATATAATAATGTTTGTCACTTATCTGGTTAGCTTGAGATGAGGGTATTATGGAGCCTTGCTTCGTGCTTCTGATAGTTCGGATATGATGACTTCTGTTTTGCGTCGACTCGTAGTATGTCTGTTGAAGAAATCGGACGACCCTTATTTAGGTCTGTCCAGTGCTAGTGGATACAGAAGAGGTGGCATGAGTTTGCTTATTCGGCTTTGCCGGCCAAAGTGCTGGCTTGGTTGTTGTTTAAACATGGATGCTTCGCAGACAAAGGACGTATAACCCCATACCCCAGAATTGCTTCAATATTCACCTTGTCATGTTTTTTCCACGTATTTTATGTTGACAATTCTTTATTATTGTATTTCTAGAATTAATGAATTTGTTGTATATTCCATGGCACAGAAGTTTTTTCGGTGTTTGCGACCCCAATATTTTAAAGAGGGGATAATCACGCATGAAGGTAACAAACAACTGTCCCTGGGTGTCGTATGTCATTGCTTTACTAATTAGTATGAGAAATTTTTTACGTCTAACTATTTAATTTGTTATTAAATAGCATACTATTTTTTATCATAATCGCTCGGAGTTCGATGAAGGTCGGGATCCATGAAGGAGCCAACATTTGGCGATTCTATTTACTATCAAGACAATTTAAGGAATTAGTAACTTAAATAATATTTACTTCTTTTTTTGTGTGGAGAGGATTTCTTTTGGCCAATGTGAATTTCTATTTACCATAACATTTGGATATTATTTTCCATAATATTTTCCTAGTAAAGTATGGGAAAAATATAACATTTATTTAGATAATTTAATCTAGTTTGAAGATATCTATGAAGCAGAATGCTCGGCTTATTAAATGAAAATGTTTTGCGTCTTATCATGTTTATTATTTTTTTACTGTCAATAAAAAAATGCTGTTAATTCATCATCTTTGGCTGTTAATTCAACATAAACCACACACACAAGTTGTTTAGATTGTATATTTATCACGATAACCCAACACAAACATAAACTTAACACAGGATATATACAGAACCACGAATCATAGTAATTTTTGTTATATATAAATAAACTACATGTCACTATTGGGATTTCCATATTACGTGGTGTATAGGTCGCCCTATGGTAGATGAAAATCACAAGGAAGGTAAATTTTTGAAGTAGTGATTGCTCTAGTGTTGTTACTCATTGCTGTGGATATTATACTTCTCATTTCTTCGCATCTCTATCTTCCATTTAGCTTGGCTTGATCTGCTTAACTCTGGCTGGTTGGGCCGGTATTTACTTAAGATCTTTGTTATACTGGATCTGATGGGTTGTTATGTTGTGTCTTAAGACTTTCTTTTTGTTTATATGCTTTTTTTGTTTTGAGCTTATGTTTAATCATTTAAAGAATACAGACTAACAAACAAACGCGCGGGATTGGGTATTAGATGAGAGGGTCTATTCCCGTCAGTCACAGCAAAACTGAGCTTTTAAAACTTAACTTCCCACTTGCCATGTAGAAGCAGGGTTGAAAAAGTGTTCCAATCATCTGTCCTGTGTTTCCCACTAAACCGTTATTTTGTATCTACGCTACACTATTGTACATAAGTAATAGGCTACCTAGCAATTATGTAACTCTAGTCCGTCTCATTATACTTTTAATTTGACCCGTACAAGATTCCGAAGCTAATGTTTTGCCTCAAAAAGTAGTGTCTTCAATAACTTCGACTATATCGAATTATAATGGTAATTCTGGATTTAGAAGTGACACTAAATTTTTTCCGAAATAAATCCTATTTTTTTTCTGAATTTGTACGCTTAAGAAAGGTTTCCATTGCGGATACGGACCATGTTCGTGCCTTAGTGGGAGAACACATCCAACTATTATTGTGGATTACGAGGTCAAAGTTTCAGCGTTCAAGACAAAGGAAAGGACCGACTCTTCCTAGAAACTGTCATGTCGTCTGAAACGGTAAGTGTAATCTATTATTAATGCTCATGTTCTTAATGTAGACATTATCATTTGCCAACACCCTCTGTTAAAAATGAGTGTCCAAATCGTAAAAGAAAAATGCAAAAATGTAAGTCTTATATTTGGTGTTGCTTATCGTCGAATTCTTATTTTCATGGTGTGTCACCTCAGCTGAAAAAAATAGACATTCGTTTTATTGATAAGAATAAAAAGGGGAGAAAATAATAATGCTACACAAAATATAATAAGAAGAGAAAGAAAAAAAGATGAGTAGGGTCAAAGATAGAGCGAATGGGTGAGCGCATGGAAGCGATAAACGCTAATCTGTTTCCAATTGAACAAGGTGAAAAGATAAAAAGAAGAAAAGAAAGAAAAAAAGAGTGAGAGTTAATTAAGATTATATTTATATAAACTTTGTAAAGTACGAATACTAACGGTATTTAAAGCTTTTTTCTTTGGTATAATAAACTATATATAATATATTATGTGTGTGTTGTGTGTGTGGTGTGTGTGTGTGGTATAAACGTAATGAAATGTATATTGACTTTTCTTGGTAATCTTTTGTATAATCTTTTTCTTTAGTCCCCGTTGGCGTTTCCACAAATGTAAATGTGTGATGGTTACTAACGGATGCTCTGAGGTCACTGTGGGACAATAGTGCAAACACACGAGAATCATGAGAAGACAAGTTATTGGCTATCAGGTTGGCGAATTTTCTCTTTTGAGTAGTGACAATATGCTCAGTTTATGCCTACGAATATATATAATAGTGGTGGTGTGTGTGTGGTGTTGTGTTGTGTGTGTGTGTGTGTGTGTTGGTAATAAATACGTCCACATTATATATGGAGGTTAAAGGAGACTCGCAGCCATCTGTGATTGGAGCAAGTAATCACGTGTCAGCCCAGTAGATTTTGGCACTCATTTATTAGAGATACCCTACGAGCCAGCTCTCGACATTTCGGAAGATTCTCTCCAAGAAGGGACAGGAAATAGTAGATACCAGATATTCTGTTCTTCTCTCAAACTTATCTTTATAAGCACAATTTATATTTTAGACCAATGTTTTTTGATGTAAATAAACTTTAGAATTGAACTAAAGTTTTCATTTTCATTGTTGCTGTTAGCTCTAGAGAACTGTGCTTAACTAATGACGAATATATTATATATATATATTATTATATATAGTATATATATTATATATATAAGATTTAGTCACAAAATTCCATCCCGAATAATGTATTCTAGCGGACCTGTGGGATATACCACAGAATGATTAATCAATTTAACTATTACAAAGTTCATACGTGTTTTACTTTGAGTTAGGCAGATACTTAATATGTAGTTTTCATTATGGTTCGATTGAAAAAGTATTAAGGAGTTATCTGCTTCCGCCGCCACTCTTTTATATTTTCCCAATATCTATCAATATATTGAGCTGAGATGAGACAGCATAGAAAATAAGAATTCGGCAGATAGCAACAGCCAGATAAGATCAGATTTACATTTTTGCATTCAATTCTTGGCGATTTGCTAGATGGATATACGTCGTGACATAATGACATTGATATTAATGTATAGTGATTTGTCCATAATGTTATATCTATTATAATTTTTTTTATTTTGACAGATCTAATTAATTGGATGGATGGTGAAGAAGGATCTAATGAAAGTTTATACGTTATGCGGACAAGTGAAAATGGAATGGAATCATTGGTCTGTCTGCAGATACAGGAATTGGAAAAATGTACAAGATTTTATAACTCCGGGCCGGACTAGGTCACCGAGTGAAAAGCTATGTAAATGAAGTTCCATATGCTGGTATGTTGTTTAATACAACATCGTTTATTGTTTTGTTTAGGTTTGTTGGATTTTTATGGATGTCAAGCAAGTTGGGTTAATTTATGCCGATTATTTAAAGAAAACCATTGTAATTTTAATGTCTGATTTTAGTTAAATAGTGAAGAAAATTTGGACCATATTACTTAAGCATCGTCCTTTTCATTTCGGTGGTCATTAGATCTTTCTTTTTTTCCATACAGCCATCATATCCAGTTGTTTGTTAGGGTTACGGGGTTGAGGGTCAGGGGTGTATACCCTAACTAAACCCAACGCAAACAAACAACGGATTATATGACGGTGTAAATGAAAAAAATGGCTATATGACACAGAAATCGAAAGGGGTGCTAGGTCATATGGTCCGTAAATTTTTGCAATAATAAGCGGAACTGATGGAAAGGGCTAAGCGTTCAACTGTTCTATTCTCGAATATAGTCCCTCTGTTTTCAAATAAGTTTAAAGTAGTTAATAATAATTGATAGTTTTATAGTTATATAGAGAATGAATAAAAAGTATAGGGTGTAATCTTTTATATGCCGTTTATTTTTATTTCTTTAATTTTCTGAATTTAATAATATACGTATTATCACATTAAAACTTAAAATACTTGCGCTGGCGGTGCATATTCTTTACTAGTATTCATATGCCGTCTTCGGCAATAGAAATACCAACAAGGTTGAACTGCGTTAAATACGACAGCCTAGCAGTTGGGGTTAAGAGATTCGATTCATCGCTTGTAAGAGAAAAAAAATATTTCTGTTCATTTCAGGCTCGATAATTACCAATCGAGAGTTTGGTGTGCATTCACATGGCTGAAAATGTGTCGGATAACGTGGAGGGAATGCACTCTCGTGTGGGGGAAATGACACTGACTGGTAGCAGATAAGTAGCTTAATATCATAAACTCTGTTGTATATAAGGGTGTCCCACGTAGTGTAATGGTTAGCATAGCTAGTCTCGTCAGTAGTATTATACTGAATAACAAGTTGATCCTCACTGGATGCCCAAACATAGCGACTAGTATCTTAATCTTGGTTTTAATGGTGTGTCTTCATTTGATTCACTTGCGCATCGCTTCGTCTCATCATGTGGGTCGGGTGGTTGTGAGAGAACGAAATATTTTCTCATCTTTTTTGTAGTGTTGATAATGCTTTGTGGAGGGAAACCTATTCTTATTTTTCCGATGAGATAAATGAGTGTGATGAAGATTTAAAGTAACGATGGGATATTAACTTTAATTACCTTTACATTACCAAACATTGTTTGGTTGATTCATTTTGAACATTATGAGAGTTTATATTTGGGAAGCGTATAATGTATTAAGATATTGTAAGGTATCAAACATGCAGATGTACATTGGTTTCAGTGAGTTGTTTGCTCTTCCGCATTACCTGATTTCAGTGTTAGTGGTACCCCTGATTTAAGAACTAGTGTTGGTTATATACGTGTAAGCACAGTTGTTATATCTTATAATAAAAAACTGGGGGTACCATGACCAATATTTTATTGGGCATTTGTTTTTTGTTACTAACCTGTTAGACTACAGCCCAAACGATTTTCGTTTAGTTCTGTGGATGTAAAAGATGGCTCTATAATGTTTTACGTAAGTGATAAGATAAAATACAAAAAAGTGCCCTTATGTTCATCACATAGGTTTCTTTAGTTTCATAATTATAATTCTTTTTAACTCCGTCGGTCGCCTATGACTAAAGGTCTCTACAGAATTATCGGGAATTTGGCGTCAAGATCGGATATCTGCATAACCACGGGATTGGCAGGGTATCTTAGTTTGCTGAAAGTGTAGCCGAATGCCACTTTGGTTTCAGATCTCAAGCGACTAGCAATCTGTAATAGCAACTGAGTTCAAGGTTTTTAACGGCGGCATAGTGGTCCTAAAAAAAACAACTCTTTTCTTCTTCAACACTCAACATGCATTTATATTCAAACTAACAAAAGAATACAAAAATTATTTCTCAAGACTGTGGAGCGATGGACAGCCGTAAACAGTTCGTTAATGTGAATAAGTTTCAAATTAGTCTTAGTGAAGCAATTTCTCGTCGGTCTCAGTATTTGCGTTAATCTTCTCCCTAGCCCAGTCACTAATTAAGGGCGCTTGGCCTCATCTATGCTTCTCAGCTGCATACTGATTTTTGTAGGAACGCCAAGTTAAATAATATTTCAAGACGGAACAGTTTAATTTCGGCGATGAAGATATTAGTAACTCTTGCTGACCTCCGCACTTTATCAAAGGGCGCCGCCCTCCTTCTAGTTTACGCAGCCAATGGAATCACTTCCCGCTCACTAATCTAAGTGTCTATCGTCATCCGGGTGTTACTTGACAGTGGTTTTAAAATATTTGATTTTTCTTTAATTCCGGTTTTTCTTTCCGGTCATCTATAATACAGAGTTTATCCTTTTCTTGTTGCGGGACTTTAAGTCTGGTTATGATTCAAGGGCTGTCTCCAAACCATGCACATTTATATCTCAAGTGGACTCACCGGGAAGCTCCCAAGCACTTGAAATTTCTCCAGCTTTGACTTCTTGCCAGATCGCCCCAACTTAGCCTGTGTGGTCTCTATGATTGCTAGCCATCTGGTTTGACCTACTCCGACTCAGTTTATCGAAGATTTTTAATTCCCGGTTTTCTTCTTTCTTTTTCTAATTTTCAAACAAGAAAATAGTACAAATTCATTGGCTAATTTTAATTTTCGAGCGCTTCTTAGTTTCTTATACGTATTTCGGGTTCATTTTAAAACTTAATTAATTGAATATGATACCAAAGAAATTATGTGAGAAAAATAAGTGGAGCACTTTTTGTGATTTTCTTATCATAACGTATAAATTTTGAGCATTTTTTACATCCGATGGATTTTAAAAAACTTAGCACTTTTTCCGTCTCTAGACTGTATTAATGTCAATTTATTTGAATGCATTTAATGTCAAATTGTTCAGTTGGACACAGTGGCAACATAGGACATAAGGTTGAGTTAATACATGTTAAACTGATAATCATATGCTAGGTTGTAGGTATCGATCACTTTAACATTAGCTTGACACTTATTTGTACCCAGTCATTGGTTAACTGGATATAAGAACAGTCTACCTCGGTGGATTGAATGAAACTTATTTTCCCTGAAGACTCCAATGTACGATTGAAGGCTACCGAGTTCGACAAGAACGTTCAGAGGTTCGAAGAGAACTGTTTTCGAGTTTGGAGAAAGTTCCCGAAGTTCGGACAAAAACACCTGAAAGTCGCAGAGGGCACATGACTGAAACGTTGTGTATATAAACTATAAAGATGAGAACAGGTACGAAAAATCCAAATAATATCAAATTCAAATGAATTTTTACTGATTTCATTCTTTTGGCAGATTGGGTTTGTGGAAGGAATCAACATGAAGTAATTTATTGCCAACAATTTTTATTATGATTTGTGAGTTCTCTGAGGAAATCGGTAGACTAATTTGGTAAAAAGATAAACTTTACAATTGCGTGTTCTTGGTACAGTGAAGGAGGAGAACGGTTAATATGAAGTGAATTGTCTACTCTTGACATTAGGTGAGCACGAACAGTTTATTTTTATGATGATTTTGTTCGTTCATTTTGTTATATAAGCCATACTTATATCGATGTATCTTACTCGTATAGTATAGGTATAGCCTAATATACTCGTTGTACCAGTGCACAGGGAAGAGACGAGAAGTTTTCCACTTTAACTGATTTATTTGTCGTCTTCCTTACCCTTTGAACTTAAATTATGTTTCTTTGAAACAACACATGAAACTGGTTAAATTAAATGACAGAACGATAAACGATTAGAATAAATGTACAAACATCTTTAGACAGTAAAAGAAAAGAAAACATAGTTAAAGATTACACTACCAAAGCTTTTACTTTCCCTGGACTTGGTATTGGACGATTAGTCTTGATGGTTCTAGCTTCTTTTGTATCTATGCCCTGCATCTTAATAGGAGGATGTGCTACTTATTTTAGTTAAATTATTAAATCAAGGGAAATAACTGCTCTGTGGTTACTACTGTGAATTGTATATCGATATACTTATCTGGGATAACCTTAGCCATCCAGATTACTCAGAAGCTAAGAAGAATTGTTATCGTCATCATTTTCTATAGTTCTGTGTTTCCATCTTAGCGGGGTCCTAACTTATGGGCTGAATAAATATTTTCTGTGAGGTTTCTGTGTGCTTGGTTGTTTGTTTGTTTTTTCTAAGTAAACGAACACAAACTTTGTTATTCGTAGAGCTCTTATTATTTTAAGATCCAGACAAAAAAAAACAAGCGTGTGAGAATTTAACTTGCAATGAACAGATCGCCATTCGCGAATAAGACTACAAATCTTGACTTCCTGAAGCTCGTTTCTCACGTTCCTGGCTGGCGAACCTGATAAGAAAGGTAAACGCGCGCCAAAATTTCCCATAATTTTTCCTGTTTTTCAAACTGTTGTTTTGATTAAGCGCTCATTAATTGTAACAATTAATTAGGCTACTATAATATGTATCAATTTGTTGTAGTAAAATATTAAGATACAAACCGAAAATCTTACGCAATCGGTGAGGCTTAAAATATGCTACTGTATTCTCCTGCCGGTGGGATAAAGCCCTAAAAAAATAGTGCGTTATGTATGACACTAAACTGCATCTGATGGTGTAGGCTCCAGTTCTGGAGATCTGGGGAGTATGGAGTACTCCTTCTTTGCCATTATACTTTTTAGGTCCACTCTGACTAGAAGTGATAGTAGGATTCTATCTATGTTTCAATATAGATCTGTAAACATCTCATATTCGATAGGATACCGGATGCTTATATAATATTAATTATTTGGTGCTATAAAGATATATTGCGCTCTCTGGACGTAGTATTTTAACAGACGCCACTTTGCTTATGAATTAATGAATTTCCTTTGTTGGGTTCAGTAAAACGGCGAATTCTGGTTGGGGGGGACGAATAAAGTCAATGGGTTATCTTTCTCTTGCTGAAAGTTGATCACCTATAAGGGGAGAGATTTGGCAAGCAGGAATTTCTGATTCTGTCTTTTTCCTCTCGGGCCAGCAACGACTAACTGGCATAAACACAAACCAGTGGAGAATTGATTAAGATAACCGTCATTTCCGTCTTTTTGTTTATCTCTCTTCTCATTGAATACTCCTTCTTTAAAGTGTCTAAGGTACGCGTTGTCTATATCCATAGAGGGGGGGGGGCTTGTACCTACATGTTAAGTACCATGCTGGAAAGGTACTCATAACCCTTCTAATTTAATATAGAACTTTACATCTTATAACCTTTATCAGCTTCCAATGAATGTATACTAATTTTTTTCTTCATTTTTGTTTTCTGCTTTGCAGGTGGTCTGTTCCGTTATGATCCTAAAAATGCACAAATTTTGGCGCACAGCCGTTTGTTTTGACGCATGATACCAGTCTGCTTTCCTTATGATCTTTAAGATGCTTTAGGCTCCAAGTTTTCTTAAAACAAATTCAAGCAATTGAAAAATCCTCTCTGGTTTACACATAAGTTAAGTTCATACTTGTTTAAAATGAGAATGTAAATAAAATAAAAATACATGTTAATGTTATATTCTGTTTGGAATACTATAGCAAGAGATATTTTAATTATACATATTTAATCGATGGAACCAATGCTCATTAAAAAGTGGATTTGAATCTTATTTTTTTAGATAAGGTAGGTTTACCCAACCCGTTCACATGTTGTAGGATGTGAACAAGATATCACAGTACAGAGGCATCAGCAAGCGATCAAACTACTATTCGTAGTAAATGGATCTGCGAGACTACTGCTAAAATTAACCACGATGTGGAAGGCTTCGTTATCAATGTTCTGCAGGTAGGATGTAATGCCAAGGTCAAAATACGGGGCATTAGCAAGGATTCAAACTCATTATTCATATATGGTCTGCGAGACTACCTTGCTATACTAGACATTGAATGTTATAACAGCGATGAACTATTAATGCTTAATTGGGGTCGGACCACTTAATCAACAGAGTTACAGTAAGCAGCCTGAGTCTTGTTTATCATAACTTGTTTTGGCATTAGATGACAGAAAGGGGTTGATATGCTATAACAAAAACATGAACATTACATATATAATTATATATATATTATATACCCACACCTTCTCGCGTTGTTTTTGAGTAATTTTAGTGTCGATACAGCTAATGAAATCTTTTACATGTCTGTATGTTGAACCAATTAGTTCGCAATATACATATATCCCAATATATCGATATGAAGAGAGTCACATATATATATTGTAATCTATATTATATTATATATATAACCTTTAACTCCGGGTTTACCAAGATCCAAAATCAATTTAACTCAAGTAAGAGATAGTAACATTCTATAAAAGGTCAAAGATTTAGCCATCTTGTGGCACAGTAACACCCATACAGCATTATCTGTTTTGTTATTGAGGCTATAGTCCTAACAACCCACTCAAGGAACACATTAAAAAAGTCACGAGGTGGCGATTATCAGTAATCACCAGAAAGCAAGAAATTTATCCCCTTTCAACTAGGAGGATTGTTTTGCTGAGGGAACGCACATACTACCGCAGCTCTCCAATTAACCACAGGATAAGATACAAGCTGTCTATTCTATGCTGAATTGTCAAGAGACAATACAAATTGGGAACATATTGTGGTTCTAGATAGAGTTCTGACAACAGTTGATACAGCTCGAACCGCTGGCTTGCCCAAATTTTTCAACGGAGATTAAAATCCTGAAAATAAACAATGTTCCATATTTTTTCTTTTTTTTTTCCCTTTTTTTATTTTTCTTTGATGAAATCAGGGGTATCAGTGATTGTGTCTGCAATCGTTGGGAGTCGAGGGTGGGGCCCAGGTCGCTGATTCAAGAGAATAAGAATAAAAAGTATAAACGAAAGATAGGAATAGTAAATCATGACGAGACAGGATTTGTTATTTTTCACAGATTTCAATAAGTCTCGCTTTTAATAACAATTTAGGAGATTCCTTTGCATTCTAGGTGGGGGCTTCGAGTCTCTTTAAATCAAGGTATAAGCTTTGCGTTTTGTTTGTTTTATTTCATCAACCTTGTTTTGATTTGGTTATGTTTTTTAGGCCCTTTTTCCGAAATCGATAACTTTAACTCTCCTGATTCATGTGGTTCCATTGTAGTGATTGTTAGCTAATTGTGTCTTGAATAATATCAATCTTATGATAATTTCTGTTTACGGTTAAACTCATTTTATTTCTATTAAACCTAATAGAATTCTGTAACCTACGGTAATTCTACATTATGGGACTGAAAGTTATCAGTTGGGGTGGTAAATTTTTTACTACTGTTTAATTTTGAAGTGTGTGGTTGTTATGGTTTTTATTGAAGTATACCTCTTTTGTTTGAACCAAGTTCAAATTCCTGGATGAGGAATTTAGTGACATCTCTGATAGAGCACAAACATTATACTTGCAGAAGGGGTAGACATGCCTATACAATTGCTTCATAGCCTACGTTATTGAAAGGTATAGAAGATACAGGGTGGCACGGCTCCTTTACAAAGCTTGTGAGCATTAGATAGTCTATACGGTCGAAGTGATAGAGATTTTGAATTCAACATTACTGTCTAGTTAGCAGGTGAGTCATGTCAAATAACTCTGCTTAACGAATTGAATATGTAAGTTTCTTAGACTGCATAGAGCTGATGCTGGGGGATTCGTAATATATATTATTCATTATCTGTTATATAGACGGTGGGGCTCAGGAGGCTTAGGTGGAGCGATGGATGGATGAACACCCAAATTCTCGGTCTAGCGACTAACATAAATGCGGCACTGGGCGTGAGTTGTTTTGGGGCTTGATATCGTCTGCTTATAGTGGGATATAATGTGTCATGAGTGATAAAAGAGTTAACTTACTTGATTTTTATAAACATATTGTAGCGAAGTATTATTAGAATAAAAATAATTCTTTTTGATCTTTACGTTTAGGTTGAACTAGAGCTAAAAATATCAGGCAACAAATATAAGATTAGAAATAATTTAGCATTATACAGAGAAATAAAATCTTCTGTTAGATCTAGTAGTATTCATTATAACAGTATCCTTATTCATTTAATTCAAATAGTATAGTATTATTAGGAATATTTATTTTATCTAGCACATGAACCTAATGTGAGTGTATCCCCCGAAAGAGTTAGTATGATTCCGTTTCTATGTGTAAACAAGAAGAGGAGTTTTTAATATGAGTTTGTTTTAATTTTGCTAATTTATGATAACGGGCTAACAGATTACTCAGACGTCTCCATGCAAAACTTCTGGTATGACTGGGGTATAAAACAAACGTGTGGGCAAAAATTGATTTTCTGGAGATCCAAAATTCATGAAATCGCATATTGCTCATGAGAGCAGCAACACACCAAGTGTTAATATGACAATTGTTATCATAGTTGAGGAGCATAGATAAATGGTTAGGATCCGATATTTGAAGACATTGTAAGTTTTTCAAATATACGTGGACTTGAGAAAAAGGTTGGTTTTAGATGTGACTTTTAACCAAGTAGGGGCTCAAACAGAGTTATACTAGCTTATCGGAGAAAGGTATGAAATCTCCATATTCTTCTTGATGATTCCATAACGCGGCGATTAATGTCAATGGTGGTAGACGTTATTGCAAGGGCCTAGAGGAGGAAAAAGGAAACAGAGTCAACTGACTCGATCATACTCTGCGTGCGGTTTCGGGTAACTCAATCCATCTATAGTAGAGTGAATAGCAAACTGGCCAGTCAATGGAGATAACTTATATTGAGAACTCTTATGTTATCACCTCCCGCATCTTGAGACGAAGATATTATATTGCTGAGACCCAGCTTGGGTCAACATCTCTTAGTTTTGTGTGGTATTGAGGTTCGCTAAACGTTCGGGTCGAGATTATTATTTGTGACAAATACTAAAAGTTATTAGCCTTCATAAGTTATCAGTATTAAGCTAATATTATGAATTTGCTTGTTATATTAATTCAAAACAGCTCAGTGTGGAAAATCTAATCGCCTTAGTGGAATCCCTATCTATTCATGCTAGGTCAGAGGTAGAGAACTCTAAAGGATGTAATTGAAGGAAAGAACTGAAGGTAGTATACTGCATAGCTCCATAAACATAATACGAATTATGGATAGCTACTTACAACGGATCAGATTACGACAGTATAGTGGCTCTCTAATGGAATAGGTAGTGTATCGCTAATTCTCAATTCTGGGGGTCTTACCGTGAGAGAATAGATTTTTAGCCTCGTGCTGTAAAGATTCTGCGCTTGGTTATTAATTCTATCATAGCTATAGCGTTAACCTAAGTAATTGTGTTTAAAGAGTCAGTACATTAAGGTAGCGGATCTATTGAATCTAAATGAGGTGGTATTCGCTTAGAATTCATAGAAGCTTCATAACATGAAGTGGCCAATACGTGAATATTCAGAAGAGAACCATTTGGCTGCTCTTAAACTTCTTCAGGATCTAAGATTATTTGCTCTGGTTTGCCAGGGAGTGTAACGCAGAATTTGTGAGCCTGCTTGGAGGTGTATATGGAGTTGTGAGTGAATTTATCGTAACGATTACCGCTGGCTTACACATTTCAATGTTAAAATAAATTGGGGTGACACACCTATTCACTATCGTCGGCTGTTTGCATTTGTTGGCTTTAATATTATAATTCTAAGATGTCAGAAACATTAAACTCAATGATAAGTCTTAGATGATGTCAGGCTTACACAACTACCGTCCATCCAACATATTGAATCACTATTACATGCCGTCACTTGTTATTTACTACTCCGTTCGAACCCCATATCACGAACAATTGAGGTCTGATGAGTGTGAGGAATAGGTCTATGTAGGAGAAAAAAATTTCAGTTGTCGTATGCATCTCGTATCACAACCTCAATTTTTAAGTACGGTTCTAGCAACTTATTAACTGCTATTCATGTCGAGATATCACCAATCCCAGTTAACCATACTCAGACAGTCGTGTTTCTTATGAAATTTAATGCATCACTCTTTGCCTACTCAAGTAAACATTAATTGTACTTACGCAGAATTAGGATTGTTTGTTTTCTTTATTTATTTAAAAAGCATTATTGTAAATAAATGCAAAAGTCCCATCTATAGAGTAATACGATAGTTAGTAAAATGGTCGTTCTTTTGTTTTTTCTCTTGATATTGTTCTCCTTCTTTTCTAGTTTGTCGATGGTTTTGTCTTGTCATTATTTTTTCTTATTGATTTACTGGACTAAACCTATACAAAAGAATTATTATGAAAATAGATCCGTGAACACTTTTTTGTAATGATACAGAATTGAATAGGGTATAATTGTTAGTATTGAAGGGTAAGCAACTAGTGAGTTTAAAAAAAGGAAACATAAAGTTGCAAGATGTAAACGCTGGTTTGCTATACTGTCTACTGTTTTTTTTATCGACCAAAGATGTAGGAAAATTCAGGAAAATTGAATAAATCGACGATATAGTAATATACACGATATGACCCCCCCACATAAAAATCAAAAAAAAAAACATGGTATGGCAGATGGTTTATAGTAATTAAATATCCGAACGTTGCAATAATGCTCTAGCTATCAAAACTATGGGAACATCATTTGTGGTCAAAATTATTTAAAACATGGCTTAGAATGCTAGTTTGGTCTCTTTTATCTTTCATAATTGGCAATATTATTCATAAGTTAAAACATCACAATTATCAACCACCTTGACCAATATACAAACGCATAATGTTTAACATTGGCTACTACTTCTTACTATAATAAAATTCATCCTCTGAATACTTGTTTTTTATATTTCTATATAATATTTTTAAGATACGCAAATAATGCTTCACATATTAGGATACATAGTTATAAAAAAAATAATGTCCAGGTTTTTTTTGAAGCATGAAAGAATATGAAAAGTATAAGAGTTCAAATAGGCTATATTCAAGAAAGTGACAGCTGATTAACTGATTTTGTTTTGGTTTAATTGTAGTAATGATAGTAGTCTAAGAATTTATATAGTACTGTTCTATATATTAGACTAGTATAATTACCATCTTAATCTGAATGAAACGAGTAAGTCAGGTTTCTTGGAATATTAGCCGCATGCTGAATTCTTAGTTTTACTGGATTTTCCATGATAAAAAACCAAAAAAACAGTACATTTTTTTTCATACTTGTCATATATATGCAGAAGAGAGAGAGAGAGAAGAGAGAGAGAGAGAGAGGAGAAGAGAGTGAACAGTATATAATGTCCATAAAAGGCAAATAGATTTGATTAATTGGATACTTTTAAACAATTTTTAAAACTAAAGTTTTGGTAAACAATTCATTTTTTAAAAATGTTGTTTAGGAATTAACCACTTTCCAGGATTTGGCATATTTGTGCGGGAGAAAAAAATCATTAACTATCTGGAAATTTTTTTTTAACAGGCTGTGCAAATAAAAAATAAAATAACAAAAATGATGCATAAAGTAAATAATATATATTATATATATATATATATATATTATTTATATATATATTTGGGAGAATATGTGCTTTTTTAATTTTAATTCGACTAATTTTTGAAAGTTACTTCATAACAATTAAAAAAGCACATATTCCCAAATATACTGTCGCCTGAAAATAGCTAAAAGTTGTTTAGCATATATATATAGTATATACATAATGTATCTAATTATTATAGTGTACCCTAAAAGATTGTTCTAGAAACTTACATATAGTTTAACATTAAAATTACTTGATATTTTTTTTTTTTTTTACACAATTCAGGATTTAAAAAAAAAAAAAAAAAACTGGGGTGATTCGAAGGTAGGTTGATAAACCCTGTCAATTTAGTATATTATATAAATAAGTAAAATGACATTATATTGAAAATATCTATGATGGGCAGACAATTTTTGTAATATAATAAAATGCAAAAGATTTGACCGGAACCAAAAGTTAAAGCATAAAAAATTAGAGTAAATGGAAACTGTCAAAAAAACGTATGCAGTCTTGTTAAAATTCGATTATTAAAGCACATTTTTCATTTAAGATGTATAAAAAAAATATACATGTCTGAATTTCTATATTTAAAGTTAATTATTTTACTCTGGTTAGCTGTTAGAATTTTTTCTCCTTTAATCACTCTTGCAAAAAAATAAATAATTAAGTCAACAAATCAACGAGACTTTTCTTTGGTACTGAAAAAACAAAAGCACACATAAAAATACAGAGTTTTAAATTGATTTTAAAAAAAAGGGACAAAAAATAACCTTTTTTTGATTTAAATTCAACTCTAGGTGCAAGTCTACTATTTTCATATTTCTAACTGAAAAATATTGACAAGTTTCCGCCAACATTTTCAAAACATAGTACAACAAGTTAACAAAAAATAAAGAAAAAGCAACTCAGTTTGCAGAGTAAAACAATTGAAAACAAATGAATATATAGATAAAAACTAAACATCACACAGCAAAATGTTTGATAAAAAAGAGTTTAACATTTTATATATTTATCCAATATTCAAAATAATTTGGGTAAAATATATCAAATGTTAAATCTAAAATGAAGACAGATTTTGATTAGAATCAATAGCAGGTGTTTCTTAAACCATTTTACCCTTGTGGAACCCCTTAGGAATAAGGTTTCTGTCTCAAGAAATCTTGCCATTAAAATGATCCTCTACTTTAAAATATAGTGCTCTTTATAATAGGGGCATGGTAGGTGTCATCAGTGATGTATTTTCTTGGTATCTGGAAGTTTTGGGTTTTAAACATCATAAGTCCTATCGACAGGCTGACCTATCAGAGATGATGCACACCACCTTTGAAACACTAAAAGACATTTAGTTTTTATGATTTTGATGAGTGTAAACTCTCTACAGAGTACTGATTGGGCATCTGCAAACAACCAGTCAATATGTGTGGCACAGTCTATTTAAAAGTGGTCCTACAGGGACAGTTGCACTTTTTTCTTCATTGAAACTGATTACAAGCCTGAACCAAAAAAAAAAAGAAGGTAACCTTACATTATTACAACCTTGGAGATTATTTTTCCGTAATATATTTAAAAGTTTTTTATTTTATTCTTATTTCTTATTTCAATTTCATATATTTTTATCTACTTACTTTTTATGTTGTTTTATTCTATTTATTTTTTCAATATCCATCATAGGAAATGGCCACGGTGAAACCAGTTTCAAAATCATGGATGAGACTGTTTGCAATTTTCAAATAGCCTAATACCCTTGGGAAAGGCGTGAATCCAAGTATTTCCTTTCTGCTATAAGGTGAATAGTAAGGAAAAACTGGGCTCATAACGCTTGGTTAGGTTAACAAATCTAGAAGGAAACTGAATTCAAACCTATTAAATTCTGTGAAGAAATTGACCTTGTGTCACAATCTAAACTCGTGTGAGGGGTTGATAAAATTGTATATCTTTATTATTAATAACTTATTTCTTTTAAAACTATCTCATGGACCCCTAGCAGCCTCTTGCAGAACCTTAGGGTTCCCGGGAATACTGGTTAAGACAACAATATTTAAACTAAAGGCCCACAATTGCTTGGTTGTCTATGTCTTTCCACCGGCATGCTGGACATTGCTGGAGAAGGTAGGGACAAGCTCATATTGATGTTCTGCTCTGTGGTACATGTACCTACAGCATGGGCACATCAGTGAGGTCGGCCAGCAAAACCTACAATCCATCAGCTGCTGATGAATACTGGATGCTGTGCAGAAGACCCTCCAGGAGTGATGGCTGAATAGGATGGGTATCGAGCGAAGAGTTATGGAGCTCCGGCCCAACATGTAATATTCTTTAGTCAGGGCAATGACCTTGATTTGCAGATGTGTAGTGGGTATATATGTCAATCATAAGCTCAAAGAAGGAAAAAGAGTTGGTGCCTTGGGATGATGCAAAGGCAGCAACCACACTTCAATTTTTCTGAAAAATTTTTCTACGCGTGTTGAAAGTATTGTTAAAAGCAATTCCCAAAATTTGACAGGTGTGTATGTCGATTACTTGTTTGTAGAATTACTACGAATTAATGTGAGCATGGAGTGTACAAATAATTAGCTGTGTTCACTTATTATGGAGCATATTGGAATGTCAAACTATTTGTCTCCTTCTTCGCTCTTCTACTATATATTAGTTTTACCAAATCCTCTCTCGTCTATATGACAAGTCGATGCGAGCAGGTACGTGAGTGAGATAAATAACGGTTCTAGTGCGATCGATGAAGTGAGTATGCGTTCTGCTCAGAGGTATGAGTGATACCTGAGGCCATGCGGTGATAAGGACGTAGACATACGAATCAATATAGGACATAGTGTGTGATCTCGCTCCACAGCATGCATAGGTTAATGGAAATGAAGAACAGGCTCCCTATGGATTGAAAAAAATGGGCTTGGTTCGAAGTTCCATAAAAGCTGGTCCAGGTTCAAAGAAAAGGTTCCGAGTTGGCCATAGAAAACACACCTCTGAAGCAAGGTGGAAAGGGCACATTGTGCCAAATGTTGTGTAATATAAAATAAAAATGAGGACAATAGTCCGAAAATCCAAATAAATTATCAAAGCCTCGTGCTAAACCAATAGAAAACAAAAATAACTGGACAGACCTTTCCGAACAAAATTGAAGGGTATGAGTGACAATGGCCTGGCTGATTTGATGCTCGCCGTCTAGGAATGATATGGTGCAGCCACTATACTGACGTGTTCACTGGGTAAGGTGTCGTCAGGTGATGTAGTATGACACAAGGATAGTAGCAACGGGTTTCGGCATCTTTCAAACATATACGGTATCGATCAACTATGTCATGTAGACCTCACTCTATCAGAAGTTGATTAAGAGAACGTGCGTGACGTTTGAGTCACACCCGGGTTCGTAGACATCTATGGTGCACTAAATGCTCGTGTGTGTGATTGGAAGGCGCTCTATGGCGTGTGATTGACAATCGGAGGATATCACGACCCAACTTAGCTGGCCTTTGCATCACAGGATTGGATATATTTAGCGTATTATGCGCCATATATACTCAGGATATGAGTTAAATCCAATTAATCGAGACGTGGAGCTAACTCGGCGTCATGGAGAGGGCATTGCTGTATACAGCGTTCGCATAGCTTCTTATTCGCAACATCTCTGATTTGTCATATATATTATAGGTACTCCAGAAGCTTATCTTATTGTGTCTCGCAGCATCACATGGACATAAAAAATCAACCACTGCTTCGAATTATAGATAAAGACCATGAAGATAACAGGTTGTTAAGAATTAGACGTTAGAGTCGATGTTATGTTACGCGACGTCGCTTTCATATTCATCATAGCCAAATCATACACTACTATCTATATTTATTCCTAAATTTAAAAAAAAAAAAAGAGTAAGATACGAGAAAAAAGAAAAGAAAATTCTCAATAAACCGCAAGCCACTGTGTTCAGATGGCGTGTTAATGAGAGAGAGTGCGCACTTGTAGTAATGAGAGCCGGCAGAATTGTAATAATTATTTGTGAGTGTTAAGAGGAAGTTTCACCGGTTAAATAAGTGTGATCATTCTAACTGTGTTTCTTACTTAGAACACGAGTATGAAATCCGAGGTAGAGCTTACTAATCTTGCATAATTCCATAAACTTGCGTAGTCGTGCAGTCTGAATGCTTATTTGTGAAGCGTCTTTCTTTCGTCTGTGACTTAACGCTCACAGTTTCCCACACAAGACACAGAGGGAGACACACTGTGTAATTTGGAGTGTATTAGGCTCTTGAAAAAAAAAAAAGGGAGATGAATCAGCAAAAATTTTATTATGGAATGTAACTAATACAAAAATTTTAGATGATTACTTCTCATATTGTAATCCTGTGTGTGAAAACTGATGTAATGAATATGCCATATACCCCTGCCCCACACCCATAATATGATTGCTGATTGTCCAGCTATAAATACTGAAACAATGTAGAGGTACAATTGCCCTACTATTATGGGTCCACGGATCATTCAATTGTGGCATAGTAACAGGGAGGGATTATTCTTTGGCGGAACGTAAATTAGCAGATTCCCTACTTACCTGCTTGATTGTAAACCAAAAAACTACTCTTTCTATCTCATATATCCCTTACCTGGTAATATTGCAGAAATCGATCCTTTTTCATTGTACACGCTCTCACTCGCACTCTCGACGGTTATTCAACCAATCACCACCAACTCACAAAGTAAACTTATAGGATATACATTTCAAGAGAAATTATTGTATTAATGGAATAGCCTTGAAAATAACTATTAACAATCTCATTGCCACAAAGGGGGTAAATTTTTTAAAAAAATCTTCGCATTATGTTTGAATTTCAATCTTAGAGGCATCTTATTATTTCATTGTATATGGCGTCAAGAACTCATTTTTGTACGCTCTCGACCCCAAAAACAGCGCTCTTATCTAAATTTACTACCGTGGCTGTTATCCTCAAGCGTCCTCTCGCTCTCGCAGATGGAAAAGTTGAGAGGACATCTTCCACTCATTTCCTGCAATAGTTGGCAACTGTGATATCACTTCTCTCGCCTTGGGTGTGTTTTGGAGCAGTTGTGGTGAAAATGAAAAGGGTTGTAAAACTATATATCGATGCCGTGAGTTTGTATGTGTGGAGTTCAAGTTTCCGGATAGAGAGTGAATAGTTTGATGTCGGTAGTAATATTGGTAGAATGTGTGGTATATTCAAATCCAGATGATGTGGTGGCAATGTCTTTGTAGAGAAGGTAACGAGAAATACTGCAACCAAACACGAAGAGAGTCAGGATGGAGGGTAAGAAGGTGACAAATGATGTTGGCATGTCTTGGTGTGGTGAGTGGGGTATTTGACCACCCGCTATCTTCCCTTTTCCCTATCTTCTTCGGCTGCTTTCTGCCAACTGATGGTCAGTGAGTAGTGCCCACACACGGCGTACCGTCTTTAAGTCATTCGCATATAGGGGCACTTATATACGCAGACTCCATCGATATACTTTGACTGTGTTGAGACCGTCTGTATATTTGTTAAAACCTATGCTACACTTACTGGTACATAATTATCAGGACTATTACCTATCAATTAATGTAAATGCAAACATAGCATTTTTTTTACATGTGCAAATAGTCAGTTATATTTCATTATCAAAAAAATCATCAGGAAATTTTCCAAAGAGAAAAACAAAAATGGTAAATTCATTGGATCACTAGTTTTTTTCTTGACTTCCATCCCCAATCCACCCCCGATCTTGAGATCACCGATCTCAAACAAACCAGGGGGGCACTTGACACAAAAATCGACTTTTTAGTAAAAAACATCTCACTCGCTGTTGTAAATAGACGAGAGGCAGCGCTATTCAACAAAATTAATATACAACAAAATAAAAATAAAAATCTCTTTGTTGTTCTACACCAGACCAACAATATTAGTTTCATAGCAAAGCTAGAACCAATTTGAAAGGCTAAATTTATTGAACCTAAACCACAGAAATTTGTTTTTAAAAAATACATAAGAAGAAATACAGTAAAGATGCTAGAGAAAAAAAAAAAAAAGACAAAAAGAGAAAAAAAATTAAGGTAAAATCGAAAATTTTACATAAAAATTCTTTTTTATTGTTAAATACTTATCTTTGTAGTTTCAATAACTACTCCTAGCAAAAAAAAAAAGAAAAAAAAAAAAAAAAAAAGTTCTATAGACACTCAGTAAACAATAATTAGTGGGTGATTAGAGAGCCATAGTTTCCTACAAGTAAATATACTAGTTGTATTAGAATTTTCAAATTTGTAAACTTCAAAAGAAAAACATTTAACAAATTATTAGTATTATTTGTATTATTACGGACTAGTTGTCCTCAAAAATCTTCATTGTTATTCGTGTCACATTTTTGGCCGATGTGCCGCCCCTACTCGACCTTCCTTCAGCGTATTTTCTTTGTCGTGACGTCATAGGGAATCTTCTCAGACTTGGGAACACATCTCGGGCAGGACTTTGGGAACCATTTCTTGTCGTAAGAAGAATTCCAAGTCTGAGATGGTCTTCCCAGAGGCGAGTCCGACAAGAACTCACCCTGAAGAAGGCTCAGGAACGGCACATCGGCTGAAAACATTGTAAAGATACAATGAAGATGAGGGACAATAGTCGCGGAATATATACAAATATATAATATCATCAAAGCCATCATTCATAAAAAATTCAGTTGGAGAAATAAGACAATTATGTTGTCCAAATTAAATAATTTATTATTTAATCAAACATTTATTAAATCTAGGTTTAATAATAGCTCTTCAAACTGGAAGAGGTAAATTTAATCATACAAATCTGTTTATTTGCTTAGTTTAAAAAAATGAAACCACTTCAAGATAAAAAACAAAAATTCTTAAATCATAAATCTTACTATGTTCATTCACTCAAATTCTTAAAAATTTCTGGATATGTTTATAGAACAATATATAACTTTCATAAAATAGAGACATAAAAAAATATCTAGATGTGGTAAATCCTCTTTTCTATTATTACCAAATTCATTACCGTTCAGGGTAATTTTTTAAAACATTTACAAAGAGATTGGTAAAATAGACATGGTTTAGAAATAAATAGAAGGGATTTTTGTCCTTTGTTGTCTATTTAGTTCTTAGTCACCTATAGAATGTCCTTTAATCCAAGTGTTGACCTCTTACCCAGGATAGAGAGACAATTACTATCACACTAGGTCAAGAAAAAGTATTATTTTAATTGCTAACAAAGATTGTAAGTAGCACATCTTTTTAAGAAGGAAAAATGAAATCCATATGAGTTAGCAAAAAAAAAAAAAAAAAAAAAAAAAAGAAGAAAGAGAAAAAGTGAGAAATATTATCTGAAATCAAAAAAAGTTTTCCAAACCCACAGAAGCCATAACACCGGGAATGTAACGGAATAGTGACGGGAAATCGAAGTGCGTTCTAGTGTTTTACATCGAGAAAATCGGCAATTCACGGATGTGTATAGATACCCTGCGCGCTACGGTCGAGTTTCAACAGAGCAGACGGGATATCGACTTTCACACTTTGGATATCAAGTCTGAAAGATGTGGAGGGTTTCCGTGGAAAAATAATTGAAGTATTTGTGAAAACACCAAAGATTTAAGTAAATATGTTGGTTCAGTCACATGAAGTATTTTGGATTACTGCGTTCGTTAGTCGGCTTGTCCCAATAACCCAATTTATCTATTAAAATATAGAGGAAGGTTTTTAACTCTTTTGCGTCTGTGTGCTAGCCTTGAATTTTGTTATTTGTGTTATCACAAGTCTTATTTTGAAGGAATGGAATTATCGAAAATGGAAACCTTATAGGTTGTTACAGCATTTGTGGCAGGAATCTTGGGAGAACAATAAAGAAGATGGTTCAAGCGTTATAAAATGGTTTTTGTGTTCATTGAATAAAAACAAGAAAAATGGACACCCCAGAGGATACAACACATATGACAAGCACGCCCAGAAGCAGCCGCCTAACCAACAGCCAAGAAAAACGAAGACCGAGAGGGAACTCGACGCCCAGGATAGGCAGTGAGATATAGAAAGAGGAAAAGGTATCATTTAGACGCGACTAAACTAACTTACACACATAAATTTTATCAGAGAAAGTTGCTAAGTTGGTATATGTTTTTTAAAATGTTCCACTGCAATATTGTGGGTGTGTGGTGTATACCTTCTCGATATTTGTTTTTATTCCCTTGGAACGCTTGATAGAGTAGAATTAGACACTTTCACATTAAGTGATGGGCTGTGTCTACAGGGTAAGACTAAACTATAACAATTTTAGCCATCCTTCCAATAATATATACCGAGAAGCCTAGGCCTTTTAGAGGTTCAAGGTGAATCACGTTATTAGCAGGCTGAAATGCTGGAATCAAGTATCTTTTAGCGTAGAATATATTGTCTTTTTGTTGTGTTGTCCTATTCTAAGGAAACAACTGCATTTGTTTGTGGAAGTCATCGTTTTTGTGATTTAATTTCTGACTTGCAATAAGTCCCTGCAAGTGGCAACATACGACTCCTCATAGATACCTGTCTTCTCTGTAGATTTCTTGCAATAAAATGTAAAGAATATCTAGGAGAAATGAATTTCTACGATTTCATACGACTCTCATAGATACGCTTCTTACGTCACTGTGCGATTTATCTTCAAATGAAAATAAAGAATATAGGAAAGATTTCTATGGCTTAACCGCGCCAGGTAGTAGAAAACTCCCTCCGGCAATAACCAACGCTGAGCGACTTTTGTCCAGGGTCAACGTAGTTGCTTGTATGTTGTCTGGTAATGTTGCAATAATCTACTAATATACTATGCTCTCTGAACGTGTATAACTGGCAACATATGCGATATTCACCTGTTTGATAATTTAGATCTACTAAGATCAAATTATGATTGGATCTGTGCACGTAACCCAGGAAAGAAAAAATTTTGAAGAAAAAAATGGCTTAGTCACTGACAAACAAGATAGCTTTGATTATAGATTATCAATGTACTTTTGGTCTCTATTAATAGATTTGGTTAGGTTGTTGGTGTGTTGGCATGTCAAGCCCTTTGGTTTAGGTTATTTTTATAGTCAAAGATATATTATATTTATATTATATATATTTATATAGTCTTGATGGGTTAATGTCAATATTTTTGGTTTAAACACCATACAGAGATTCGTTTTGATCATATAAACACCTATAGAATTGGATCTCTGTTCTCAAACAGGTTAGTTGGTTGGTTTTTATGGACCATGTCAACCGCGCCTCAAACTCATATTCATCTCTTGATGAGGTATTGGAAACACAAAGTACACTTTATTTTTCAAAACTTAACCTCAATTTTTTAAAAACATTTCTTTTTTCTATTTACTCCAAAGATGGAACACCAAGGTGGACTACTATTGTCGGGTTAGAGTTGAACTCGCGGGGAGTAAATAGTCGTGCAGGGTAGTCACTTTTAGTTACACTCACAATTGTTCACACAGTCAAGGCCAGAGCTGTCCACGAGAATTGCGGAAAACTTTCAACCGAAGTTTGGAACCAAGATTGAAAAAGAGTGTTTGGTGTGCATGCTATGGGGACCCGAATTTGCGGTGGGCAAAAGTTAAGTAATTATTTGTTTGCCATTATTGGGCATAGAGGTATTACCATACAGGGTATAATCATCGTGCATTATTCTTAGTATGTTTACCTATAGCACGAATAATCAAAAATAAATTTCTCAAAACAGCAAGTTATTTCCTTTATGTATTTGGTGGTGGTGCGCCGTACATGGGTCACCCGAACAGGACTCTGGATCAGGTGGGAAAACCTTGGAAGTAAAATGGCGAAATGAAAAAAGAAAGTACAACTATTTGCTCACTTTCCAGAGCTCCATAACGGGGAGTGGCCGTCACCGAAACTCAGAATGCCTTTTAGTGTGTTTCTTCTTTATTTAAACATCGTGGTGGCATCAAATCACCTTCTGAGATACATCAATTCTCTTCAGTGCCGTGATAATGAATTAATGTTGGTTTTCCAGTACTTGAACTTCGTCTAGGCTGAGAACTTTAATCATTAAGTTGATACACCGCCTTTATCCCATGTGAGAGTCGTGCGAACCGGCCAAAACTTTAAGCGATTCTTGCATCACTTGTAACACGATATGTCTTTGAACTCAGTGTGATTGCGTAGACTCATAGCAGAAAAAATATATATAGAACAAGGAGGGAAACAAAGCAATATTAATCTTAGGTGAAATTAATGCAAACCAAAGTCATAAAAAAATAATTTTATATGTATATGAAATAGTGTAGCTGGATGATTAATAGTAGAATAAATCTATATAATATATAGATATTATTATAACACAAAGAGCATAAGTTGAATTAATTAAGGTGACTGAGAAATAAACAGTGAAAAGAACATAAAAACGAAAATGAAAGATCTATATATTAATGAACTCGTGTTCTCTAAATTGTACAAACATTATCATTTTACAACATCCCTCTGTTAAAAATGAGACCCATCCCTATTCATCCCAAGATGAAATGTAAAAAGTAAATCCTAAAGTATCTGGTGTAAATATCACTGTCAAAATTCTTATTTCTTAATGAGTTATTTATGTCAACCCCGGCCCAGCTTAAAGTATTGATCATGGGTCCATTTTTATTAGAAGATAAAGAAAGGTAAGAAAAAGGAATAGTGCTAACCAAGAGATTCAAAGCTGCACAGAAAAATATAATAAAGGAAATGAGAAGCAAAGAGAAGTACCGGGGAAAGATAGAGAGAAAGGGGTGAAACAGCATATGGCAAAATACAACTAATTCTGTTTCAATCGAACATAATATGTAATAAGATGAAAAAGAAAGGAAAGAATGAAAAAAAAAAAAAAAAAAAAAAAAAAAAAAGAGAGAGAGAGAGTTAAATCAACGATTATTTAGAAACTTTTTACAGGTACTGGAAGGCTAATTTGACAATGAGCTCTTATAAGCTGTCGCGCTATTCAAACGGTAATAAGGTGTAGAATCATCATACTGGTAAGGTATACTCCACAGGTCCTGTTGTAAAAGACCTATGTTTCCTATTAGAAGACATGTTCTCTTAAACAACTATGTATAACACTCTTTGTATCTTGTCCATGTCTGTATTCTCTTCTATAGAGTTTGCTCAGGCAATAGACGCCTTGTTATGAACTTCATTGTTTATTCTCAATTTTGTACTAGTTAAAAGGAAATTATATTTGACCACTCGTTTTCTGCAAGGAATATTTAAAGATTGTGTTAAATTAAAGTATCAACAATTTCTACAATTGGTAAATCTTTCAATATATTCTTTACACAAAAAAAAAAAAAATAGACCTCGTTTAAAGAGATAGCAATGCCAATGCTCCCAATCTATAATTAGATTAGGATAGAGGATTAACCATAATCAAATCTTGAAGACGCTGGAAACAAGCTAACTCAGATTTAATTGGCTTTATTTTGGAGGTCACCTTTTCTTCTCTAAAATCTTTTAAATACATTATTTCTTCACACTGTCTTCTTCCACACAAAAGATCGTACATTATACCTTTCCGGAAGAAAATCATAGAGACCTTGAAAAAATAAATAACACACTCACACATCCATCAATCCAAAAAATAATGGAGCCATACAAAGATGTAATAGTTAGTGTATGTTGGGCTGGATAAATGTGTTGTTTTACCACAATTCTGAATATTGTTTGTGGTGGGTGTTAACTTGATTCATACCAAGTAAAAATGTGGCCTAATATGCCCTGTTATTAATATATATAGTACACTTCACATCGACACTCAACACCTTGCCTGGGAATGAAAATCTATATGTAAGGTATATATATATATATATACATATCTTATAACTATATAAAGGGCAAGGGTGTTGTTAGTGTATATGTATGTTGCGCACGCGACACAACTCACTCGACAAATAAAAGCAATATAATAGACAATGTAAAATTCTTTAAGCACATTAAATATGACGCAGGGTTTGGGTATTTTTGAGGCAAAAGAATATAGAGGGTGGGTTACTGGCATTTTTACTACTTTCGGGATCGAGGAATAAGATTTACAATACAAAACTCACCACAATTTAAAATGCGGGAGTGCTGGATTTAGGATTTTCACCATTTAATAAAGTTTTTATATTAGTAGGGCACACTATACCACTCTGATTCTTTTCTAAGGAAGTACGCTCGGACTCACCACCTCTCGAGAGATCTTTTTTTATAAGGTAGGGCAAGAGGTTATAGATGGGGCATATCACCCAACACAGGATTTCAAGCTCACGAATTTTTGACAGTAAATACAGTGGAATCTGCGGAAAGCTAACTTTAAAAAAAAGAACGCCAAATCCCTCCTCATAGTTAAACCACTCAGGGTCGATCAAGGAGGGAGCGACACCTGGAGATTAGCCGCTATTGGCCTACATACTTATTTTATAAACTGAGACCGTTGGATGTGTAATTAGTGATGTCGGATTCATACCTGGGTACTCCAAACGAGTAATTAAAATCTAACAAAAGTAAAATTATATAACACCAAGCATGTTCACTAATTGCAACCTCACACTGTGAAAGAGCTGTGGTGTGTGTTTGTGCAAACATACATGAGATTTTTATTATTATTTATATTATATAATTATAATGATATTTAAGAAAAAAACATTAGGAATTTGAATAGTAAGAAGAATGGAAAAGTCTTTGGTTGCAATTTGTGATTTAAAACATAAAATCAATTTGTGTAAGAGGACGCAAACAATCAAATTTTTGACTAACTTTTTATTAATTAGTCCTCGATAACCGCAGGCAATGACAGGGTGAGTTGCTTCTAGTTCTAGGAATTTCACAACATCCCCAAGAAGTTTATAATGCCCATTTGAATTCTCTTAATAACATACCCATCGAACTTCCACAATGGGCAGCTTTCATTTTTAGGCAAGTCCATGGCACATCTTACAGCAAAAGCACTAGTTTTTTGCTTGGCTTTCAACAAACCAGGCACAGATAGAATGCAGAACAGTATCGCTTACAATTGGGACCCCGCGACCTCACTTGTAGTACAAACATAAACCTGAGAACTCGAACACCAAAATTAAGCGAATAAGGACAATTTACGCGTCTCCAATTTATTTAGAAATAACAGAAAAGATTTTTTGGTGTTATTGCGAATGTTTCATACAATATAGTTATTTGATGTTTACATCATTTTAAATGTTTGAACACCATAGAACTGGAATTCAAGAAACTGGGTTCTTTTTAACGGGAAGGAATGTATACAAAGGGTAGGGGTGGCGGACAGAAAAAGGTAACTTATGGTTCGGAAATGATGAGTGGTCGCAAAAAAGTTTATTTCAGCACAATATCAAACCAGGAGGATTGTTGTTTCACTTGTAGAAATAACGACTTATTGAATATGTGGCGCCAGATCCATCAGGCAAATAAGCCATTGTTAAAATAAATTTATATATGTAATCGAATATGTGATGTGTAAAATGGAAATACTTAATAATTATAACATTCATAACACCGATAAGAAAATGCATATTATTAGATTCAATATCATTCAATTTATGATTATTAAATGTTTCTATAGTTTCTATATTATAAAATTTCTTAGACTAGGTTTGATTTATAATATGTTGGATGAAAAAAACAAAATAATGCAGTCACGATTCAATGACATAGTATTATTGATTTAAACGCAGTATTTATTAAAACAACCAGTATGCAAATTAATACACTCGGTTGGGAGTGGATACTTTTGTAAACCTTTAGACTAATTAAGTTTTCTTAGTGAATATTTATACACGGACACATTGCAGGATTTTTAAAAACGCACAAAATAACAATGGTCTGCTTTTGAGGCCTAAATTCCAACTCCAAGATCTTCATAGAGACCTTGTTAATAAAATAAGATTTTTATTCTATGTATTGTTGTAATGATTTTGACTATATACTCATATCATCGAAATTTAATTGCAATTCCTGAGGGCATGGTAAGCAGTGATGTGTTTGTTTTCGTTTAAAAAGACACTGGATTCTCACATTATAATTAAGTGTTTTAACATCATTTTTAAGGTTTCAACATGTATCTATTTTTCTGAATATTGTCTAATCGTCCAATTTCACTTGATGCATTTTTTATAATGCACCTAGGGAGTTTTTGTACATTCATGTATTAATACAACTCATCTGCCATTTACAACATATATTATTAATTAACGTATTGAACCTCTCAGATTGTTGTCAACGTCCCGGTCGACTCCATTCGTCGCACTTTGACTTTTATATTGACCATTCGAGTAATGCCCATCACCATAGCAGAAACATCTTTTAATTTGATAAATTTCAATTGTGTTTAATATGCTGTTTGCATGGTCAAAAAACAGGCAGAAGGATAACTGCATCAAACTTCACCAGATGTCCGCTTGGCAGTAGTGTCAATCCAGAGAGTGTCAATCTATGAATGACTATCTCAAAGCAAGAACTGGCAAGGGCGATGCGCAGTGCATGCACAACAAACACAACAGTAGTTTGGCCAATAGCTGCATGAAATTTCCATTGTGTCCCGACCAGCACTTTAAGGTGACAATACTTGGGTGGTGGGATTTACCCTCATATCTATATTCTATATTATTATATATATATATATATATATTATATATCGTAATGTATATATATCAGAGGAACTTGGTACTCGAACAAATCAAAATTTCAACAGAAATATGATTAAAAGGCCTCAAGTCCGTTGAACAAATTATTCAGACTTGGACATAACGAGTCGAAGCCACTGAAAAATGGACAATTGCAACGATGACTGCCAAACAAACCGGATATGACGCGCCACATCAAACATGGAGCGTTTGAGCATGGCAGACTCACACCGCCCAAGCAGCAATCAGTTAGTGGTTAGGTCGCTATTCCCTACCATGAAACCAATTGTTGTCTTTGATTATTGGGTTTTGTGCAAAATTATTTTGCTTGGTGGTGTTTGATTCTACTAATTTTAACAGCTACTGCACACTTTTTATGTAAGACCCCTTTTCGTAATGCATGGTCCTTTATTATAGTCAGTCTTCGATATTGTTTGCAAGTTTTTGACAATAAATCGGTTCTTTAGAATTAATTCATTTTTTAGCAGGGTTCCAGAAATGTAATCGGTTAAAGAATGACTGTCCTATAAACTAATAAGATACTCAGGGTTATAAACCTGAAACAATTGTCTTTAAAAAATTTTTTTTTTTAAAATAAGGTGTAAAATGGCCAGTGTTTTATAGGTTTTTAGTCAATACAAACAGACGATTCATACAGGAGCCTTTGAATAATTTAATAAATCTAAACTTCCCTCTCGGAATCCACGAGTATGTCTTTGGGTTTTTGATGGTTGTGATAAGATCCGCATAGTCAAATGGACCTGGGGATTGACTCCAGCAGCTTTACGACAATAAATCCAGAAATATGAGCCATATTCTGCGAGAAGATAATGCACCTACATCAATCACAGATCTAAAAAAAAAAAAAAAGAAGAGAAGAAAAAAATAAATAAAATGATTGAGAGAAAAAGATATAATAAAAAAAAATAAAAATAATTATTAGCAATAACAGCTCATTTCGTTAAAAAGTCATTTGGACATTATAGGTTGTTTCAATGCAAAGTTCCTTTGGGTATGTATCTGAATATTATATCACCAATTCTTACAGATTATTTATAATTAGCAAAGAGAAAATTGACTGACGTTCACTCGACGAAAATAAAGATGGTTAAGGATAAATGTACTCTAAATTTCTTGTTTTGAAATAGCGGTAGCTTGATTCTGACTTATTTAGGTAGTCTTTTTTAACACAATTCATGTCCACTTGTTGGTAGCCCCAATTTCGCAGAGGGTTCAGCCTTTAAAATTCATTTTCGATATTTAGTCGCACTTTTGGAACGCACTGTTGGATATTTGCAAAAATATTCGAAACAGTTTTGAAACCCTCTCATTTACAAAAAGCTTCTATATAACTTAGCGGGTGATTAAATTTAAACAATAAAACTCAAATAAAAAATAAAATCACTGGGGAATGCTTAAAATTAATAGTATGATATTGTATATGAAATATCCTTAATTGAATAACAACGTTAATTCGCACAGATTTGCTTTATAAATTACAAAGAGTGAGTCAATAAGTTTTTGCAATATTCCAAGCTACTGTTGTATTTCAAGTATCTGTTTGAAGAACCAAAGCTTTAATGGAGTGTCAATTGATGGTGTTTGTGTTTGAAGGACCACATTGCTGTTGACAATGTAACAAGGTTGTTGTGACAGCATTCCCCGCTGGGTGCGGTTTGAGCCAGCTTGATCGCATGAAATTCATCATATCCACACACGTATTGTAATATTGAGATTGGGAACACATAGATTTATTGAAACAATAAGGAGATTATTGAAAGGTTTTGGCAATAGGAAAGTATAATATTGAGAGCGGAGAGGGAGTCCCCAAAGCCGACCTAGTCATAAGGGAGATTTAGGAGGACTGTTTCCTTGCTTTGTCTCCAAATTTTTTCACTTGCACACACAAGAGAGCAGTAGGTGAGCAAGAGTACAGCTAAGAAGCCCCATTGATTCTGAAAGCGAAGTAACAGAGGGTTATTATCCTTCTGGATAATTTTCATCAGAGCCCTTTACCTGGGTTGTGGCCAGACCGCAATCAATCCTTGGGGGTGCGCTTTTAGTATTGTAAAGTCACTGGGGCTTTTAACTAAAATTAAATTGGTTAGATCGTTTGTCCATAATGGTGTTTTGTTAGTGGAAAACATGTTGGAACCGTTGGAACGATTGTAACCCAACATGCGTGGTGTAATGGTTATCAATAATGCGGAACAATGACTTAGTGAGCACAGAGTCTAAAATTCTGGAATGAGACTGGTTTTACATTTCAGCATTACGCCACTTGGGAAAAAGTTACTTGAATCCAACTATTCTCCTTCCAGCTATGGGTAAATAGTAGAGCAGTACTGGGTTCTTAAATTTGTTTTTAAGCAATCAGT
>CM042143.1:91981315-92197037 GCA_023376005.1 Doryteuthis pealeii | reverse complement strand
ATTTAATGGGAAAATAATAAAACTATTGATCACTACTTTGTATTTCGACCCCTAAATCAGATTTTGATCCTAACTACGTTTAATCAACACTCTTATGACCGACTGCCTCCTCACCCTAGTCGTTTAAATTCCATTGGAGAAGTCCCATTGAGACCCACTTTGGCGATCTCAGATTTAAAAGGAAACGAAGAGAACAGAATGTACACGAAAAGAAGAGAGTGTAGCGAAAGAAATGACGTACCTCGGGAGCTTAAAGCGGACATGAACGTGTCTTCGGTGAAATATTTAATGAGAGCTCGAAAGAAATAAAGTATGGAGCCTTAACTCATAATTTGAGGAAAACCACTCGGAAACGGGAGAATTGGCGAGAATGTATTTGCGCGTATGCAAGTTTTTTCGAGCATCGAGCTGGCAATTAAAACACCAGTCGCAGGAAAAAGGAGGCGTTTCGGAGCTACTAGTAGTTTACGTTTGTAGATGATTTTATTCTTTACGGAAAGCGATTAAACGGGATCAGTTTAAGAATATCACGGAACAATATTTCACCCAAAATAAACGACGATGTCATAAAGTTAATCGAGTGTCAAAGTCTGGAAACTATCACCTTTTCGAACATTTTCGAAAGATTTTTTCTCCAAATAAACGAATAAACCCAATTTCCGGCTGCTGTCTTTGGGAGCAAGAGGGCTGAAATATACAAAAAAATAAAAAAAAAAAAAAAAAATTAAAATAAAAAAAATTAAATAAAAAAAAATTTTAAACAAACTAAAAATAATCTACTAAAAATAGTTTCCTTTATAGATTGTCTTTTGGGGGATAGAGGGCCGGAAGAAGGAGCTGGCTCAGGTGTTCGAAGGAGACGCTCGCAATGGTGTTGTATCCTGTTCGAGTCACAAAATTCGCTTAGGTCTTGAAATGATAAAAGAGCTCGAGAAAAAAAAAAAAAAAAACTATCAACGGCACAAGACAAGTCATCCCCAAAAGATCGTTCCAGGTTAAGAATTGGAAGAGTCAGTCAGCCCAATGGCGAATACCAGCAACTCCGATTTAGAATAGCCGATATAATACTAGAACTATACTACTCCTTCAGTACGACGCCGATCGTCACATATTCCAATTTTAATCGACTACATTAACCACACTCTAAATAGATCCCGCCACGTCACATATTCCATTTGATTACTAAAATATTGTAGACATTACCAACTCTTTTAATTGACCTGGTTAGAATAGTAAACTCCAAAACATGTGGACTGTACACAATGTTCCAAGAACAACCAACAATGTTTAGCAATAAGGGTAATGCAAAGGTTTATCCCATTTACGTCTGAATTGGTCTTCATACCATCACATGGCAATAAGGATTTACCTCGTTGAGAGAAAGATAAGGGAATAAGGTGTCACTCACCAAAGAGAATGCACGCACACACCGGCGTTCTCAAGGATGCCAAGAAGATGAGAGAAGCGTGATCTCATGGAATCGAGAAGACACCCCCAAACCCAAGTAAGATAACCTCTTTATTACCCTTACAACTTTGGTGTCTAAGCCTTACTGAATGTTCTTTAGTCAAAATTGCTAACATCCAGCCCACTAAACAAACTCTAAACTCTTTTATTTGGTGACTTAATGTGATTCCCGATGATTTAAAACATACTTTCTAATCATCCTGGCATCCACCATATTTTTAGAGACAATGGCGTCAGTGTCAAAAAAAAGTGGAACCATGTAATCCTGGGCAGTTGATATGGAAGATGAGCTGTACCCAAAGCAGCAGCATCCCCTCTCCACACTGCCCGCTTGTGTCCAAAGGAAAGCAAAACAAAAAACAAACAAACAAAAAAACAACCCCCCAAAAACAATGCCTTTTTAGCAACGATGTGTCCGCCAGGAGTGCTGGATAGCACTGAAGGTTCAGTATCAACCATTTTAGGGAGCTCCAGCTACGGATTTGATTTCGGGGTTTACTCTCTAGCCTTTCCCTTGGAATGAGGTATTATCTGCTAGGCAACGGAAGGTTTATAACAGGCTTGTACTTTGGTCTAGATGAATTGCCGTCCAAGGGCTAAAGAGCCCCATCTACCGCCATGAGGATTTATGTGAGTAGTAAGTTTCCCAATCTACTTTACTATCGGTCATGGATGGTCGTTGGCTACCCAGAAAATACCACTTTGATAGCTCTTGTTTTTAGTAAACGGGCTGGGTTCACACCACCACCTCACTAGAACCAAGTCGAGGCGTGTATGATGGGTGCCAGTTTCTAGTCGCTTTCTATATTTTAAAAAGTTTAAAATGTAATTAAATGAAACAAATAGAAGAAAGGGTTAAAACGGACTTGACCTTCCAATTAATGTCAAAACACCTACATACCTCCTCCACCCCCAACATGGACTCGGAGGTTCTGGGGTCGGCTGTCGGAGTGCGTAAGCAACTGAAAAGGAGAAAGACTTAGTGTTTAATTTGACTAGAAGAACCTGTGGGTATTACAACAATAATGATATTCTGATTATTACAACGTTTGATAGGTTTAACTAAGAGCTTTCTTTCTTTCTTTCTTTTCTTTCTTTCTGGCTATATTTTCTGTGTAGAATATCACTTTCTTCCCTTTCTTTTTTCACAAGTAAAAACAGTATCTAGCTGATGATCTACACTCATAAGAAAATAAGAATTCACCGGATAAGCAATACAATTTACCATTTTAGCATTTCATCTCGGACGAGTTGGACGGCTCGTTTCTTAACCAGAGGTGTTGCAAGATGATTACGGTCTATTTTTCAGGAACACTAGTTATAATTAAGAGCATATTCGAAAACCAAATGACAAACCTGAAGGCCCAACTCGGGTCTCCAATGTCCGAAGGCGTTTCAACTCTCTCACCCCGAAAGATTTGTAGGAAGTACCCGGATTAAGACCATTTACTTGCACCATCCTTTTATTGTCTTACCATGGGTTTGGCCTCGCGGAATCCTGAAAATAACATCATAAACTTTGGTTTAATTACGTAAGAAGGTTTTTATCCGTGAGTAATTGATAAAAGCTTAGGATTTTTCGGACTGTTGTCCTCATTCTTATTGTGCCTTCCCGCCTTCTTTCGGTGTTCTTGTCGAACTCGAGACCTTCTTGAACTTTGTAACCTTCTCTTCATGTCGTAATCGCAGAGCCTCCACGTGAACTTCGAAATCAACTCTTTTCCGAGTTTTGAAGATAAGATTCCCGGAGTTCGTGAAGGTTCCCGAACCGAGAAGTTCTCGACGAAAAGAAACACCTGAAGAAGATAAAGACAACAAGTCCGAAAAAATTCCAAGTAAACCAGGTCTCGCTCTAAAAAATTCAAAGACTTTTAGTGTTTTACACAAACAACTTTTGATAATTCGTAGTTTAAGTGGTTTCAAAAATGGGCGCAAATATATACATCGACTATTCAAAAGGTATTCGCGAATTGAATTCACCTGTCATAATCATCCCAATATATCCTCGCTGTTGTGTCCGCTATCTGGGTAGCTCTCCTGGCTAGAGAGGAGAGTACTTTCTGTAATAGTTGACTTGGCAAAATAAGACGTTATCGTGCCCAACTTCTGTGTTATCTCTTGTTTATACGCAACCATACTTAACGTTAAACACCATATGATGAGGGTGCTTACTTTTACATCGGATATTATTCTACACAAGACATGCTGCGTGTGATATTAAACAAAATCGTGGAAGCAACATCCACAAGGTAAGCGGCTGTACGGCCACTGGCCCCTATTGCACAAAACATCCGGGTGAGACGAACAAGACATTTTGGATACAGTGGAGAAAGCGGGGGACAAACGCATAAGTGGCGATTCCCTGTGAAACCATCCGAGATGCATCAATGTGTACCGTCCAGCAAAGACCTCAATTGACCAGCTCTGCGCGGATACTGGATTTCTGCACAGAGGCCTCACCGAGAGCAATGAATGAAGGATGTTGCGAAGAGGATTGTCATGATATTCGCCCTATTTGCCAACATGATGATGATGATGGTGATGATGAAAAAGATCTAAGGGTTAATCTTACTGTTCACGACAATATCCATTCAGGATCAAAATGGTCGAAGCTTCGATGGACCTGATAAGCTAATCGTCGACCCCGGCTGACTCCAGTTCGCCATATTAGTCGCATTGAGGAAGGGTTATGCTTTCGGGTTCAACATTTACGGCCACTTGCCGCTCCGGTGACCTGTTCACAGAGGGCAAAAATAACTTAGAAAACAGGATGTACTTTTAAAAAAAAAAAAGAAATATTCATAATCCATTATATGTAAATGCAGTGTCGGTTTTAGGATACTGAATTGAAATGGATCACCCTTTAACCCTTCATTCTCTTTGCCCCCATATACCTTGTCCTGAGCTCCACAAACTTCACAAACAAATTCAAGCATAAACATTTTAAATCTCCCCAGGATGGGAGACATATTTATTTAAAAGCTAGTCCATTAAAAGGTTTGAGTTTTAGTTTTAGGTTAGGCTACTTCCGGCAGTTTTCCGAAAATCTAATGCTTTCTAATGATGCTAACTTTTGCGCGCATTCTGCATTAGTACCGAAAATGTTTATATTTGAGTTTGTGTTTGGTATATCAATTGAAATGTGAGCAAAATCTAATCGAAAAAACAAACTAAAACATTTTGTTTTAAAAAGCCGGGGTGGGTGGGTGGGTAAATACCTAAATCAATTTCCGATAAAAAGCGAGGGAGCATGTAAAATAAATCTACATAAATTTGCTGATAAAAAAAACGAGGAGGCATTGCTAAAAATATCTACATTAATTTGTAGATAAAAAGCAATAAAATAACGCAAAAATAAAGTTGGCCGGAGTTACACCAGAGCCATCAAAGAAAAAACTTAGCGTAATAAGGGCAGGAATCCAGGACGATTAAATGTTAACAAAGCACCGGAATGTTTTTTTTAAGTCTAAACCCTTCTATTCCTTGACCATTGTAAAAAAAAAAAAAAATTTTTTTCCACATGTTAGACGAATGCTAAAAAAAATTTTTATCTCAAAGTATATGTAAAAATCTGTAAAAAAATTGGTCGCTTTAGCTCAGTCAGTAGAGCAACCCGCTTAGGAATTCGCAAGTTCCGACTTTCGTACGGCTTCCGCCAAACTCAGCGCACGAGTAGCACCAGTTTGTGTAATCTGATCTGTGCGGTAAAGTGCGGGAAGCTGAGTAGTGTTAGCGGCTCCACCCCACAAAAAAAATCTTCCCTGTCTAGAGCTAGCAAAAAAAGGGGATAGGACTCCATCACTGTCTGCTGTTTGCCGACAATAGGCCACTCCGCCAAAAAACCCTTTAAAAACTTTTTAAAAAAAACCCCTTTTAAAAAACCTTTAAACCTTGGGATGGGTTTTTTTTTTCCCATGAGGTTCCCCTACAAGGTGACTCAGTTCCCTCAACGAATATTCTAGAGTCCCGGGTCAGCGGGACACCTTTAGTATCGATTCATGGGCCTAAAGAATAGAAGAGCTTATAGCATCAAACCTTCACGAAACGACACTTTACCGATCACTTTTAAACTTACACCCTGCTTCAACGCTATCCAACGGTCTCTGCGACACATGTATAGTAACCCGGTGTTTAAATGTATTGTACGAATCACAATGACACCCAGATTTGATTCTTCTTCTGCCTAGAATGAGATTTAATCAAATTGTAGAAAAAAACCAAAAAAACCCAGACATTCTATATTAATTAGATTACATTAACACGGACCAGGAAAATTCGACAAACACCGTATGCGACATGCGGAACACGGGCAGCTGTTTTTACCTTATTGACACGGGCTATATCAACTACACACAGACTTACACTATGAATTGCATGGGCTGTTCCTTTTCAACTATTAATTTGTTAGCGACATGTGGCGGATGTAAACAATCTATACAGTTTTTCCCAAACAGAGAGGTGAGTGTGGTGTTGTGCGTACGGTGTTAAATTCTCGTAGTCTTTATATAATCACGCTATTGTATCACCAAATTTCAAAGTCCTGTAAGTATTTGCTCAGGACCGCTTCGGTGGTGCAGGGCTCTTCGTGCGGCCTGTTCATGTCTGAAGTTACTCAGGTGCAACACCATGAAGCCAAGAGGCCCAAGAAAAAAGCAACAGCAAAGAACCACCGTCAACATCGTCAATACTCGTCTTTATCTATGCGACAAACTGTGGTCGAAACTGGTTTTTTAAAACATTGGCCTTCACAAATCACAGAACTTAACTTCAGGAGCACAAGAAAAGCTTGGTCTTCGAGACTGTGAATGCCGTATTATTATTATTATTATTATTATTATTATATTATTATTATTATTAGGCAAAAAAGGCCCAAGAGAAAAACAACAGCCGAGCACTGACACACCATCAGCATCTTCAGGGCTGGCCTTTCATATGTGAAAAACCTGTTGGTTGAAACTGTTTGGCCTTCACAATCACAGAAGGCGCTGCCGCTAGACGTAAACTTTAGGGCACGAGAAATCTATGATCTTCCGAGACTGCGAGCCGATGAATAACTATTTATGTTGTTTCAGCGGTGCGTCGCATTAAAATCCTAACGATACAAACGAGTCTGTTCGCCAGGCACTGCCAAATCTCTCTCCCTTTTCAATCTTAAAAACAAATTAGAACTTAATTAAATTGATTTATTTTAGGTCAAATTTCACCTTTCCCCCACCCAAGTGTCTAAATTTGAAGCGTAACAAAAATTTTTTTTTTAATTTTAATCGTTTTTAAAATTGTAGCAGCCGGATTTTTTGGGTATACCTAAAATAAAACTATTCATTATAAAATTCAAAGTCTTTAATGAATAAAGTGCTGAAAAATTTAATTAGAATTTTGAGAATTCCCTATTGTTTTAAAATTTAAAAAAAAAATTTTTTGTTACCTTCAAATTTAGACATTGGGTTGGGAAAGGTTGGAAATTGACCCTTAAATAATCAATTTTAATTTTAATTCTAATTTGTTTTAAGGATGAAAAGGAGAGAAGATTTTTTTTGGCAGTGCCTGGCGGAACCAGACGTCGTTAGATTTTATGCGACGCACCGCTGAAACAACCATAAATAGTTTATCATCGGCATCGCAGTCTCGAAGATCATAGATTTCTCGTGCCCTAAAGTTACGTTTCTAGCGCAGCGCCTCTGGATTGTGAAGGCCAAACATTCAACCACAGGTTTCAACATATTAAGGCCAGCCCTGAAGATTGCTGATGGGTGTCATTGCTCTGTTTGCTGTTGTTTTCTCTTGGGCCTTTTGCCTAATAATAATAATAATAATAATAATTAATAATAATTAATATAATATTACGCATCACAGTCTCGGAAAGACATAGCTTTCTTGTGCCTTGAAGTTAAGTTCTGTTGATTTGTGAAGGCCAAGTGTTTAAAAAAACAGTTCGACCACAGTTGTGATATAAGACCGGTATTGAAGATTGTTGACGTGTTCTTTTTGCTGTGCTTTTTTCTTGGGCCTCTTTGCTTCCATGGTGTTGCACCTGAGTAACTTCAGACATGAAACAGCCCGCTACGAAAGAGCCTGCCACCACCGAAGCGGTCCTGAGCCAAATACTTACAGGACTTGAAATGTGATATCATAGGTGATATATTTAAAGACTACAGAGATTTAACACCGTACGCACAAACCGCACCACACTCACCCTCTCTGTTGGGAAAAACTGTATAGATTGTTACATCCGCCCACATGTCGCTAACAATTAATAGTTGAAAGGAACAAGCCATGCAATTCCATAGTTGTAAGTCTGTGTTGTAAGTATGATATAGCCGTGTCAATAAGGTAAAAACAGCGCCCAGTGTTCCGCATGTCGCATTACGGTGATTGTCGAATTTTCTGTCGTGTTAATGTAATCTAATTAAATAAGAATGTTCTGGGTTTTTTGTTTTTTTTCTACAAATTTTGATTAAAATCTCATACTAGGCAGAAGAGAACTCAAAATCTGGTGTCAATTGTGATCGTACAATACAATTTAAACAACCGGGTTACTATACATGTGTCGCAGAGACCCCGTTGGGATAGGCGTGTTTAAAGCAAGGGTGTATGTAAAGTGATCGGTAAGTGTCGTTTTGCGGAAGTTTGATGCTATAAAGCTTCTTCTATTCTTAGGCACCATGAATCGATACTAAAGGGTCCTCTGACCCGGACTCTAGAATATTCGTGAGGACACTGAGTCCCCTTTAGGGGACCACCTATGGGACATCAAGTATTAAGTTAAAAGGTAAGTTAAAAGTTGGCGGAGTGGCCTATTGTCGGCAACAGCCAGACAGTGATGGAGTCTATCCCCTTTTTTGCTAGCTCTAGACCAGGAGATTATTTTGCTGGGGTGGAGCGCTACACCTACCATCAGCTCCCCACTTTACCCGCACAGATCAGATTACCCAAAATGTGCTACTCGTGCGCTGAGTTGGCGGAAGCCGGTACCGAAGTCGGAAACTTGCGATTCCTAAGCGGGTGCTCTACTGACTGAGCTAAAGCGACCATATTTTTTACAGATGTAACATAACTTTTGAGATAAAATTTTTTTTACATTCGTCTAAACCTGTGAAAAAAATTTTTTTTTTTACAATGGGTCACAGGAATAGAGGTTTAGACTTAAAAAAACATTTCGGTTGCTGTTAACATTTAATCGTCCTGGATTCCTGCCCTTATTTACGCTAAGTTTTTCTTTGATGGCCTCTGGTGTAACTCCGGCCAAACTTAAATATTTACTATGCGTTTTTTTTGCCTTTTTATCTTACAAATTAATGTAGATATTTTTACAATGCCTCCTCGTTTTTTATCAGGCAAATTAATGTAGATATTTTACAATGCTTCCCTCGCTTTTTATCGGCAATTGATTTAGGTTTTTACACCCCCACCCCACCCACCCCGGTTTTAAAACAAATGTTTGTTTGTTTTTTTCGATTAGATTTGTACACATTTCAATGAATTATACCAAACACAAACTCAAATATAAAACAATTTTCGGTACTAATGCAGAATAGCGCGCAAAAGTTAGCATCATTAGAATAGCATTAGAATTTTCGGAAACTGCCGAAGTAGCCTAACCCTAAAACTAACTCAAACCTTTTAATGACTAGCTTTAATAAATATGTCTCCATCCTGGGGAGAAGTTTAAATGGTTTATGCTTGATTTGTTTGTGAAGGTTTGTGAGCTCAGTACAAGTATATGGGGGCAAAAGAGATGAAAGGGTTAAGGGTGATCCAATTTCAATTCAGTTTCCTAAAACCCGACACTGCATTTACATATAATGGATTATGAATATTCTTTTTTTTTTAAAAGTACATCCCTGGTTTTTCTAATTATTTTTGCCTCTGTGAACAGGTCCACCCGGAGCGGCAAGTGGCGTAAATGTTGAACCCGAAAAGCATAACCGCCTTCCTTCAATGCGACTAATATGGGACGAACTGGAGTCAGCCGGGTCGGACCGATTGCTTATCAGGTCATCGAAGCTTCGAAACAATTTTGATCTTGAATGGCATATTGTCGTGAACAGTAAGATTAACCCTTTGCTTTTTTCATCATCACCATCATCATCATCATGTTGCGCAAATAGGGCGAATATCCATGACAATCTCTCGCCCAACCATCCCTAATCATTCATTGCTCTCGGAGGCCCCTCTGTGCAGAATCCAGTATCCGCGCAGAGCTGGTTCAATGTAGGTCTTTGCTGGACGGTACACATTGACGTGCCCTATGAGCTGGTTTTCACAGGAGAACGCCACTTATGCGTTGTCCCCGCTTCTCCAACTGTATCCAAAATGTCTTGTTCGTCTCAACCCGATGGTTTGTGCAATAGGGGCCAAGTGGCCGTACAGCCGCTTACTTGTGGGATGTTGCTTCCACGATTTGTTTAAAATCACACGCAGCATTCTTGTGTAGAATAATATCCGATGTAAAATAAGCACCCTAATCATATTGTGTTACGTTAAGTACTGGTTGGTATAAACAAAGATAACAACAGAGTTGGGCACGATAACGTCTTTATTGCCAAGTCACTATTACAGAAAGTACTCTCCTCTCTAGCAGGAGAGCTACCCAGATAGCGGACACAACAGCGAGGCTAATTTGGACGTGATTTGCATGTGATGTTCAAATTCGCCGAATACTTTTGAATAGTCGAATGTATATATTTGCGCCCATTTTTGAAACCTTACTACGACTTTCAAAGTTGTTTGTGTAAAACATAAAAGTCTTTGAATTTTTTTAGAGGAGACCTGGTATTACTTGGATTTTTCGGACTGTTGTCTTTATCTTCTTCAGGTGTTTCTTTTCGAACTCGAGAAACTTCTCGAGTTCGGGAACCTTCACGAACTCGGGAATCTTATCTTCAAACTCGGGAAAGAGTTTGATTCGAAGTTCCGTGGAGGCTCTCGATTACGACATGAAGAGAAGGTTCCAGAGTTCAAGAAGGTCTCCGAGTTCGACAAGAAACACCTGAAGAAGGCGGGAAGGCACAATAAAGATGAGGACAACAGTCCGAAAAATCCTAAGTCTTTATCATTCTAAACGGATAAAAACCTCTTACAGAATTAAACCAATTATGATGATTATTTTCAGATATCCGCGATGGCCCAACCCATGTAGACAATAAAAGGATGGTGCAAGTAAATGGTCTTAATCCGGGTACTTCCTACAAATTTCGGGTGAGAGCAGTGAACGCCTTCGGACTTGGAGACCCGAGTTGGCCTTCAGGTTTGTCATTGGTTTCGAATATCTCTTAATAATACTGTGTTCCTGAAAAATAAGACCGTAATCATCTTGCAACACCCTCTGGTTAAAAACGAGACCGTCCAACTCGTCCGAGATGAAATGCTAAAATGTAAATCTGGTATTGCTTATCCGGTGAATTCTTATTTCTTATGAGTGTCGTCACCTCAGCTAGACCATACTGTTTTTATTGTGAAAAAAGAAAGGGAAGAAAAGTGATATTCTACACAGAAAAAATATAGCCAGAAAGAAAGAAAGAAAGAAAGAAAGAAAGCTCTTAAGTAAACCTATCAAACGTTGTAATAATCAGAATATCATATTGTTGTATACCCACAGGTTCTTCTAGTCAAATTAAACACTAGTCTTTCTCCTTTCAGTTGCTTACCGCACTCCGACAGCCGCACCCCAGAAGCCTCCGAGTCATGTTGGGGGTGGAGGAGGTAGTGTAGGTGTTTTGACTATTAATTGGAAGGTCAGTCGTTTTAACCCTTTTCCTTTCTATTTGTTTCATTTATTACATTTTAAACTTTTAAAATATTAGAAAGCGACTAAACTGGCACCCCCATCATACACGCCTCGACTTGTCTAGTGAGGTGGGTGTGTGGACACCCAGCGTTACTAAAAACAAGAGCTATCAAAGTGGATATTCTTCTGGGTAGCCAACGACAATCCATACCGATAGTAGTAGGATTGGGAAACTTACTACTCACATAAATCCTCAAATGGGGTAGATGGGGCTCTTTAGCCTTGGACGGCAATTCATCTAGACAAGTAAAAGCCTGTTATAAAACCTTCGTTGCCTAGCAGATATACCTCATTCCAAGGAAAGGCTAGGAGAGTAAACCCCGAAATCAAATCCGTAGCTGGAGCTCCTAAAATGGTTGATACTGAACTTCAGTGCTATCCAGCAACTCCTGCGACACTATCGTTGCTAAAAGGCATTGTTTTGAGGGGGTTGTTTTTTGTTTTTTGTTTTTGTTTTGCTTTTCCTTTGGACCACAGCGGCAGTGTGGAGAGGGGAATGCTGCTGCTTGGGTGACAGCTCATCTTCCATATCAACCTGCCCAGGATACATGGTTCCACTTTTTTTGACACTACGCCATTGTCTCTAAAATATGGATGGATGCCAGTGATGATTAGAAAGTATGTTTGTAATCATCGGGAATCAACATAAGTCACCAATAAAAGAGTTTAGAGTTGTTTAGTGGCTGGAATGTTAGCAATTTTGACTAAAGAACATTCAGTAAGGCTTAGACACCAGTGTAGGGTAATAAGAAGTTATCTTATCTTGGTTTGGGGGGGTGTCTTCTTCGATTCCATGAGACATCGCTTCTCTCATCTCTTGGCCATTGGTCGCGTGATAAAGGATACTCTTTTCTCATTCTCTTTTTGGTGGAGTGAACACCTATTCTTATCTTTCTCTCCAACGAGGTAAATCCTATTGCCATGTGATGGTTATGAAGACCATTCAAACGTAAATGGGATAAACCTTTGCATTACCCTTTACATTGCTAAACATTGTTTGGTTGTTCTTTGGAACATTGTGTACAGTCACATGTTTGGAGTATTACTGTTACGTAGCCAGGTCAATTAAAAAGAGTTGTAAATTCTAAATATTATTAGTAATCAAATGGAATATGTGACGTGGCGGGATCTATTTAGAGTGTGTTAATGTAAGGTCATTAAATTGAATATGTGACATGGCGTCGTACTGAAGGAGTATATAGTTTCTATACTTATATCGGCTATTCTAGATCGGAGTTGCTGGTATTCTGCATTGGGCTGACTGACTTCTTCCAATTCTTCAAGTCTGGAACGACTTGGGTTCTTTTGGGGATGACTTGTCTTGTGCCGTTGATAGTTTTTTTTTTTTTTTTTTTTTTTTTCTCGAGCTCTTTATCATTTCAAACCTAAGCTGGAGATTTTGGGACTCGAACAGATACACCACCATTGCGATGCGTCTCCTTCGAACACCTGAGCCAGACTCCTTCTTCCGCACCTCTCCCCAAAAAGAAATTCTAAAAGGAAAACTATTTTTAAGTAGATTATTTTTCAGTTTGTTTAATTTTTTTTTTAATTTTTTTTTATTTAATTTTTTTTTTTTTTTTTTTTTTTTGTATATTTCAGCCTCTTGCTCCCAAAGAACAGGCAAGCCGGAAGATTGGTTATATCGTTTATTGGAGAAAAAAATCTTCGAAAAATAGATTCGAAAAGGTAATAAGTTTCCAGACTTTGACACTCGATTAACTTTTATGACATCGTCGTTATTTTGGGTGAAAATAATTGTTTCTCAGTGATATTCTTAAACTGATCCCGTTATCGCTTTCGTAACAATAACACATCAGTCTCCAACGTAAACTCAATAGTACGCTCCGAAACGCCTCGCTTTTTCCCTGTCGACTGGTGTTTTATGCACAGCTCGATCTCGAAAAAAACTTGCATACGCGCAAATACATTCTCGCCAATTCTCCCGGTTCCGAGATCGCGTTTCCTCAAATTATGATGTTAAGGCATCCATACTTTATTTTCTTTCGAGCTCTTCATTAATATTTCACGCAAGACACGTTCATGTCCGCTTTAAGCTCCGAGGTACGTCATTTCTTTCGCTACACTCTCTCTTTTCGTGTACATTCTGTCTCTTCGTTTTCCTTTTAAATCAGAGATCGCCAAAGTGGGTCTCAATGGGACTCTCCAATGGAATTTATAAACACTAGGGGTGAGGAGGATGTCGGTCATAAGAGGTTGATAAACGTAGTAGAGATCAAAATCTGAACTTTAGGGGTCGAAATAAAAGTAGATCAAATATTTTATTATTTTCCATTATATGTAAATTTTCAAACATTCTATGAAATAAGCACAAATTTGTTAGATGCTGTATTTTTATGGTTTTTGAGAAAAACTGAGGGTATCCTGTAGCTCAAAAAGTTGATGCAATATGAAAATAACTGGGGTCATTTTTAGATTCAGAGACCAACAAATAGTCAAAAACAAGTGTCAGATCCAACCCAATGATAATTGTGTTGCCCAGTGTTATTCTACTCATGCAAAATGACAGTAAACAGATACTATACTCTGCTCATTTCACTATATTCCATATGATATATGTTATAAACCGTATTTGTATGCAAGCGTATGGTGATGAGGAAATGAACAAAATACAGATTTTAAGTTGTAAAATTGTATTAAGAAAAACAACATGAGAACGGTGAAAGGATAGAAATGAGAATTACATGATAAAATTGGTTATAGTTATGGGTGGATATCAAGTTCGTAAAATGTCCAGCTTGACTGTGGTAGTGGGGCGGTGATGTAGGCAGAATTTTGTGTGTGTGGTGGTAGGCGCTGTGTCTTGAATAAAAGTCAGTGAGTAGTGATGGGTGTTGGTAGGTGAGTCGAGTCTTGTGTTTTAGAGTCGTTAGCTGTTGTAGGCAGAATCTTGTGTTTCAGTTATTCTGAAGTCGACCGCTGGTCGTATCGTGTTATGATAGCTAGTATATTTTTTTTGTATCGTCGAATGATATAGAAATGTTCGCTTCTTTCGTGTCTTGTTCTAGGCAGAATATTGTGTATTGGTAGTAGCGTTTTTTGTTTTGTATCGTCGAATCTTGTAGAAATGTTCGCGTGTTGACTGCCTGTGAGGTCAGGTTTGGGTAAGTGGGTGGTGTAGGTGAGTCGCCGCCTGTGATGTTGATTTCGCTTGCGAGCGTGTATTCGAATCGACGCCCGGGACCTCTGTCGGCTGCCCTTCAAAGCTGTTATTTATAGAGAGTGCGAGCCGAAGTTGGATCAAGTGAAGTTGTTTGTTTTTTCACCCGGGAATCGCTTTCATTGGATGATAATGCGAATTTTATTTACCAATTTTTTTATTTTTATTTAATGTCAGGAATTGACTATCAAAGTGAAACTCCGATCGGAGCCCATGCGCAGATATATGTTAAAATGGTCATTCCGTTTTAGGTAACGATAGAGGACACTTCCGACTTTGTCCGTCCCGTTGGCGAGTGTATGTAGCTTGTATTAGTGAATCGGGAGATTTCGACTTTTGCATATACAACATATATCAGAAGTCAGTCTGGCGCAACACCATGAAGCTAAGAGGTCCAGAAGAAAGCAGCGGCAACAAAGCACCAGCACATCAACATCTTCAGGGACAGCCTTCAAATGCGATATCTGTGGTCGAGAATGTTTTTCAAACATCGGACTTCACAGTCACAGGAGGCATGAACTTCAGAGGCACAACAAATTTACTATAGTCTCCCGAGACTGAAATGCCAGTGAATTCATTTGTCATGTTGTATTTCCACATATTTTCATGATTGAACCCTCTAATATTAAATTCTAGAATTATTAAATATTTTGTATATTCCATGGCACTAGACAGTTTTTTTCCGTGTTTGTGCCCCAGTATTTAAAGAGGGATATTCACAGCGTGTGGGTAACAAAATAACTGTCCCCTGGGTGTTGTATGCAATTGCATATACTAATGAGTATAGAAACTTTTACGTCTACTATTTATTTGTTTATTAAATGCACACTATTTATTTATCATATATACGATGAAGTCGATGAGGTCGATGAAGAGTCAGGGATCCCATGAAGGATCTAAAACATTTGGCGATTCCTGTTTTACTACCAAGACAACATTTATGTAATTAGCACACTTAAAGAATATTACCTTCTTTTTTTGGGGGAGGGGCTTTCTTTTGCCAATGAATTTCATAATTTACCCCACAACATTGGATTACTTTCATAATATTTTCCTCGGTATAACTTGGAAAAATATACCATCAATTTGAATAATTTAATCTAGTTTGAAGAATCTATGAAGCCAGAATACTTGGCTATTAAAGAAAAATGTTTTGCGTCTTATCTGTTATTAGTTTATTTACTGCTCAATAAAAAAAATGCGGACATCCTCTTAGTGTGCTAATTTCATCATTTTGGCTGTTTAATCAACAATAAACCACACACACACACACACACACACACATAAACATACACTTAAACACAGATGATACAGACACACACAATCATATGAATTTTTCTTATAAGTAAAACTAAATATACATGTCAATATTTGGATTTACCATATATACTCGTGTACAAGTCGATCTCGTGTATAGGTCGACCCTATGGTCATGAAATCACAAGGAAGTAAATTGTTGAAGTCAGTGATTGCTCCTAGTGTTGTATACTCATCTGGGATATTAAACATCTGTTTCTTCCATCTTGCCATCTTCCATCTAAGCTTGGGTTTGATCTGCCTTATCTCTGGGCTGGTCCGGGCCGGTATCTTAGCTAGATCTTCTGTTATACTGGATCTGATCTAGGACGTCTTGTGTTGTTATTTTGTTCTTAACGACTTCCTTTTTGTTTTATACTTCTTTTGTTTTGAGCTCATATTTTATCTTTAAGAATCCCAGACTAACAAACAAACGCGCGGGAATTTGACTATTTGGACTAGAGACCTCTATCCTCGTCCAGTCACCAGCCAAAACTGACTTTTTAAAACTAACTTCCCACATTCGACCTGTAGAACAGGGTTAAAAAGTGTCAATCATCTTTCCTGTGTTTCCCCACTAAACCGTTATTTTGTATCTACGCTACACTTATTGTACATAAGTAATAGGCTACCTAGCAATTATGTAACTCTAGTCCGTCCCATTATCTTTAAATTTACCCGTACAATATTCCCGAAGCTAATGTTTTGCCTAAAAAGTAGTTCTTCAAAATTCGACCTATATACGAATCTATATGGTAATTCTCGATTTTAGACAGAACTAACACTAAATATTTTCGAAATAAATCATATTTTTTCTTCTGAATTTTACGCTTAGAAAGTTCTCCATTGCGATACCGACCATTTCGTGGCCTTAGTGGGAGAACACAACTATTATTTGGAGTACGAGGTCAAAGTTCAGGCGTTCAATGACAAAGGAAAAGGACCGAACTCTTCCTTAGAAACTGTCATGTCGGCTGAGAACCGTAAGTGTCAATCTATATATTAATGCTCATGTTCCTTAATTGTACGACCATTATGATCTTGCAACACCCTCTTTCTTAAAAATGAGAGTGTCCAAATCGTAAAAGATAAAATGTAAATGTAAATCCTTATTATTTGGTGTTGCTTATCGGTCGAGTTCTTATTTTCATGGATGTCGTCACCTCAGCTAAAAAATAGACCATTCCGTTTTTATTAAAAAGAAGAAAGGGAAGAAAAGATACATGCTACACAAAACATAATAAGAAAGAAAGAAAGAAAGAAAGAGGGTAGGGTAAAGATAGAGCGAACGGGTGAGCGCATGGAAGCGATAATGCTAATCTGTTTCAATTTAACATAGTGAAAAGATGAAAAGAAGAAAAGAAAGAAAAAAAGAGTGAGAGTTAAATCAAGATTATATTTTATAATAAATTTGTAAGTACGAATATGACCGGTATTTAAAGCCTTTTTCTTTGGATAATATATATATATATATATATATATATATATATAACTATATATATATATATGTGTGTGTGTGTGTGTGTGTGTGTGTGTGTGTGTGTCTAAACGTAATGAAAATGTTATTGGACTTTTCTTAATCCTTTGTATAATATCTTTTTCTTTAGTCCCCGTTGGCGTTCCAACAGATGTAATGTGTGATGGTTACAACGGATCAGCTCTCGAGGTCACGTGGACAAAAGTGCCAAACACACGAGAACTCATGAAAGGACAAGTTATTGGCTATCAGGTTGGCGAATTTTCTCTTTTGGTAGTGACAATATGCCAGTTTATGCCAACAATATATATATATATATATATATATGTGTGTGTGTGTGTGTGTGTGTGTGTGTTGGGTCAATAAAATACGTCCACATCTATATATGGAGTTAAAGGAGACGTAGAGCCCATCTGTGATTGGACATAGTAATCACGTGTCACGCCCAGTAGTTTTGGCGCTCATATTAGAGATACCTACGAGCCAGCTTCTCGACAATTTCGGAAGAATTCATCTCCAAAAGGACAGATAATAGTAGATACCAGATATCCCTGTTCCCTCTCCATCAAACTTAACTCTTTATAAGCACATTTATATTTTAACCACTGTTTTGATGTATAATAAACCTTTAGAATTGAACTAAGTTTTCATTCATTCATTTGTTGCTGTTAGCCTTAGAGTAACTGCTTGACTAATACGATATATATATATATATATATATATATATATATATATATATATATATATAAGATTTAGTCACCAAAATTCCATCACCGAATAATTGTATTCTAGCGGGACCTGTGGATATACCACAGAATGATAATAATTTAACTATTACAACGTTCGATACGTTTACTTTCGAGTTATGGCAATACTTCAATATGTAGTTTTCATTATGTTCAATTGAAACAGATTAGCGTTATCGCTTCCGCACGCTCACCCCTCTCTATATCTTTCCCCAATATCTATCATTATTTAGCTGAGATGACGACACGCATAGAAAATAAGAATTCGGCAGATAAGCAACACCAGATAATCAGGATTTACATTTTTGCATTCAATCTTGGACGATTTGCTAGATGATAACGGTCGTACAATTAATGAACATGAGTATTAATGTATAGATTTGTCCATAATGTTAATCTATTATAATTTTCTTTATTTTGACAGATCAATTATTGGATGGATGGTGAAGAGGATCCTCTAATAAGATTTATACGTTATCCAGGACAAGTGGGAAAAGGATTAGTTATTGGTCTGTCTCCAGATACAGGATATTGGACAAATGTACAAGTTTATAACTCCGCCGGACTAGGCCCACCGAGTGAAAACTATGTAAATGAAGTTCCATATGCAGGTATTTGTTTAAACAACATCGTTTTATTGGTTTGTTTAGGTTTGTTGGATTTTATGGCATGTCAACCAAGTTGGGTTATTTTATGCCGATATTTAAAGAAAACCATTGTAATTTTAATGTCTGATTTAGTTAAATAGCTGAAGAAAATTTGGACCATATTACCTTAAGGCACCCCTTTTCAATTTCGTGTCATTAGATCATTTTTTTTTCATTTACACCGTCAATATCCAGTTGTTTGTTAGGGGTTAGGGTTTGGGTCAGGGGTTGTAACCCTAACCCTAAACCCAACCCCAACAAACAACCGGATATTGACGGTGTAAATGAAAAAAAATGGCCTAATGACACAAAATCCAAAAGGGGTGCCTTAAGGTAATATGGTCCGAAAATTTTGCAATAAAAGCCGGAACTGGTGGAAAGGGCTAGCGTTCAAACTGTTCTATTCTTCGAATATATCCCCTCTGTTTCAAATAAGTTTAAAGTATTAATAATGATTGATAGTTAATGATTTATATAGAAATGAATAAAAAGTAAGTGTAATCTTTTTATATGCGTTCTTATTTTATTTCTTTAATTTTTCTGATTTAATATGATAGTATTTATCACATTAAAACTTAAATACTTGCGCCTGGCGGGTGCATATCTTTACTAGTAATATCAATAATGCACGTCTTCGGCATAAAAATAACCCAACAAGGGTTGACATGCCGTTAAATCCGACCAGCCTACAGTTGGGGGTTGAAGAGATTGATTCATCGCTTGTATAAAAAAAAATATTCTGTTCATTTTCAGCTCCGATCAATTATCCAACCGAAGTTTGTGTGCATTCACATGGCCCTAAAAGTGTCCGGATAACGTGGAGGGGAACTGCCACTCCTCGTGTGGGGGAAATGACACTGACTGGATACAGAGTAAGTAGCTTAATATCATAAACTCTCGTTGTAACTAAGGGTGTCCCTACGTAGTGTAATGGTTAGCAAGCTAGTCTCGCAGTAGTATTACTACTGAATAACAAGTTCGATCCTCACTGGATGCCACAAAATAGCGACTAGTTATCTTATCTTGGTTTAACGGTGTGTCTTCTTTGATCACTTGAGACATCGCTTCTCTCATCTCGTGGTCGTTGGTTACGTGAGAAACGAAATCATTTTCTCATCTTTTTTGTAGTGTTGATAATGTCTTTAGTGGAGGGAACACTTATTCTTATCTCTTTCCGATGAGATAAAACGTGATGGTGATGAAGACCCTTCAAACGTAAATGGGATAAACCTTTACATTACCCTTTACATTACCAAACATTGTTTGGTTGATCTTTTGAACACTATGTAGAGTTTACCTATTTGGGACACATGTATTATGTTATTAGATATTGTAGGTATCAAACATTCAGATGTACATTGTTCATGTGATTTGTTTGCCTTCCCTTACCGAATGTTCAGTGTTAGTGTACCCATGGATTATAAGAACCTAGTGTTGGTTATATACTGATAAGCACAGTTCTTATATCTATATAAACAACAATGTACCAGACCAATATTTTTTGCATTTGTTTTTTTACTAAGCCTATTAGACTACAGCCCCAAAGCGGTTTTCGTTCAGTTCTGTTGGATGTAAAAGATGGCTCTATAATTTTTACGTAATGATTAAGATAAAATCACAAAAAAGTGCCCAGTTATTTTTCTCACATAGGTTTCTTTGTTTCATAATTAATTAATTCATTTTTAACCCGTCGGTCGCTACTGAGCTAAAGGGCTCACAGAATTTCAGAAATTGGCCGTCAAGATCGGATTTTCTGCATCAACCAAGGATTGCAGGGTCTCTATATTTGCTGAAAGTGTAGCCGAATGCCCACGTTGTGTTCAGATCTCAAACGACTAGAAATCTGCTATAGCAACTGATTTCCAAGGTTAACGGCGGCATAGTGGTCACATAAAAAACAACAACTCTTTTTCTTCTTCAAACTCAACAGCATTTATATTCAAATAACAAAAGAATACAAACAATTATTTCTCAAGACTGTGGGAGCGATGGACCCGTAAACAGTTCGTAAAGTTGACTAAGTTTTCAATAGTCTTAGCTGAAGTCAATTTCTCTCGGCTCTCAGTATTTGCGTTAATCTTCTCCACTAGCCCAGTCAGCTAATTAAGCGCGCCTTGGCCTCATCTAGCTTCTCAGCTGCATCTGATTTTTGTCAGGAACGTCTCAGTTAAATAATATTTCAACCGGAACAGTTTTATTTCCGGCCGGCATGAAGATATTAGTAACTCTTGCTGGACCTCCCACTTTATCAAGGGCGCCGCCCCTCCTTTAGTTCTAACCAGCCAATGGAATTCACTTCCGCTCACTAATCTAAGTGCTATCTCATCCGGTTACTTGAGTGGTTTTAAATACATTTGATTTTCTTTAATTCCGGTTTTTCCTTTTCCGGTCATCTATAAAACAGAGTTTATCTTTTTCTGTGCGACTTTAGTCTGGTTATATCAAAGGGCTGTCTCCAACCATCACAGTTAACTCAAGTGGACTCACCGGGAGGCCTCCCAAGCCACTTGAATTTCTCCAGCTTCGACCTCTTGCCAGACGCCCCACTTACACTGTGTGGTCCTATGATTGCTACCATCTGTTTTGACCTTACTCCGACTCAAGTTTATCGGAAGATTTTAACTTCCGATTTCTTTCTTTCTTTTTCTAATTTCAAACCAAGAAATCAGGTCACAAATTCATTGGCTAATTTTAATTTCGAAGCTACTTAGTTTTTATACGTATTTCGCTCATTTAAAACTTAATTAATTAATTATGAAACCAAGAAACCTATGTGAGAAAAATAAGTGGACACTTTTTGTGATTTTATCTTAATCATTACGTAAAAAATATTGAGCCATCTTTTACATCCGATGGATTTTAAAAACTAAAGCACTTTTCCTCTCTAGGACTGTATCCTATGTCAATTAATTTGAATTGCATTTAATTCAAATTTGTTCAGTTGGACACATGGCACATAGGACATAAGGTTGAGTTAATACAGTTCTAAATGATAATCATCTGTAGGTTGTAGGTATAATACTTAACATAGCTTGACACTTTATTTGTACCCAGTCATGGTTAACGGAATAAGAACAGTCTACCCCGGTGGATTGAATAAACTTATTTTCCATGAAGACTTCCAATTACGATATGAAGGCTACCGAGTTCGACAAGAACGTTCCAGAGTTCGAAGAGAAGGTTTTCGAGTTTGAGAAAGTTCCCGAGTTCGACAAAAAACACCTGAAAAAGTCCAGAGGGCACATCGACTGAAACGTTGTGTATATAACAATAAAGATGAGAACAGTCCGAAAAATCCAAATAATACAAATTCAAATGAATTTTTACTGATTTCATTCTTTTGCAGATTCGGGTTTGTGGAATCACAGAAAGTATTTATTGCAACAATTATTATGATTTTGGTCGAGTCTCTGAAGGAATCGTAGACAATTTGGAAAAAGATAAACTTTACAAATTGCGTGTTCTTGGTTACAGTGAAGGAGGAGACGGTAAAATGAGTGAAGTTGTCTACTTTACATTAGGTGAGCACGAGAACAGTTTATTTTTATGATGATTTTGTTCTTCATTTTGTTATATAGCAATACTTATATCGATGTATCTTATCTCGTATAGTATAGAGTATACCTATATACTCGTTGTACCAGTCACAGGGAAGAACAAAGAGAGTTTTCAACTTTAACTGATGTTTATTTGTCGTCTTCCTTACCCTTGAACTTAAATTATTTTCTTTGATACAACCAACACATGAACACTGTTAAATAAAATGACAGAACGATAAAAACGATTTAGAATAAATGTACAAAACAATTTAGACATAAAGAAAAGAAAACATAGTTAAAATTACACTTACCAAAACTTTTACTTCTCCCTGGACTGGTATTGACGATATCTTGATGGTTCTAGCTTCTTTGTATTTATGCCCTGCATCTTAATACGGAGGATTTGTACTTATTATTAGTAATATTTAAATCAAGGGAGATAACTTCTCGTGTGGTTACACCTGTGATTGTATATCGATATACTTATCTGGGATACTTAGCCATCCAGATCTACTCAGAAGCTAAGAAGAACTGTTATCTCATCATTTTCTATAGTTCTGTGTCTTCCATCTTAGCGTGGTCTAACTATGGGCTGATAAATATTATTCTGTGAGGTCTTCTGTGTCTTGGTTGTTTGTTTGTTCTAAGTAAACGAACACAAGACTTTGGTTATCCTTAGAGCTCTTTATTAGTTTATAAGATCCAGACCAAAAAAACAAGCGTGTGAGAATTTACTTGCAATGAACAGATCGCCATTGCGAAAAACTAAAATCTTTGACTTTCCTAAACTCTTTCTCACGTTCACGCTGGCGAACCGAAAGAAAAGGTCAAACGCAGGCCAAAATTTCTCCATAATTTTTCCTGTTTTTCCATAACTGTTAGTTTTGAATTAAGCGACACTTATTGTACACAATTAATAGGCTACCTATAAATCATGTAACAATTTGTTGTAGTAAAATATTAAGATAAACCAACCGAAAATCCTTACAGCCAATCGGTGAGGCTTAAAATATGCTTACTGTATTCTCTGCAGCGGGATAAGACCCCCTAAAAAAATAGTGCCTTATGTATGACACTAAACTGCATCTGAAGGTGAGGCTCCAGTTCTGGAGATCTGGGGAGTATGGAGTACTCCTTCTTTGCCATTACTTTTAGGTCCACTCTGACCCAAAGTGATAGTAGGATTCTATCTATAGTTCAAATAGATCTGTTTAAAACCATTCATATTCGATAGGAATACCTGATGCTATATAACTATTAATTATTTGTGCTATCAAGAATATGCGCTCTCCGGACGTAAGTATTTAAACAGACCCCACATGTTGCTATGAATTAATGATTTCCTTTGTTGGGTCAGTAAAACGGCAATTCTGGGTGGACATAAAGTCAATAGGGTTATCTTCCCTTGCTGCAGTTGATCACCTATAGAGGGCGAGAGATTTAGGCAACAGCCAGGAATTCTGAATTCTGTCCTTTTTCCTCTCGGGCCAGCAACGACTACACATGGCATAAACACGCGTTGTCTATATCCATCGAGGGGGGGGGGGGCTTGTACCTACATGTACATGTACCCATGCTGGAAGGTCACTCTAACCCTTCTAACTTTAATATAAGAACTTTACATCTTATACCTTTATCAGCTTCCAATAATGTATATATTCTTTTTTGTTTTCTCTTTGCAGGTGGTACTGTTCAGTTTGATCCTAAAAATGCACAAATTTTGGCCCACAGCGTTTGTTTGACCATATCACCAGTCTTGCTATTCCTTATGACTCTTTTAAATCTTTTAGGACTCCAGTTTTCTTAAAAAGCAAAATTCTAAAGCAATTGAAAATCCTCTCTGGTTTTACACATACGTTAAGTTCATACTTGTTTAAAATAGAATGAAATAAAATAAAAATAACATGTTAATGTTATTTTCCTGTTTGGAACTATCTAGCAACAGAGATATTTTAATTATACAATATTTAATCGAGGACACCAATGCTATGTAAAAAGTAGGATTTTGAATCTTTATTTTTTAGATAAGTAGGTATTTACCCAACCCGTTCACCATGTGTAGGATGTGACACAAGATCACAAGTACAGAGGCATCCAGCAAGGATCAAACTCACTATTCAGTAGTAATGGATCTGCGAGACTAGCTTGCTAACAATTACACCACGATGTGACAGCCTTTTTATCCAACTTGTTCGTCACGGGTAGGATGTGATGCAAGGTCACAAATACGGGGCATCTAGCAAGGATCAAACTCATTATTCAGTAGTAATGGATCTGCGAGACTACCTTGCTAACTAGATCAGTGAAGTTAAACAGCGATGAACCTATTCAATGCTTAATTGGGTGACCACTTAATCAACAGCAGTTACAGTAAGCAGCCTGAGTCTTGTTTATCCAAATTACTTGTTTTGGCATTAGATGACCAGAAAGGGGTTGATATGCTATAAAACAAAACAATGAACATTACATATATATATATATATATATATATATATACCCACACCCACATATATATCGTTTATGATAGGAGAGTCCACCATATATATATATGTATATATATATATATTATATATATATAACCTTTAAACCCGGGTTTACCAAGATCAAAATCAATTTACTCAATAGAGGATAGTAGACATTCTGATAAAAGGTTCAAAGTATTTAGCCATCTTGTGGCACAGTAACACCCATACCAGCACATTATCTGTTTTGTTATGTGAGGCTATAGTCCTAACACCCAAGGAGACACATTATATAAAGTCACCGAGGTGGCCGATTATCAGTATCAGCCAGAAAGCAAGAGAATTTATCCCCTTTTCACTAGGGAGATTGTTTTGCTGAGGTGGAACGCCACACCTACCGCCAGCTCTCCACTTTACCACATGGATAAGATTACCCAAGCTGTGCTATTCATATGCTGAATTGGCAAGGACCAATATCAAATTGGGAACATTGTGGTTCCTAGATAAGGTCTGAAGACAGTTGATACACCCAGTGCTGGATTTACAAAGAAAAGAAAAAAAGGAAAAAAAAAAAAAAAGATATGAGAACAGATTTGTTTATTTTCAGATTTAATAAGTCTCCTTTGAAACAATTTAGAGCATTTCAGCCCATCTAGTCGGGTCTTTTAAATAAGGTATATCTTTCTTTTTTTTTTTTTAAATCTTGTTTTGATTTGGTTTGTTTTACAGCATATCTACCTCAGTGGGTCATTTAATGCTGATAAAGTTTTGAAATAAATCAATTCTTAATGGATAATCAATTTTGTTTATAAACTCATGTTTTCTATTTAAACCATAGATTGGACCCTAACAGGTACTACCACTCTGTTCTAATTTTGGAGGTGTGTGGTGTAAGGGTTAGAATTGTAGTAAATGCACTCTTTGACCCAAGTTCAAATCCTGGATGAGGCTGTTTGCATCTCACAAGCACAAATATCATTGAGAAAGGTATGAATCCAACTATTCTCTACCACCTATGAGTAAAATAGCAGGGTGGACTGGCCTTCTTTAACCATTGCTAGGTAACTAGTCTAGAAGAAAAACTCTGAATTCAAGCCTGTTAAACTCTGCTTAAGAAATTGACCTTATGTCACATCCTGCTGATGCGGAGGGATTGGTAAATATATATATCTTTTTTTATAGACGGTGGGGGGAGGGCTTAGCTTACATAATGAAGGAACCCCAAATTCTATCAACATAAATGCGGCCCTTGATACACTCCTTAATTTGGAACCTGTGTACATATTAAAAATTTGATTTTAATAAATATGTGCTAAGTATTATTGATTTCTAATTGTTTGGTTTTATCTTAATGAATATGAGCAAAAATCTCAGGAAAAAATCTTAAAAGAAATCCATTAACAAGAAGAAATAACTGTAATTTTATTCTTTATTTCCTATTTTAATTAAATAGTTAAATTAGGAAAATTTAGCAATGAAAAATGGGAGTGATGAAAGAGTAAGTTTCAGTTGTTTTATTTTTCAATTATACCCCCCCCCACCTCTGTATATGTGATAATCTACATTAATACATTTAAGGCACCCGTTGTGCAATTGTTAGCGTAGGAAATGGACATTGCGACATGAGTTCAAATTCTGGATGAGGTTGTTTGCATTTTAACATAGCACAAATACCCTTGGGAAAGGTATGAATCTAATATTCTTCCTCCTGCAATGGATAAATAGTAGGGCAGACTGGGCTCTCACCTTGGTTGGGCAACCAGTATAGAAGAAAAACTCTGAATTCAAACCTATTAAACTCCACTTAAGAAAAATTGACCTTGTGTCACATCCTACTCGTGTGGAGAGGTTGGTAAATATGTATACCCTTATTAATAACTATTTCTTTTAATTATCCCGTGGAACCCCTAGTGGCCTCTTGCAGAAACCTAGGGTTTAAGGGAACACTGGTTGAGAAACAAAGATCTATACTAAAGGCCACAATTCTTTGGAAAGGTATGTATCCAACTATTCTCCCTCCAGCTATAGGTAAATAGTAGGGCAGACTGGGTCTTTAACCTAGGTATGGCAATCGGTCTAGAAGGAAAATATCGGAATTCAAACCTCTTAAACTCCAGTTAAGAAATTGACCTTGTGTCAAATCCTGCTTGGGTGTAGGAGTTGGGTAAATACGTACCTGTACATTCAATGTTAAATAAATTGAAACATATTCAGCGTTGCAAAATTATTAAAGAAAAATAAATAAATGAAATAAATGCAGGAAAATACGATCATAAAATTTATCAGAAATGATTGTATACCTTCAAATATCACACAATTGTATAGTGAGATATGTTATTAAAAAAAAAACAGTGTATAGTATCACAACCTCAATTTTAAATACGTTCAAATCTATTCAAATAGAATAAGAAAATATGATGTTTTAAAAATAAGCAACTGACAATAAAAAATAATGACCAGAATTAAATTGTTTGTTTTTTATTTATTTAAAAAAATATTGTAGAAAAATACAAATCCCTTAAGATAAATGTATTAGAAAATTCTTTTTTTTTTTTTATTGAATTGTCCTTGGGATGTTTGTTTTCCATTATTTTCTTCATTAAACAATAACAAAAGAAAAATGAAAAAAAAACTTTTTTGTCAAAACAGAATTTGGGTTGTGTTATGCCAACTGTATTTAAAAAGAAAAGCTAAGTTAAGGGTTGCATTAGATAGTTTTTTTTATCAGCCAAAGAATGTAGGAAAATTCAGGGAAAATTGAAATAAATCCGACGATATGTAAATATACAAGATATGACCCCCCCCCCCAAAAAAAAAACATGGTATTCAGATGGTTTTATAGTAATTAGAAATAGCCAACGTTGAATAATGCTCTACTTCAAAACTATGGGACATAATTTGTGTTCAAAATTATTTAAAAATGGCTATAGAATGCTAAGTTTTGTCTCTTTTATCTTTCCATATTGAATATTATTCAGAAGTTAAAACATCACATATTACCAACACCTTGACAAATATACAAACCATAATGTTTTAACATTGGCTAATACTTCTAACTATAATAAAATCATCCTCTGAATACCTTATTTTTTCATATTTCATATATATATTTTAAGATACGCATATGCTTCACATATTAGATGACAAAGTTATAAAAAATAAATGTCCAGGGTTTTTTTGAAGCATGAAAGAATAGTGAAAGTAAGAGTTCAAATAGGCTAATATTCAAGAAATACAGCTGACTTAACTGTTTTGTTTGGTTTAATTGTATAAATGATAGTAGTCTAAGGAGATTTATATAGTAACTGTTACTATATATTAGACTAGTATCAATTACACAATTAATCTGAATGAAACGAGTAAGTCAGGTGTATTTCTTGAATATTAGCCCATTTGAATTCTTAGTTTTACTATTTCTCCATGCATAAAAAACAAAAAAACAGTACATTTATTTTTCATAACCTTGTCATATATATAGAGAGAGAGAGAGAGAGAGAGAGAGAGAGAGAGAGAGAGAAGAGAGAACATATATAAAATGTCATAAAAGGCAAAATAGATTTGATTAATTGATACTTTAACAATTTTTAAAATAAAGTTTTGTAAATACAATTCATTTTTTTTAAAATTCTGTTTAGAATTAAACAATTTCCAGATTTGGCATATTTGTGGCAGGAGGAAAAAAATAATTTCACTATCTGAAAATATTTTTTTAACAGCTGTGCAAATAAAAAATAAAATAAACAAAAATGAAAAAGTAAAATATATATATAAATAATATATATATATATATACATAATTAGTATCTAATTATTATAGTGTCACCCTAAGATTGTCTCTAGAATCTTAACAGTATAGTTTAACAGTAAAATTACTTGATACTTTTTTTTTTTTTTTTACACAATTCAGGATTTAAAAAAAAAAAAAAAACCTTGTGATTCTAAGTAGGGTTGATAAACCCACTGTCAGATTTACAAATATATATAAATAAATAAAAAGTGACATTATATTGAAAATACCTATGATTTCAGACAATTTTTTAATATAATAAAATGCAAAAGATTTGCACAGACCAAAAAGTTAAGCATAAAAAAATTAAGTAAAAATGGAAACTGCAAAGAAAAACGTATGCAGTCTTGTTTAAAATTGATATTAAAGCACATTTTTCATTTAAGATGTATAAAAAAATTACAATGTCTGATTTCTATTTTAAAGTTTATTTTTACTCTGGTTAGCTGTTAGAATTTTTTCTCCTTTAAATCACTTCTTGCAAAAAAAATAAAAATAATTAAAAGTCAACAAATCAACAGATTTTCTTTGGTACTGAAAAAACAAAAGACACATAAAAATACAGCAGTTTTAAATGATTTTAAAAAAGGGAGCAATAAAAATAATCCTTTTTTTCGATTAAATTTCAACCTAGGTGACAAGTCAATATTTTCATATTTTTAACTGAAAAATATTGACAAGTTCAGCATTTTCAAAAACATAGTACAAAAAGTTAACAAAAAAATAAAAAGAAAAAAAAGCAACTCATGTTTGCAGAGTAAAACAATTGGAAAACAAATGAATATATAAAATAAAAACTTAACAGCAAAATGTTCTGATAAAAAAGAGTTAACATTTTAATATATTTATCCAAATCAAATAATTTGGGTAAATATATCAAAATGTTAACTCTAAAATAAGAACAGATTTGATTAGAATCAATAGCAGTGTTTCTTAACCATTTTACCCTTGTGGAACCCTTGGAATAGGTTTCTTGTCTCAAAGAACATCTGCATTAAAATGATCCTCTACTTTAAATATATGCTCTTTACTACATTAGGGGCAATGGTAGGTGTCATCAGTGATGTAATTTTCTTGGGTAACTGGGAAGTTTTGGGTTTTTTAACATCATAATCCCTTCGACAGGCTGACCCTATCAGAGATGATGCACCTACCACCTTTGAAACACTAAAAGACATTTAGTTTTTATTGATTTTGGATGAGTGTAAAACTCTCTACAGAGTACCTGATTGGCAGTTGCAAACAACCAGTCAAATGTGTGGCAGTCTATTTAAGTGGTCTACAGGGACATTGGCACTTTTTTCTTCATTGAAACTGATTACAAGCCTGGAAAAAAAAAAAAATAAGGTAACCTTACATTATTACAAACTTGGGAGATCTATTTTTCTTAATAATTTTAAAGTTTTATTTTATTCTTATTTCTTATTTCATTTCATATATTTTATCTTACTTTTTATTTTGTTTTATTCTATTTATTTTTTCAATATCCATCGTAGGAAATGGCCACGGTGAAACCAGTTTAAATCATGGATGAGACTGTTTGCATTTTCAAATAGCGCTAATACCCTTGGGAAAGGCTGAATCCAAGTATTCTCCCTTCTGCTATAGGTAAATAGTAAGAAAAACTGGGCTCTAACCTTGGTTAGGTAACAAATCTAGAAGGAAAACTCTGAATTCAAACCTATTAAATTCTGCTGAAGAAATTGACCTTGTGTCACATCCTACTCGTGTGGAGGGGTTGGTAAATATGTATATTTATTATTAATAACTATTTCTTTTAACTATCTCAAGGAACCCCTAGCAGCCTCTTGCAGAACCCTAGGGTTCCAGGGAATACTGGTTAAGAAACAATGATTAAACTAAAGCCCACAATTGCTTGGTTGTATATGTCTTTCCAGCATGCTGGACATTGCTGGAGAAGTAGGGACAAGCTCATAATTGATGTTCTCCTGTGTACACCTACACATGGGCACATCAGTGAGGGTCGGCCAGCAAAAACCTACATCCATCAGCTCTGCATGAATACTGGATGCTGTGCAGAAGACCCTCCAGGAGTGATGGCTGATAAGGAGGGGTAATGAGGAAGAGTTATGGAGATCCATGTTATCGGCATGACCTGATGATATGTATTGTGGGTAATTCAATGTCAAATCATCCAGAAAAAAAAGAAAAATTGTCACCCACCCACTTCAATTTTTCTGAAATTTTGTCTAGGTGTTGATATTGTTAAAAGACAATCCCAAAATTTGAGTTTTAATTCCAAAACTTTTGGAATTACAAGCTCAAATTAACAGTTAACACCTGGACAAAATTTGTATTATTTGGATTTTTCAAACTATTGTCCTCGTTTCTATTGTTATATACACAACATTTCGAACTTGACACCTGGCACAACAGATATAAGGTTTGAGATAATACAGTTCTAAGTGACAATCATCTGTAGGTTGCAGGTTCAATCCTAGCCATGGGTGATAATAACATAGAATACTTAACATAGCTTAACACTTGTACCCAGTCATGGTTAATGGAATGAGAACAGGCTACCCCTATGGATTGAAAAATGGGCTTGGTTCGAAGTTCCATAAAGCTCCAGGTTCAAAGAAAAGGTTCCCGAGTTGGACAAGAAACACCTGAAGAAGGCTGGAGGGCACATTGGCCAAATGTTGTGTATATAACAATAAAAATGAGGACAATAGTCCGAAAAATCCAAATCCAAATTATCAAGCCTCGTCTCAAAAATTAAGACAAATAATAACTGGACAAAATTTCAGAAAAATTGAAGGGTATGAGTGACATGGCCTGGATGATTTGATATGCTTTAAATATAAGCTCATATATTTGGGGCACTGGTAGGTGTCGTCAGTGATGTAGTATGCACGGGTCACTGGGAAGTTTCGGATCTTTCAACATCATACTTCCCTCACCATGCTGACCCTATCAGAGATGATCAAAACTCTGATCCACCCACCAACTTGAGACATCAATGGTAACAACTAAATGGTTGGATCCTGGTGCTCCATGGAAGGTTTGCTTCTTGCAGGGTACCCCACATTAAGCTGGCCTTGCATCACATTTTGAGCTTGTGGAGAACCGAATAAATACATGGGTGGATACTGGTTCTAGACAACAGAACCCACTTCTTTATTGAAAATAATCTATTTCTTTATTCATGCTATTTATTTTGATAATAAAAACAAAAATAACAAATTGAGGTAAATTTGTTAAGAATCAACAAAATAAAAACGTTTCATTTCAAAATACAAATAACTTAAAATATCTTTATTTTTATTCCCTAATTTAAAAAAAAAAAGAGTAAAAGAAAAAAAAAAAATTCTCATAAACAAGACGTGTATGGACTTGCAACTGAGACGGCAGAGATGTTAATATTTCACTAATGTTACAAATCTTTTCCTGGCATATTGAATCCACTTGCAAATTCCATAACTTCGTCTGTCAGTGCTTTTAGCTTCTCTTGGATTTCTTCATTTTCCAACAAAAAGGCACGGTAAGTTTTTAGATTCTCTGAAAAAAAAAAAAAGGGAGAGAAATCAGCAAATTTTATATGGAATGTAACACAAAAAAATTAATGATACTCATTATTGTACTTCTTATCAAAAGAAACTGATGTAATGAATATGCATATACCTGCCCCCCCCCCATAATATGATTGGCTGATGTCAGCTATAAATACTGAACAATGTAGAGGTACAATTGCCTACTATTATGAGGTCACAGCAGATTCCTACTTACCTGCTTGATTGTACCAAACTACTACTTCTACTAATATATCCCTTACCTGGATATATCAGAAACCCTTTTTCATTGTAAGTTATGATTCGAGTTATTCAAATAACCAACTCCAGTAAAATTATAATACATTTAAAATTATTTGTATTAGATAGGAATACTTGAAACTATACAATCCATTGCCCATAGGGTAATTTTTAAAAATCCTTCCCCATTATGTTTGAATTTCAATCTTAGAGGCATTATTATTCATGTATAGGTCAAAACCATTTTTTTACCCTCCCCCAAAAAAGGTCTTCTAAATTACTGTGTTATATCAAGCGTTTGGTTGCAAAGGAAAAGACAAACTTAGGTTGGATGTTTTGGTAATTTGCATTAAGAGGAAAAGAAAAGGGTTGTAAAACTATATCGATGCCAGTGTAATGTGTGGTAGTTCAAGTTCCGATAAGGTGATAGTTGATGTCGGTAGTAATATTGGTAGAATGTGTGGTAATTCAAATCCAGATGATGTGGTGGCATGTCTTTGTAAGAAGGTAAAGAGAAAATACTGCAACCAAACGAAGAGAGTCAGGATGGAGGGTAAGAAGGTGACAAATGATGTCTGCTGTCTTGGTGTGGTGAGTGGGGTATTTGAACGCTTTCCTTTCCTATCTTCTTGGCTGCTTTCTTGCCACTCCCTTTAGTCATAAATAGGGTTACATTGTGTCATTCACACTCCCTGTATCTTTCCACTAACCGTTATTTTAAAACCTATGCTACACTTACTGTACATAATTACTAGGCTACCTATCAATTATGTAATGCAAACATAGCATTTTTTTTAATGTGCAAATAGTCAGTTATATTTCATTATCAAAAAATCAGGAAATTTCCAAGAGAAAAACAAAAATGGTAAATTCCATTGAGACTCACTAGTTTTTTTCTTGACTTCCAATCCAATTTGAATGCCACGATCTAAAAACTCAGCCACTTGAACAAAATCCTTTTCTACCATTCCTCGTGTTGTAAGCGCAGAGGCACCTATTCAAAAAATAATATAAACAAAATAAAATAAAAAATCTCTTTGTTTTCTACACACAGACCAACAATTTAGTTTCATACAAAGCTACCCAATTTGAAAGCTAAATTTATTGAACCAACCAAAGAAATTTTTTTAAAAAATACATAAGAAAAAGAAAATACATAAAGAATGCTAGAAAAAAAAAAAAAAAGACAAAAAGAAAAAAAAAATTAAGGTAAAAATCAAAATTTTACATAAATTCTTTTTATTGTTAAAACTTTCTTGTAGGTTCAATAAATATACATAGCAAAAAAAAAAAAAAAAAAAAAAAAAAAAAAATTCTATAGACACTCATAAACAATAATTAGTGGGTGGAAGCCATGTTCCTACAAGAAATATACTAGTTGTATAGAATTTCAATTTGTAAACTTCAAAAGAAAAACATTAACAAATTATTTAGTATTATTTGTATTATTCGGACTATTGTCCTCATCTTCATTGTTATCTGTACATTTTGGCCGATGTGCCCTCCGACCTTCTTCAGGTATTTCTTGTCGGACTCAGGAATCTTCTCAGACTTGGGAACCATCTCGGACTTGGGAACCTTCTTGTCGTAAGAAGATTCCCAAGTCTGAGATGGTTCCCGAGTCCGACAAGAAATACCTGAAGAAGGCCAGACGGCACATCGGCTGAAACATTGTACAGATAACAATGAAGATGAGGACAATAGTCCGAATAATACAAATAATAATAATCATCAAGCCTCATCTAAAAAATTCAGAGAAATAACAAATTATTTGTCCAAATAAAATAATTATTATTTAATCAAACATTATTAATTAGGTTTATAAATAGCTCTTCAAACTGGAGAGGTAAAATAATCATACACTGTTATTGCTTAGTTAAAATAAACACTCAAGATAAAAAAACAAAAAATTCTTAAATCAATAAATCTTCTATGTGTCATTCACTCAAATTCTCTAAAAATTCTGATAATGTTTATAGAACAATATAAACTTCATAAAATAAGACATAAAAAAATATATAATTGGTAAATCTCTTTTCTATTATTACCATTCATACCCGTTCAGGCTAATTTTTTAATTTACAAAAGATTGTAAAATAGACATGGTTTAGAAATAAATAGAAGGGATTTTGTCTTTGTGTCTATTAGTCTTCCTATATGTCTTCAATCCAAGTGTTGACCTCTTACCCAGGATAGACAATTACTTCACCTAGTCAAGAAGTATTTTTTTAATTGCTAACAAAGATTGTAAAGTAGACATCTTTTTAGAAAAATGAAATAAATATGAGAGCAAAAAAAAAAAAAAAAAAAAAAAAAAAAAGAAAGAAAGAGAAGAAAAGAAATATATCTGAAATTTCAAAAGTTTCCACAGAACGCCATAACACGGGAATTAACGGAATATGACGGAATCAGTCGGGTTCTATGTTTACATCAGAAAATCGCATTCACCGGATTATAATACCACGGTCGATTTCAACAAGCAAGGATATAGACTTTCAACACTTTGGATACTCTGAAGATGGCGGTTTCCGCTGAAAATATTAAGTATTTAACACCAAAGAATTTAATAAATATGTTTTCTCAACATATATTTTGCATTACTTCGCTTTCAAAAAATTTATTATTAAATATAAGAGGTTTTTAACTTTTGCCTCTGTGTCTAGCCTTGATTTGTTTTTGTTTATACAAGTCTTTATTTAAGGATGGAATTATCAAAACTGGAAACCTTATAGTTTTACAATTGTGGCAGGATCTTGGGAAAAATAAAAGATGTCAAAGTTAAAATGAGTTTTTGTGTTCATTAATAAAAACAAGAAATGGACACAGAGATACAACACAATGAACAACCCCAGACAGCCCCAAACCAACCCAAGAAAACAGAAGACCAGAGAACTCCGCCCAGATAGCAGTGAATATAAAGAGAAGTAATATTTAACACAACTAACTTACATAAATTTTATCAGAGAAAGTGCTAAGTGTATATTTTAAATTTACCACTCATTTTGGTTGTGGTGTATACTTCTCATAATTTGTTTATTCCCTTGGAACTATAGAGTAGAATTAGACTTTCACATTAAGTGATGGGGCTTCTACAGGAAGCACTAAACTATACAATTTACCTCCTCCAATAATATATAAGAGCCTGGCCTTTTAGAGTTCAGGGAACCCGTATTCAGGCTGAATGCTGGAAAGTATCTTAGCGTAAATACTATGTCTTTGTTGTTTGTCCATTCTAAAGGAACAACTCATTTGTTTGTGGAAGTCAATCTTGTGATTTTAATTTCTGACTTGCAATAGTCTGCAACTACGACTCTCATAGATACCTTCTTCTCTGTAGATTTCTTCAATAAAATAAAGAATATAGAAATGATTTCTACGATTTCTACGACTCTCATAGATACCTTCTTCTCTGTGGATTTCTTCAATAAAATAAAGAATATAGAAATGATTTCTTACCCAGTCGAACTCCTCCAGGCACCATAGCACTTTTGTCCCCAGGGCAAGTGTTCTTATTTGTGGTAATGTTGCATAATTCTAATACTCTCTCTGAACGTGCACCATCGATTCCTTTTGATTTTAGATCTACTAAGATCAAATGATTATCTGTGCCGTCTGGAAAAGAAAAAAATGAAGAAAAAAATGGCTGTCATCAACAATCTTTTAAATTATATTTGTCTCTATTAATTTGGTTGGTTGGTTGGTTGGCATGTCAACCCTTGTTGGGTTATTTTATGTCAAAGATGTTTTGTCTTATTCATTCTTGATGGGTATTCAATTTTTTTAAACACTTTTTTTTCTATTAAACCTATAGATTGGATCCCAACAGGTTGGTTGGTTGGATTTTATGGCATGTCAACCCATATTCATTCTTGATAGGTATTGAACATTTATTTCAAACTCAATTTTTAAAAAACATCTTTTTCTATTTAACCCAAAGATGGAAACAGGTACTACCACTCCGGGTTAGAGTGAACCTGGGAGTAATAGTGATGAAGGGGTACTCCACATTCCCCAGAGCTCCAGAATTGGAACTTCACCATTAGGAACCAGTTGAAAGAAAATTTGGTACAGCTATGGGGAAAATTTGGTAGGCAAAAAGTTAATAATTATTTGTTTGCACACAGGTATACACTATCAAGTATTCCTATCCAATATCAATAATTCTCAAACAGTTCTGTTTGACCCATACATGGGTCCCCAACAGGACTCTGGATCAGAGTGGAACTGGAAGTAATGGCAATGAAGAAGTACTTTTCACTTCCCAGAGCTCCATAACTGGAGCGTCACCACTAGATGCATTTTAGTGTTATTCTTTAAACATTGTACATCATGAGATATTTTTCAGCTATAATATAATTTTTTTCTTACCCGAAACTAATTTGTACCCTTTATCCATGAGAGTCTGACCCAAAACTTTAGCATTCTTCATCACTTGTAACTGATATTCTTTGAACTCAGGTGTCATTGCCTGTCATAAAAAAATATATATAAAAATAAAACAAAGCATAATTAATAATTAGGTGAAATTAATCAACCAAAGTCATAAAAAATAATATATATATATATATATATATATATATATATATATATATATATAAAACAAAGCATAATTAATAATTAGGTGAAATTAAAGTGAACAAAACAAAAAAAAATGAAGGATCTATATATTAATACTCGTGTTCCTAAATTGTACAAACATTATCATTTTACAACACCCTCTGTTTAAAAATGAGCCCATCCAATTCATCCAAGATGAAATGTAAAAAAGTAAATCCTAAGTATCTGGTGTTACATATCTGTCAAATTCTTATTTCTTATGAGTATTGTCACCCCAGCTAAGTAATAGATCATTCCATTTTTATTAGAAATAAAGAAAGGTAAGAAAAAGGATATGCTACACAGAAAAAATATAATAAGAAAGAAAGAAAGAGAGTAGGGGAAAGATAGAGAGAAAGGGGTGAACATGCATATGCAATAACACTAATCTGTTTCAATCGAACATAATGAAAAGATGAAAAGAAAGAAAGAATGAAAAAAAAAAAAAAAAAAAAAAAAAAAAAAGAGAGAGAGAGTTAAATCAAGATTATTATACTTTTTACATACTGAACTATTTGCAATAGCTCTTAAGTAAACATATCAAACGTAATAATTAAATCATCATACTGTGGTATATCCACAGGTCCTGTTAGTAAAAGACTATTTTCCTATTAGAACATTTCTCTTAAACAACTATGTATACACTCTTTGTATCTTGTCATGTCTGTATTCTCTTCTATGAAGTTTGCTCAGGCAATAGACATCCTTGTTATTACTTCATTGTTTATTCTCATTTATACTGTACAAGGAAATTATATACCACTCGTTTTCCAGGATAATTTTCAAGCTCTGGGAAAATTAATATCAACAAATTCTCTACAATTGGTAAAATTTCAAATATTCTTTAACAAAAAAAAAAAAAAAAAAAATTCTGACCTGTTTAAGAGCAAATGCCAATGCTCCAATCTGATGTTGGTGAGGTCCACCTTGAAGACCTGGAAACACTGCATTATTCACTTTCTTCTCTAAATCATACATTATTTCTTCACCTGTCTTCTTCACAACAGATCGTACACCTTTCCGGAAGAAAATCATGCCAGACCTGAAAAAAAAAAAATAAATAAATAAATAAAAAAAATAAGCATACAAATGTATAGTATCATTTGGCTGGATAAATGTGTTGTTTACCACAATTTCTGATATTTTGTTGAAACATTTAAATGATTCATACCAGTAAAATGTCACTTCCTGTTATTCCAACCATTTATCAGTACACTGAATAACACTTGCCTGGAATGAAAATCTATATGTATATCTATCTTCTATCTATATCTATAAATATATAAAGGGAAGTTGTGTGTATATGTATGTCTGGAGGAAACTTCGAAAATAAAACAATTAATGACAAAGTAAATATATATACACATTAAATATGACCAGGGTTTGGTTTTTGAGCAAAAATAATAGAGATTTGATTTATATTCGTGAAGATAATTAAAAAATAAAATTTAAATGATAAAAGTATGGATTTTTTTTCTCCATTTAATAGTTTATATAGTAGACATTAACATTTCTTTTCAGAGTAGCTGGATCAATGCAAGGTCTTTTTTTTACATAGGGATTTAAATGGGGCATTCCACGAGGATTCAACTCACGATTCAGTAATAATGGATCTGCGGAACTAACTTTAAAAAATCCCCCTCTACCCAGGCGACAACGGGTAGCCGCTGCTAATACATATATAAAGGACAGTTGATGTGTATGTATGTCCTGAGGAAACTACAAAAATAAAACAATTAATGACAAAGTAAATATATACACATGTTCACTATCACCAGAGCTTGGCTTTTGTGCAAAAATAATGAAGATTTTATTTATATCTGGAAAGATATTTAAACATTAGGATTTGAATAGTAAGAGAATGGAAAGTTATTGGTTGCATTTGTGATTTAAAACATAAATCATTGTGTAAGACCAAACAATCAATGGACTAACTTTTTATTATCCCTCCTCAACCCAGGCAATGACAGGTAGTTGCTTCTAGTTCTAGAATATATCACAACTCCCCAAGAAGTTAATAATCCATTGTAATTTCTTAATAACATCCCTGAATTCCACAATGGGCAGTTCTCATTTTTGCAGTCCTGGCACATCTTCAGCAAACACTAGTTCTTTTGCTTGCCTCAACAACCAGGCACAGATAAGAATCAGAACATATCCTTTTGGGACCCCAGCCTCACCTTACATACACACTAAACTGAGAACTCAACACCATAGAAAAGACATTCTACAGGGTCTCCAAAATATTTAGAAATCACAGAAACGTTTATTGTTTATTGCCAATGATGTTTACATCATTTTAAAGTTTGAACACCATAGAACTGACATTCAAAAACTTCTTTTTAAATATACAAGGGTAATCCCCAAAATAAGGTCTCCAAAATATTTAGAAATCACAGAATTGTTTATTGTCAATGACTATCTTGAATATGTGCCCTCCAGGCATAAGCATTTAAATTTTAATGTAATGAAATATGGTTAAATCAAAAATACTAAATTAAATAAGAATGCATATAAAAAGATTACATACATTTCAATTATATTTTAATTGGTTTCTATATAAAATTTTCCATAGGATTGATTTTAATATGTTGGAGAATAAAACAATATCAGAGATCAATAAAACCAAGTAGTTATTGATTAAACCCAGTTTTATTAAAACCAGTATGCAAATTAACCACACCATATATTATGTAAACCTTTACTTCTTAGTGATATATAAGACACATTGCAGGATTTTAAACGCACAAATAACATGGGCTGTTTTGAGGCAAATCCAACTCAGATTTCATAGAGACATTGTTAATAAATAAGATTTATTCTATGTATTAATGATTTTGACTATAAATCTCATTCATAAATTAATGCAATTCCTGAGGGCATTGTAAGCAGTGATGTGGTTTCAGTTAAACAGACACTGATTCCCATTATAATAAGATGTTTACATCATTTTAAAGTTTCAACATGTATCTATTTTTCTACATAATCGTCATTTCACTTGATGCATTTTTATAAGCACTAAGGCAGTTTTTGTACATTCATATTATACCAACTCATTGCCATATTGTTGAGGAAGTATTGAACCTCATCATTGTTGTCAACTCCCGACTACTTGTGGACATTTTTGACATCCATGTATGACTCACCATACACATCTTTTAATTGAAAATTTCAATTGGTTTCATGCCTTTTGCATTCAAAAACCGAATAACTGCACAAACTTCACACTTGGCAGTAGTGTCAATCAGGAGCTTCATCTGAAATGACTACCAAAGCAAGACTGGCAAGGCACATGCATGCACAACAAACACAACAGTGTTGCCAATAGCTGCATGAAATTTCCTTGTGTCCCCAGCACTTTAGTGACCATACTTTTGGATTTACCCTCATATATATATATATATATATATATATATATATATATATATTCAGAGGAACCTTGGTACTCGAACAAATCAAAATTTCAACAAAAAATATGATTAAAAAGGCCTCAGTCGTTGAACAAATTTTCAGACTTGGAACATACGAGTCGAGCCAATGAAAATGGAAATTGCACGAATGACTGCCAAAGCAAACCGAAGACGGCCAAACATAGGGTTGATCTACCCAAGCAGCATCAGTTAGTGTTAGTCGCTATCTTGAACAAGTGTCTGATATTGTTTTGTGCAAATTTTTTGCTTTGTGTTTATTCTCTATTTTACAGCTACTTTAACCCTTATTCATCGATCCTAAGGAAATATTGTTTCAGTTTTTGAATAAATCGGTTCTTGAACATAATTCATTCCAAAATTATGTTAAAGAACTGACTGTCTAACTAATAAAATATCAGTTATAACCTGAAACATTGCTTTAAAAAATTTTTTTTAAATAAAATTAAATGGCAGTTTTATAGTTTTTAGCAATCACAGAGTTCATGCCTTTGAATAAATAATCTAACCTTGGTCCACGTAATGTCTTGTGGGTTGTGGTTGTGATAAGATCCGCATAGTCAAATGGACTGGGGATGACTCCAGCAGCTACCAATCCAGAAATATGAGCCATATCTGCGAGAAGATATGCACCTACATCATCACAGATCTAAAAAAAAAAAAAAAGAGAAGAAAAAAATAAATAAAATGATTGAGAGAAAAAGATAAATAAAAAAAATAAAAAATAATTAATTAGCAATAACAGCTCATTTCGTAAAATCATTGGACATTAATTGGTTCAAATCGCAATTCCTCTGGTATTTCTGATCCAATCTTACGTTTTATCAAAATTACTCCAAAAATAAAGAAATGGTGAAGAAATTACTAAATTTCTTGTTTTGAAATGGTCCTTGATTTGACATATATTTTTTTAACACAATCATGTCCACTTTTGTACCCCAATTTCGGGGCTTTAAATTCTTATAACTTTTGAACCACTGTGGATATTTGCATAATTCAAACAGTTTTGAACTCCATTTACAAAGCTCTATATAACTAGCGTGATTAAATAACAATAACCTCAAATAAAAAAAATCAACTGGGAATGCTAAATTAATATATGATATTGTATATGAAATATCCTTATTGAATAACACGTTTAATTCCATCAGATTTGCTATTATAAATTACAAGAGTGAGTCAAAAGTTTTGCAATATTCCAAGCTACTTTGTATTTCAAGTATCTGTTTGAAAGACAAAGCTTATGGAGGTGTCAATTGATGGTGTTTTGTGAAGGACCAAATTCTGTTGACAATGTACAGGTTGTTGTGACAGCATTCCCCCTGGGTCGGTTGAGCCAGCTTGATCCAATGAATTCATCATATCCCAAATGAAAGAGATAGGGAAAATAGATGAAAAGAGTAACAAGGGAATAGGAAATTCACAAGCGGTCCCCAAACCCTGGTCAAGGAAGGAGATGCCTTTGTTTTCCTCAAATTTTTCACAGACATAGTGACAAGTACACCAAAAGCCATTGATTCCTGACAATAACAGAGATATCCTTTGGATTTTCATCAGAGCCCCTTTACCTGGGTTGTGGCCAGACCAATCAACCTTGGGGGGCTTTAGTTTAATCCACTGGGGCTTTTAACTAAATCATCAAATTGTTATCTTTGTCATATGTTTTGAATTAGGAAAACATGTTGACTGAACATTGTAACCCAACATGTGGTGTAATGGTTATCATTGCAGAAAATGGACTTAGTGACACGAGTTCAAATTCTGGATGAGACTGTTTACATTTCACATTACCCACGGGAAAGTTATGAATCCAACTATTCTCCTTCCAGCTATGGGTAAATAGTAGAGCAGACTGGGTTCTTAAATTTGTTTAAGCAATCAGTCTAGGAGAAGGAAAATTGAATTCAAACCTGTTAAACTTCGTTTAAGAAATTGACTTTGTGTCACATTCTACTCGTGTGGAGGGTCTGATATATATATATATATATATATGTGGGAGATTATGTGCTTAATTAAAGTCATACCTAATTTTTAATTAATTAATTATAACTAAATGAATTAGGTGTGCATATCGGTTTAAATGTAAAGCGTAAACAAATCGAGAAAAAGTCATCTCTGTATGTACATTTCAGCCCATTAGGCCCCATCAGCAGAGCCATAGATGGGCTGAAATGTACATACAAAGATGACTTTTTCTCGATTTGTTTACGCTTTACATTTAAACCGATATACACGCCTAATTCATTTAGTTATAATTAATTAACAAAATTAGGTATGACTTTAATTAAGCACATAATCTCCCACAAATTGTCGGCCTTCGCCATTTTCAAACACACTGTTTGACTACTTCATATATCTATATATATTAGTTTTATACTGAAAACAGTGTCCATATAATTTACATTGTCTGTTAACGGCTGGAACCTACTTCATTTCAAGGATGGGTCAAATTACCCCAACCACTACCAAGGAAACATAAAAACACACAAGGGAAAGACCAACACATACATGGGAAAAAGATTTAGAATGATACTAAGACATTATTAGACAAACACACATGAAGAAAATAGGAGGAATAAGACATTACCAAACAATCATTCAACAGAATTGTAACTCGTGTGAAATATTCCAAAACTTTTGACTCACCCTAGTATACTACAGATACTTAGATTTACTTTAGATTTACACAGGTGATGTATACAAAATTAAAAATTACAAAGAAAAAATAAATAGATATTGTTAAAAACACACACACACACAGAGGAATAAGAAATCAAACAAGCATACAACAGAATGGGCAGATTTTAGCAACAACCAACATTTCTCTTTTCAGTGCTCCGTGCTTTCAGAAATCTTCTGACCAAGAAATTTTTTTCATCCCGAAATATGAAGAGAATAAATCAAAGATAAATGTTACATCGTTTTTCTTCACACTTGCATTGTGATAGCCTTCAAAACCAACTGCCAAATCAATATAAACACAATGCTTCAGGCAAATTATAAATCCCTTAATTAAAATATATCTTTTTATTTTAAAAAATGTAACAGTACGGTTTATTAGAAATCAAATGAAGCTGCTACGATAATCTCGTAAATTCACAATATTTTGATTTCTTACTTTAGATCAGGATTCTGTTATTCACACCAACACACAAAACCTTCAGTACACACAAAAAGTAAAGACTATAACAGGGTGTGAAGTCCTTTGTCGTCACACATGCAAAGCCTGTAGGAGAACTGCCCAACCCCATGTCCACTCGCCTGTTTTTTAAAATGTGTCGCTGCCATCTGATGCAAATAAGTCTGCAGCATTAAAATGGCAGTTTGGCGAATGGCTCTCAGAGAGTAGATTGACACGTGAGATGGCGAACATGTTTAGCTCCCAGTAAGTCATTGTCACTTCTATTACAAAAAATGAAAGAAAAAATTTCAAAACTTTTACATCATTCACAGATTGTGATGAATGAAGTAGAAAATTCTCAATGGAAGAGTAGACTGAAAAAAATATAAAGAAATATTTTTACTCACTTCTCTAAAACGTTTATAATCTAAAAGTCTTGAATAAGCAGAAGTTCCAGCTATGATGAGCCGTGGCCTGAATAACAAAGCTGTTTCATGGAGTTTGTCATAATCCACAAGACCAGTTTGCGACTGAAAAATAAAGAAAATATTTTAATTAATCATCGGATGATGGAACTCATTTTCTATTGCAATAAACAAAATCTCATTCATTTAAATTCTTTGAAAATCCAATCATTACACCAACTAGCAAAAGTATGTGTTCTCTGGGCATAAGTATTTAAGTTTTAATGTAAGGAAATATATCAAATTAGAAAGACTAATGAAATTGAATAACAATGCATATAAAAAGATTACACCTATTTAATTGGTTTCTATATAAAATCATCCATAGGATTGATTTTAATATGTTGGAGAATAAAACAATAATATTAGATCAATAGTCACCAATTAATTATCTATTAAACCCGGTTTTGTTAAAACCAGTATGCAAATTAACCGCACTATATATTATGTAAACCTTTATTTCTTAGTGATATATAAGACACATAGCAGGATTTTAAACGTATTAACAACATTTTGAGGGAAATCTAATTTTCCTAGAGACATCATTAATAAATAAGATTTATTCTATATATTAATGATTTTAGCTATAAATTAAATACTCATTGATAAACTTACACAATTCCTGAGGGTGTTGTTATGTAAGCAATGATGTACTTTCATTTACAGATATACAGACCTCAAATCTCCATTTTAATAAAATGTTAATATAATCAGAGGCTGGTCAGTAGAGCCCCAACTAGTTGGTAGAGCACCTATCTAGTAATTGCAAGGTTCCAGGTTCAATACCGGCCCCTACCAAATCAGCATACGAGTAGCACATCTTGGGTAATCTGATCTTGGTGGTAAAGCATCTGGGAGTTGATGATAGGTGTGCTCCATCTCAAGAAAAACAATCTTCCTAGTGACAAGGGGATAGACTCCCTCACTGCCTGGCTGATACTGACAATAGGCCACTCTGCCAATTTTACTTACTTTTAATTGGACCATGTGGAACCTTATGATTCCTAGCCAAACGCTGTACCAACTGAGCTAAACTGGCCCTCAAATATTCAAAATAGTAGACATTTTTTCCCCCATATAACAGCTATATTAGTCTATTGAGGTATTAGTCTGAAAGTGAATGTAATAGCGTGACTGGACTTTGAACTTGCTTACTATGGTGTTGTCCAGTACATTATCTGCTACTCCACAGGGACTCACCCACAGACATCTGAGAAATCACAAATAAAATATCCAGAGAAAATTTTTTTATATCAAAAACGAATTTGAACAATAATGAAATAATGAAAATGGCTTAATCTCAGAACTTAAACCCCACATGTGGCTCTCAAAACAACATTTAAAATAAGTTATAAATCTGGGAATTTATTTTGCCTTGAACAATGAAAGGGTTAAGAAAACAATTAAAAATTTTTAAAAAAAATAGTAATCCGAAAAGTAAGGTCTCCAAAGTGTTGTGGACACAGAGAAACTTTGTGTGGCTATTGGCAACACTGTGTGTTTGTTGTGCATATGCCTGCCCTGCCTCACTGCTAGTCTTGGCTTGACAATTATTTCTGATGGAGCTCCCAATTGATGCTACTGCCAAGTGTGAAGTTTGCACAGTTATTTGGATTTTGAACACAAAAGGCATTAAACTGATTAAAATTCATGCATGGATGTCAAAAACATTCACAAGTGGAGTGCCTACAAAAATACATCAACCAAAATGGTGATTATGTACAAAAGTAGATACACGTTAAAACTTTAAAATGATGTAAACATCACTGACAAAAAACTTCTGTGATTTCTAAATATTTTGGAGACATTACCTTTGGGGATTACCCTTGTATATTTACTTACAGATATTTTATAAGGCATAGATTCAAAGTAAATGGAAGTGGCTGAAATTCTTTTTGTATCTGTCATAAAACCGTGAGTCAAGCTGGAAAGAAAAGAAATGAATTATATAGAAATATAAAACTGGTAACAAATGTTGCATAATCTATGTAGCAGAATAGATTATTGGCAACACTCTGTAGGAGAATTCTAAGGGACCAGTGTTTTCATATCACGGAATGGAAAACTACTGGACAATTAGAATCTCGCAAGGCACATGAGATTCTGTTAGTTAATCAGTCTGCAGCCAGACCTAGATGGGACAGACGCATCCTATTTCGGTTGTGACTCAGTGCGATGAGTTAGTAAAAGGGGCAAATAAAACCTTTGATCAAAGCAATAAGCCTTGTTAATTAATTACGCATGCCCTTAGTAAGAAGTAGAAAGAAGCAACAAGCAAAGAAGAACCTAGGCGATCACTTCATGGCCAAATAGAAAGAGAAGAGAACAATTACGTAACACGATCTGTCTATCTCTCTCTAATGTCTCTATGTTGGTCAATCACTCTCTCTCTATCACAAAAGAACTATTGTTTATGTGTCCGCAACATGGGTACATAACACAAATTCTAAAGCTTTTCTTTAAGCCTTAAGTATTTTCTTTCAGAATAGATTAATGAAATTAAACTTTACTTCAGCTGGAAACTCCTCCCCTACCAAAAAACGACATCACTTCTAAAACCCAATCACAGCTACAAATTTATGTCACAATATTGTTTTTTTGTTTCTTGGGGATGATTGGAATAAGGCCATGTTATTCTCTAAGTCAAATTTCACCATGATTCATGATTCTTCATCAAGGTCTAAAAAGTAAGACGGTATCTGTCCACACTGAACACCAGCTAATTACTTACTCTACAGACACAATGAGGAGGCAGGTCATGTGGTCCCCATTGGCCAATTAGAAGGCACCACAAGCAGTACCCCTGAAGCATATATATTCCCAGTTCCCTCTCTCTTTTTCCTTGGTAAGCAGCCAGCACACACACATCTGGGCTTTAGCTGTAAGATTGTAGTAAGGCAATTTTAAGACCTGTTGTTAAAAGAATATGAACAAGACTGCTTGCCTGATGTAGTATGCTCCAAATCAAAACAATTCTACTTTGCCTCTTAGATACTTGCAAGGAATCAGGATTTAACAACCTTAGTTTACAATACCAGTTTTTTAGTCATTATTTTTTCGGTCAAGATAGGTGGCCAATGGCCATAAGATAAGAGTTATCTACCCTTGAATAACTGCATGTTTCAAGAAGTAGAATGGCGGTGTTAGTACATGTTTGCATTGGATAGTATACCATCTACATAACAGGAGTATTGAACAATCAGAATCCAGCTCAAGGTAACAGGATGGTAGGAGTTGGTTATGTAAATTCAGTGCTTAGCAAACCTAAGGGAAGAACCATAAGGATAGTTGCTTGGTGATTTGAAGAGAGAAGAAGTGGTTATTTCCTATAAGTCCAACATGATCAAAGGGGAATCACTCTTGACTGATAAATTATTTATTTATTTTCCCATTAAACAAACCCCATCTTCTTTTTTCCTAGTAGATCAATAAATAAATAAATAATTTATCACTCAAGAGTTGTATGGTCAAAATTTAATTGTTTGCATAATTCCCAGTGGATCACCTTCTCAACCCAGTCGCGTCCAGTTTTGTATTTCCATTGTGGTAGTTTGATATATTCGCTTAATACATGGTTTACAGTCTCATCTCTGTCACCGCATAATCTACATTTACTGTTTTGTTGTGTCTTATCAATTTTTGCTTTGATATCATGTTAGATTTATAGGAAATAATCAAAGAAGTTAACAATAAGTACCTTTTATATCACAAGATCAAAAAAAACCAATAACAACATTCAACTTCTGTTTTACTGCTTCGTTAAGATAAGCAATAAAAATTTTAAAAATTGATGAAAGCTTTTTTGAGTTATTTTATTTTATCTAATTTTTTTAATTTTTACAAAATTCAAATCAAACATTTTTTTTCTTAGCAACAACAATGCACTAAAATATTCTTTTTTTCCCCCTTTCATTGATAAATTCTTTGAGATTTTTTATTCTTAGTCTATAAAATTATTTCTAATTCCATGATTCTAATTCCTTAAATTCCCCAAAAGTCCTTAAAGAAATTATATCACCAAATAAGTAAGCAACCTTGGTTGGTTGATTTTACGGCATGTCAACCCTTGTTGGGTTATTTTATGCCAAAGAAGTTTTTGTTTTATTCATTCTTGTTGGGTATTCAAAATTTTTTTAAACTCATTTTTAATCTATTTAATCCATAAATGGGACCCTACCAAGTACTACCACTCTGGGTCAGGGTGAATCTGGTAGTAATGGTGATGAAGGGGTACCACACTCCCCAGAGCTCCAGAATTGAAACTTCACCAGATGCAGTTTAACATCATACCCAGGACACTAAGACTCTCAGCCACCACCTTCTAGCACATATATGATAAAAAGGGTTGAGAGTTGCCATAAGAGCAATAAATACAAGACAATCATATAGGTGCTAGGGCTTGACGTTACCAGCTGATTGATCAAAGGGGTCTCTCGAGTGCTCTTCTAGACCAAGTAAGGGCTAAAGCAGAGTGTTGTATGTCATCAGGATTCTGTCCTTAAGTATCATGGGCACCACCAATATCCAACAGGTGTCCCCATTGGGGGCGGGGTGGGAGGTCCTACTCATTTGCAGAAGTTTAGTTAGCGTATTCTACAGTCCCAACCGATAGCTTAGCAATCTTGGAAAACAGTCTGAAGTAATAAGACTGTGTAAAATCTCAATCAGCCATAAATGTGTAAAAAAAGCAAAACTATGTGTGAATGAGTGAAAGATGATTAACAAGAAAGTTACTTACTGTCCCCCATCCGGTAAGTATTGTCCCATGATACGGTCATGAGGGTTGAGTACAGCAGTATAAACGGCCATATTGGCTGGACTACCAGAATAGGGTTGAACATTGACCCCCCATCGTTCAGGGTCACATCGGTAACACTCTAAAGCTCTGTTTCGGCACATATTTTCAATTTGGTCAATGTAGATATTTCCTCCATAATATCTGAAGAAGAAAAAAAAAAAGAAATGTAAAAGGGAAAATAATTCCAAATGATTTCTAAGGATCTGTTTTATATATATATATATATATATATATATATATATGAAGAAGAAACAGATTAGGAAAAATCTGACAAAATGTGAGTAAATGTTGAGGAACACAGTGGATAAAAACAAAATAATTTCAATCAATTAATATTTCGCCTCTGTGAATTTACAAGGCTTATTCAGAAATTTTATTGTTTTGAAACAGAACTGCTATATATATATATATATATATATATATATATATATAGTGAAAAGGTGGGCAGGACAGAGCAGGGTAGAGGGAGGATGCTCTGAAAGGTGTGAAGAAGAGGCTGGGGAAAGGGAAGGAAGGAGGTGTCACTAACGATACGGTAGATCGCAAGTTCATATATATATATATATATATCATGGAAAATGGAAATAAATCCAACAGTATATAAGTATATAAAATATGAAAAAACAAAAGTATTCAGGATTATTTATTATACTTTGAAGTATTAGCATTTCAGTTTTTTTTATATTAAACCATCATCAGGGCATTGTTAATGGATGTTGTAATTTCTGAATAATATTTAATTTTTTTCTCCATATTTATAATGAATATTATTCACAAGTTACAAAATCACATATCAATAATGCCCTGATGATGGTTTAATATAAAAAAATAAAAACGAAACATGTAATGTTGACTAATACTTCAAACTATAATAAATAATCCTCTGAATCCTCTGTTTGTGGTTTGAGAATAGCATAGGTGAGAAAATGTCAGTGACCGAGTGCCATTGACTTCATGTTATGCTACCCTAACTTAGATATACATGCTCTATGCATGATATTAAGCACTATTTACTTATAAATATAGCACACTATATATTTACCAATCCCTTTGCATGACAGGATGTGACACAAGGTCAATTTATTAAGCAGATTTTAACAGGTTTGAATTCAGAGTATTCCTTCTTCTAGACTAGTTACCTAGCCAAAGTTAAAGAGCCCAGTCTGCCCTACTGTTTACCCATAGCTGGAGGGAGAGTAGTTGGATGCATACCTATCCCAAGGGTATTAGCGCTATTTCAAATGTAAACAGCCTCGTCCAGGATTTGAACTCCGGTCGACGAGTCCAGTTCCTATGACTCAAACCATTATACCACACACCTCCACATATACATGTGTGTGTTCTTGTAAAATGACCTTACGATCCAATAGTGTTGGACACCAGAAAACAAGACCAGTAAATAGACTTCAATCCTTATAACAAAACATAAGTACTATGTTTTTTTGAGGACTAAGTTAATAAACATCATCAAGGGGTTAACATTTATGTTGGCCATTGATGGCCAAATTATCTATAATAAAATTCACTTTGTCCAGCAAACTGCTATATCTATATATTTTTCTCAAAGGTATTAACCAAAAGTGAACATAATACCGCAACTGGAGTTCGAACTTGCTTACTATGATGTCGCAGTCCAGCACATTCGTCACTATGCCATGGGGACTCCATTCCTACCAGGGAGAGGGTCAAAGTTTAGGTACCGAACATGTATGCCAAAAAGAGGGGGTTCCTTTAATGAAAAATTGTCATATTGTAAAAAGTACCTGGTAACTATTACTTAAGCATAACATTTATTATCTAGATGTAGATATAAAAATAATTCATTTATTCATCTAGATAATAAATCAAAATAATTTATAATAAACTATTTCAATTCTTTTTAAATGCATTTCACAATGTTATTGTTTCTATAAATTTTAACTTTTAACTAATCAAGTCATTTTATAATTTAATAAAGATATACAGCTTATTCAATTGTATCATATGGAAATCTAATAGAATTGTAATGGGGTAATCTGAATAATAATTAATTAGAATAATTTTATTTTTGTTATTATCAAAAAGAAATACAACAGTTAAATTACAAAAATACTAATAGTACTATGTACTCAATTGGTTACTTCATTTTAGAAATGAGGCCGCCTCCTTTAGAGGTACCAGATACTTTGTGCAATATCACAATTTTTTTTTAAGCCCCCCCCCCCTTTCAGCATACATGTCCAGTACCTAAACTTTGACACCCCTCCTCTGCTTTTATCCCAAAATAGAGATGAAGAGTTGTTTGTAAGAAAAGATATTAAATTAGGATCCTCCTTTTCCAAGTGTATTTAGTTACAGGAATTCTATTCTATTCATTTTGCTGGGACCATCATCGAGAGGTTGAAAGGTCAAATTTGGCCTTTTGATACTAAGTTAGGCAAAAGGTCAACAAGTGTATATTTTCTTATACATTTACGCAAATCTCAAATTCATTAAATTTTAACCTTCTCAGCTGACAACAATAAAAGAAAATATTCAAATTCGAATCAAGTTTATAATTTTGATTTTTTGGACTGTTGTCCTCATCTTTATTATGGTATGTAAAAACACAATGTTTCAGCTGCTGTATCCTCCAACCTTCTTCAGGTGTATATATAAGTCTATCCGAGCATAGCAACCTGGGAAATAATTTTTGATCAATTGCCAAACTATTCAAAATGATTTCCCAGGCTGGATTATTACTATGCTCAGATAGACAGGGGACACCTGAGGAAGGCGACAGGATACAGCAGCTGAAATGTGTTTTTACAAAATCAAAATTATTCACATCAAGCCTCATCTTAAAAATACAGACTAATCAAGTTTATTAGTATCAAGTTGATATTTAGAAATTAAAATATATATATAGAAATAGCATTGAAATTATACTTAAAAATGTCCAGCATTTGTGAATCTCAAAAGTAAACAAATCAATACACTAAGTACCTTTAGCCTACCCACTCGGCCCAGGTAGCTACTTCTAGTCTATAATAAAAGTAACTGACCTATCAAGGAATACACCCTAAAGGTTCCTTTGACCACATCGTCAGTGATGTAATCCAAGGATCACAAGGGTTTGCAACATCATACACCTTCACCTGGGTGACCCAACTAGTGTTGATCAGCTACCAGCTTGTGGTCAGGGAACAAGATCTCAGTATTAAATAGACCAATCTAAACTACTACATAAACATGTCAAACACCTTTGACTGTTAAATACTTATTCATGGAATGCAGGTTTTTTTGCTCACATCAGAAATTGTTATTTTAATGCAAACAATATGAAAGATCTATTTGTAAATGCCAACATGGAGGACATTCTATCCTTTTTGAGGGAAATAAAATTATACCATAGAATATAGACATGAACTTAATCCATACCATACAACATGATCCCCAATGGTGCTAACATTGTTAAAACCAATTACTAAAAGGTATAAATATAAATACACAACATATATTACTTCCTAACCGTTAGGCATGATATAACTCCAGACAGGTTGATATGCCGTTAAAATCAATAAACCACCCAACTAATTAAACTGCTATTAGACAAAGTTAAATATCATTTTTTATTCTATTTGTCTGACAAATATGACTAGATACACATTACTGTGAGTTTTTGTAAATACACAAAATATACAAACTGTGGTGAGAGAAATCACTCACATGGTAGCTCAAAGCGTGCACGGATATATCTGGCGTGTGAAATGAGATCAGGGGAGAGTGTAACGGACAATTAGGAAGATTGAACTCACATCCTCCTGATCGTGAGCCGTGCTTGACGTCGGACTACCTCATTGGCGTGCATGTAAATTACTACACTGTGTGATTGACCCAGATGTGGGATTTTAGTATGATTATTTAAGGCCTGCCTTAATACACTGGATAGTTGTGTTCCAGTCTTGCTGATGAGGGCAGTGACATGTGACAAGGAACAAGAGGCGAGTGAGCTTTGGTGCAGGACTGCTAGAAAAGATTGTTGCAGGCAAGAAGGACTTGGTCAGGAGAAGCTGAGAGAACGTCTTTTTTCGGTGGAGAGATCCAGCTGTCCAACCCGATAGATTTTCTATTCCTTTTATTATACAAACATCCTCTCATTTTTTTCTCCTGTCTCATTGTTTAAAAGTTATAAAAACAAGAGATGCAAAAAAGAAAAACTTGATAAACTAGTAGATAAATCAATTACCTTTTGTTTGATGTATGATTTGACAGGATTTTATGGGTTTAGTGATTTTATAAACATTTTTCAGATGGGACCCACCAAAAATACTAAAGTGTTTTAGGGTGCTGTGAGCATTGCTAATAGTAGTTTTAGTAATTTTGATATTTTGACCTAGCTTCAGTCTCCAAGATTTATTTACTTGCATTCTTCAATGAAACAATGGACCAAAAGAATTAGCACACGTACCTGGCTCCTGGGTAACCTTCTGAATATTTGTTGGTTAGGCAAGAACCGAGAAGATCCAGCACACCTTTACTGGTAAAATTCTGAAAAAATAAAAATAAAAATAAAATAAAGAAATTAAAAAATAAATTAACATTAGTTTCATTGGTCAGTGACAAAGAAAATGGTGCTTTATCTCAAACATGTTTTGCTTGGAATAATTTTGATATTTTGGACTGTTGTCCTCATCTTTATTGTGGTACATATAAACACAATGTTCAGACTGCTGTATCCTCAGGCCTTGTTCAGGTGTTACCTGTTTACCTTAGACTAAAGTCATTATCAGATGATAACCGTCAGTTCAGGTGTGGTTTCGGAGCTTTAATATCATTACTACTAATTCAGGGCGCTCTTAGCGCCATAAAATGCCACCAGACTTATTATTAATCACATTTCTGTCAATAAAAAGATTTCACTTATTTTAATTATATTTTAAATGATTCCTATATAAAATCATTCATAGGATTGATTTAATATGCTGGAAAATAAAACAGTAATATTAGAGATCAATAACACCAAGTAATTATTTATCAAATTCGGCTTTGTTAAAACCAGTATGCAAATTAACCACACCATATATTATTTAATCCTTGCCCCTTTGATTTAAAGGGGCAGGGCTGGGTTTATTGCCCAGTGCCTGAGGCACCCCCCTTGAGGCGGAATGCCGATGGGATCAACGCATTTTTTGCACCTACCACACATGAACATCAGCTTGTGGGTGGGCCCACATAAAAATGTCCATGTGTCACGCCCTCATAAGTGGGATGAGAGGCAAATACCCTAATAATATGAACCATTTTGAGGCAAATCTAACTCAGATTTTCATAGACACATCATTAACGAATAAGAATTAATATTTATTCAATATATTAATGATTTTGACTATAAATTAAATACACATTGATAAACACAGAATTCCTGAGGGTAGTATGATGTTAGCAGTGATGTAGTTTCGGTTACGGACAGACACCAAATCTCCATTATAATAAGATGAATGATTATGTTTCCGTCACTTACTTCTGAAGCAATCAGTTCCAATCCGTGCACTTGTCGGTGTTTCTCTTTCTGTAAAAGAGAATATAAAACCGGATCTTCCTCGGCAATCTCTTCTTTTCCGGTCCATTTACAGCGTCGAGATCCATTCTGAGAAACTGGCGCTGGACAAACAACCTACAAACGAAAAACAATAATATTTCAATTTCACACAAAAAAAGGATTTTATTTTATCAAGTAATAATAAAAACAAGCTGGAAAGTGGGGGAGGGATGTACCCCATGGCATAGTGGCTAGCATGCTGGGCCCTGAAAAACAATAATTTGTCTGTATTTTAAGGTGAGGCTTGATGTGAATAATTTTGATTTTTCGGACATCTGTCCTCATCTTTGTGGTACGTATAAACACAACATTTCAGCTGCTGTATCCTCCGGCCTTTCTCATGTGTTTCCTGTGTATCCGAGTATAGCAATGATCCAACCTGGGAAATCATTTTTAATAGTTCTCAACTATCAAAATTTAATAACTACCACAATAAAGATGAGGACAAGTCTGAAAAATCAAAATTAAAAAAACAATAATATTTCAATCTTTCTTAGCATTTACACACAAAAATAAACATCTTTTTTTTTTCATCAAGTAAAAATAGAAACAAGATAGAAAGCAGGAGGTGGAGGACCCCCCTTCGTGGCATAGTGACTAATGTGCTGACATATAACATTGTAGTAAGTGAGGTCAAACTCCAGTCTAATACATTCATTTTCCGATTAATACTCTTGGGAAAGATATGAACCTCCTCAGCTAGGAGTTAAATAGTACCACTACTGTTATTCTAAAAGGATGGCTTTAGTATTAAATAACTCATGAAGGTTGATATGCCAATAAACAACGAAACTAAATTAAGACAGAAAAAGAAGAAACAGACTTCTAAAGTAGAGTAACCAATTATGTTTCCAAGTTAAAACAGTGATGAGCCTGTTCAATATTTAATTGGGTGACCACTTAATCAGAGACCTTTGTTTATCAAAATGACCTGAAAAGGATTGATATTCCATAAAGCAAAAAAAACAAGCCTGTTGCACTGCAGATTCTGGTTTATATTTCTGGTTTCAATATTTTCTGAATACAAGATGAGACATAAATCAATGATGGCATTTTATTTTTCAAGTTTAAAATAATAAAAAGTTCTATTTCTAGTATGTCACTGGAATATTCTGTATTCACTATTGAATAATTATGGATTTTTATCTTATTAATTTAGACAACAAAATTTTATTAACATTATCGAAATAGTCAAATTATATAAAGAGGAACAATTTGGAAAAAATAATGTAGCAAATTACCATGCACATACATACACACACACAATATATATATATATATATAAACTAGACAAAACGTGAGCTGTTGGGTCACATATTAAGCTCTCACTAGATAATTGCGACTAGAGAAAAGAGTAGGGTCTGCCAAAATGTTGTCTGCTTTTCATTTAAAAAAAAAAACGAATTAAAATTAAATAAATTGATTATTTAAGGTTAAATTTTTGTCTAAGTCAAAAAGTAGTAACATAATGGGCATCAGTAAAAAAAAAGCAAAATAATATTACACACAAATTATTTTTAATACATTTTAAACTATTTTTTTCAGTCAATTTTGCTCAATATATCTTAAACATGGCCGTCAAAGATTACGTAAGTTCCATATTTTACAAAATAACCTCTCCCTTGAAAAAAATTTATCAAAATCAGGGAATTATCCGATTTTAATGAAATTTTCAGCATTGATTTATCAATGAATTAATTTCTAAATGCATCAGTTATTTTATTTCAAAATTTTCTGATTTAATTAGATATTTCTGCTATGGTAAATTAATATATAAAATTCATTTAAAATATAAAATACCTAAATTTAAGTTTCAAATTTCATATTTTTAGATTCTAAAAACATATTTATTTAATAACTACTTTAGTTTATTATTGTTATCTAATAATTTTTGTAGAAAAACTCTACTGAAAAAAAATCAGAAAGTTTTGAAATAAAATAACTGACGCATTATAAAATTCATTCATTGATAAATCAACGCTGAAAATTTCATTAAAATCAGATAATTTCCTGATTTTTGGTAAATTTTTTTTTTAAATCGAAGGGGGCAGGTGTAAATTTGTTATGTAAAACATGGATTTTTTGGCAACTTTGGCAGTGCCTAGAAAAAAGAGTTTTCAAAGTGAATTAAATTTTTAAAAATAAAAAAAATCCTATGTCAAATCATCCAGAAAAAAGTAAAATTTTTCTGAATTTTTTCCAAGTGTGGACTATGTTATCATTAGACAATCGCCAAAATTTGAGCTTCCAATTCCAAAAATTGGCAGAGTTATGTTGATTTTTAGCTCTCCAAATTTGGTGGGATTGGCAAAAAATGTCGACTTTTTGTAATCTATTTTTGTCTGTAAAATGAGTTCTAGAGCTTCCCTACTTCTAAAGATTGGTTTATGAAAGCATTTTGCCCATGAAATCCAAAGATGCTACCAAAAAGTTTTAAAGTCAACCAATTTTAAGTTATTGATGATTTCTGACTTTTTCCTAGCAAGATCAATATCCTGATGAGGCATTGCATCTATGACAATTTTTTTTTTCTTTTATTATTTCACATATATTGAACATTATTTGTACCAAAAAGATAGTTTAATATTTTTTCAGAACCGAAGCTACAACATCATTTAAAATTTTGCAAATCAGAAATCATTAATAACTTAAAATTGGTTTTTGGGCTAAAATGATTTTATAAACCAATTTTTAGGAGTAGGGAAGCTCTAGAACTCATTTTACAGACAAAAACAGATTACAAAAAGTTGCCATTTTTTCATGACACTGCACCCAAATTTGGAGAGTTATATCAATTTTTAGAATCAACATAACTCCACCAATTTTTGGAATTGGAAACTAAAATTTTGGGGATTGGCTAACTTTAAGATAGTCCACACCTGGACAAAATTTCAGAAAAATTGAAGGGGGTGGATGACATGGCCTGGATGATTTGACATGGAATTACCCATTAGATAATTATACTTGATACCATATAACTGTAAAGTTATAATTGTTTACTAAGCATTATTATTAAATGGAAATGATTACTTGAAACCATATACTTGTATATAAATTAGTATTAGATAGAAATACTTGATATCATATAATTGTGTGCAAAAAAAAACAAAAAAACTTTTATGAAACAACTACACAAAAATGTGAATGTGAACATACAATAAATATGATTCTCTAATCTCTAGGCATAAAACAACCCTAGATGGGTTGCTATACCATTAAAAGCAATCAACTAAATTGAATTAAAATACAGTGTCAGTTTGACAAGGCAAGATGTCTGAATAATTTATTCAACTAGGAAAGACTTAACAAAGATAATGAATTATTGATAGACTTTAGAATTATGAAAAAAATATCTTTTTTGTTTGTTTGTCTGGGAGGTGTTTTTTTTTTTGACACAGTGAGTTTTTAAGCATTCAATTCATCTTTAAGTGTCTATATGGAGAGAGGTCTATTTTTTCTTGTGTGTATTTACCAACCCCTCTATACAAGCAGGATGTAACACAAGGTCAATTTTTTAAGCATAGTTTAACAGGTACAAAGTCAGAGTTTTCCTTTTCCTACACCGGTTGCATTGACAAGGCGAGAGAGTCCAATTTGACCTACTATTTACCCATAGCTGGGGGGACAACCAATGGATTCAAGTCTTTCCCAAGGGCATTAGTGTGAAGTGAAATGCAATCAGACTTGTCTAGAATTTGAACTTGGGTCACCAATTCCATTTACTATGACAATAACCATTACGCTAAAGGCACCTGTTATTTTTTACAGTATGCATCGACATAGACACGTGGGAGGCTTGTGCAGAAGACCGTGCAATTGTGCAGAAGACTGTGCAACCTGGCGCCTCCTCGTCAAACAAGGAACAAAAAGAAGTGAAAAAGAGAGGAAAAAAGCTGCCACAGAAAAGAGAGCTAAAAGAAAGAAGAAACAGCAGCACCCCCAACACCCACAGAAAGCATCACCTTTTTTTTGCAGCCGCTGCACTAGAGACTGCCATTCGAGGATCGGTCTGTTCAGCCACTCACGTAGCTGTAAGTGAGAGAGAGAGAGAGAAAGAAAAAAAAAAACTACGCCATAGTCTAAAATAGACAGAAGGTTGCCAACCATGCATAAATTTGCAATGACATAATCGTTATCAGTATAGAAATCAGAATCGGTTGATAAAATTGAAAATCCAGCAAAGGCTATTTGCATTCACTTTGTACTAATTCTCATAAGAAAAGCATGTAACCATTTATTCTTCCTTCAGGTAAAATAGTAGGGCAGACTAGGCTCTCTGGCCTTAGTAGTGCAACCAGTCTAGAAGGATAACTGTTAATTCAAAATCAAAAACTGGGGTTTACAAGGGGTCTATGGAAACTGCTACTGTTTATCCTACGGTTATTTTACAATTAATAGTTTTACATAAACGTTTGTGCAGAATTCATTTACTACATAATTGGTTGCAACAAAACAACTGCAAGGTGAACTGGGGTATATAAGGAAGGGGTCCATGATAGGTCAATCAAATTTTGTAGGGGTTTACAGACTTAAAAATTTGAGAACCCCTGGGTTAGGGTATAGGAGGACTTCCTTTTTTAGGAGTGAGAAAAAACTCCTGACTATGATGCATGTAACCATTTCTTCTTCCTTCAGGTAAAATAGTAGGGCAGATTAGGCTCTCTAGCCTAAATAGGGCAACCAGTCTAGGAGAAGGATAACTCTTAATTTAAAATCAGAAGCTAGAATCTATAAGAAACTAGGGATGCTGTACCCTTGTGTGGGCACAGTTATGGGTTAAATAGTCCCACTATTGTTCTTCTGCATGAATTGTAAATTTGTTGTATTTATTTTTGTATCCAGAAGAATTCTAGTGGTAAACAGAATTTAATATTTACTGACCTCCTTAAAACTCTTGTTTCTAGATTTAGCACAACCTTTTATAAAGCCAAGCTGAGCTGTTAATGCTGATAAAATTTACCTTTCTCTTAACAATCTGAAGGTTATATTAGGCATATATTTAAGTTGCACATCTGTGTGTGTGTGTGTGTGTGTGTGTGTGTGTGTGTGGTTAGATTTAAGTTGCACATTGTGTGGTTGTGTGTGTGTAAATATTAATGCACTAGTATCAAAAGTAAGTAGTCAGGGTGGCCCAAAGTCGGTATCAGCCAGACAGTGAGGGAGTCCATCCCCTTTTCACTAGCGCTAGACCAAAGAGATTGTTTTTGGCGTCTGATGCGGAGGGCCACACCTACCATCAGCTCCTCACTTTACCTCACAGATCCCTGTGCTACTTATATGCTGCAGGATTTTAAATGCACGAATAACATGGGCTGTTTTGAGGCAAATCTAACTCAGATTTTCATAGACATCGTTAACGAATAAGATTTATTCTATGTATTAATGATTTTGACAACAAATTAAATAAGTAAAAGTAAAGTCGACGGGGCGGCCTAAAGTCGGTATCAGCCAGTCAGCGAGGGAGTCTATCCCCTTTTCAATAGCGCTAGACCAAGGAGATTGTTTTTTAGCATCTGAGGTGGAGCACCATACCTACCATCAGCTCCTTACTTTACCGCACAGATCCCTATGCAACTCATACGCTGAGTTGGTGAGGACCAGTATCGAACTAGGAACCTTGTGGTTTCTAGCCGAACGCTCTATCGATTGAGCTAACCCGGCCCATACAAATTAAATACTCATTGATAAACTTACACAATTCCAGAGAGCATTGTGACATTAGTTAGTGATGTAGTTTCAGTTACAGACAGACTCAGAATCTCCATTATAATAAGATGATGTGGTATAAGTGTCTCTGATGATGTACAATTGCAACAACTGTGCAGCTCCAAAGAGAGCTATGGATAAGCTTGATGCCGGCTACCACAAGCATCTAAGAACAATCATTGGACACCGATGATCAAACAGCCAAATCTCCAACAAGGCTCTGTACAAGATGTGCAACACCATTCCACAATCAACAAGGGGGGGGGGGCAACTACAATGGTCCATGTTTGGTCATGTGATATGGATGCCTGGAAGTGCACGCAAAGGACAGGAGCCCCCTGAAAGCAGTTCAAAGACCATATTAAGACAATGCTGAAGTAATGCATCTTCAAGCCTGGAAGATCTGGCCTCCAACAGACAGTGATGACGAGATGCGTGCCGCACAGGAGTGGCTCAATATCGAAATTGACAAGGCTGCAGAGCGGCGACAACTTCAACATCATGAACCACCAAATGCAGATGGGAATTTCTCTTGCAATGTTTGTGACTGCATCTGCAAGTCCAGAATTGGACTAACTAACCACTAGAGGGTCCACAACTGTTGAAGACATGGAGTGACGTCATCGTCATCTGCGACAGACTTCTTTAAGTATATAGATGCCTGAAGAAGCACCTGTACAAAAATCCCAGGAATTTGCTGTAATAGAGTCAAAACAACTAACGGGCACAAAGGGGCTGCCACAACACAAACTTCCTTGGTAAGCTGCAGGTGCACCTCCAAAATGGGAGACCTAAGATCTGGCAAGTGCCTTTGGCCCTTCCTTAGGCTAGACAGGCAGCCGGAGAAGCCCCTTTCAATCAATCAGCTGGTCACATCAAGCCCTAGCATCTGTATGATCATCCTAACCCTATTGCTCTTATGGCAAACCCGAACCCCTTTTTTTACTATATACATGCTAGAAGGTGGTGGCTGAGGATCTTAGTGTCCTGGGTATGACGTTAAACTATCCGATGGTGAGGTTCCAGTACTGGAACTCTAGGTAATGTGGAGTACCCCTTCATCAACATTACTCCCAGGTCAACTCTGACCAGGAGTGGTAGAGCCTGTTAGGGTTTCATCTATGGGTTAAATGGGAAAAAGTGAGTTTTAAAAAAATGTGTTTAAAAAAATTTGAGTTTAAAAAGAAAAAATATTGAGTACCCATCAAGAATGAATAAAACAAAACATCTTCGGCATAAAATAACCCACAAGGTTTGACATGCCCTTTAAATCCAACCAACATTGACTTGCTGATAAGTAAAATTGTGTCAGTTGGCAGTTTTGCAGATGGTGATGTCTTATTGTGTTAATAAAAAGTAAAGTTGTCTTTTGAGCAACAGCTTTTCTGTGATATGTGTTTATATAGGAAAAAATCAATAACTTTATTTTTTTTTCCCCCACTAACTAGACTGTCACTCATTCCGCGTAGTGTTCAGAATAATAATCTCATCCTTCTTTGGATTTATCAATACAAGCCGAACCTGTTATGAATATTCCAGGGTTAGATTAGGAAACAACAACCATGGATTCAAGGACAGTTTTAATCATTGGTTGGTTGGATTTTACGGCATGTCAATCCTTGCTGGGTTATTTTATGCTAAAGATGTTTTGTTTATTCATTCTTAATGTGTATTCAATTTCTTTTCTAAACTCAATTTTTTTTAAATTCATTTTTTTCTATTTAACCCTTAGATGGGACCCTAACAGGTACTACCACTCTAGGTCAGAGTGGACCTGGGACTAATGGTGATGAAGGGTTACTCCATACTCCCTAGAGCTCAAAAATTGGAATGTCACCATTAGATGCAGTTTAATCATTTATTTATGAATAATAGCACTAGTACCCTTGGGAAAGGTAGGAATCCAACTATTCTCCCTCCAGCTAAATAGTAAAGCAGACAGTGCTCTCTAACTTTGGTTAGGCAATCAATCTAGGAGAAAGAAAACTCTGAATTCAAACCTGCTTAAAAAATCAACCTTGTCATCCTACTTGAGTGGAGGGGTTGGTAAATACACAAAGGGGACTGTTGAAAAATAAACCTTATTTGGTCACATTCCTTGAAAGTTTATTGGTAGACCTATGAACTTTTCAGCCAATACTCAGATATGAGAGAGGGTGTGGACTGCATATCATTTTGAGACAGGATCTTTTAGATAACAATAATTGGCTGATAACATTAAACAAAGGATATAACAATTGAAATAATTTATATTCATTGTTAAAAATCCATTCTTATCAACAACTTTATATTATAAAAAAGGACACCTTGTATAGTGTAATGGTTACAGTTAAGCTATCAGGTCCTATAAGTGCATGTTGCGCTGCGGGTCACTTATAGGTTGATGAACCTGCTCGTTCGGACTTCTTGTGCCCACGCTGTTTTGTTTGACTCACAGGAAAGTTGAAGAGCTGGTTCGAACTTTCTCGGTTCAGGCTGTGTCTGAAGATGACCAAATTCACCAATGCTGTCAACAGGTCAACAATCGCAATAACTATGAAATGCTTATTAACAATTGTATACAACAATACCTTTATTAATCATACAGTAACCAAAATCATATACAACAACAAAGGGGTTTCGATGTCGAAGTCGAAGTTTTGTGAGCTGACTGGCGATATTCAGCTAATTACTTCTGGGTTCTGATATGGTCAAGTTCATGACTTTGAGTAGCAAGGTAATGAGAAGCAGCAGCAAAGATGGCGGCAAGGGCTCTGAGTCATAGCTATGGAACCAGCTTTGGATCTGCTTGTTCTTTGGGGTCTTATTTTATGGGGTCCAGACCCTTAAACATACGGCTCTGATTGGCCAGCCAATAGAAACACCGGACCAATGACCCTACAGCATAAACATCGAGGAGGAGTAAACCCCACCCCCAGGTCGAGTTTGATTGGATGGCCAATCAAAATTGTGGCCTTCGGTTGTACATCTCGAGGAGGGTAAAAAAAACTCCACCCCACTTTTCTTTGATTGGTGAGCCACTCGATAATATTTTTATTATTGTGTAGTTGGCCTTGTGCCAGACTTGGTTGGAATTTTCCTTTAGTATTCTTCCATAAGTCAGCACCAAGATGAACTTGTAATCCTGAATAAGTTAATGTTTTTATTTATCTAAATCAAAATTTAAGATTGACCTTTTCAACTTTCTTTGCTGAGTAGTTTTGTCCTTCATTGGCGCTAACTTTTTATTTGACCTTTGAAAGAACCCAGTATAGGGATTGTGTGTCACCAGGTGCGATTTTTAATATTATTATCTTTTTTATTTCTTTTGTTTTTACACTTCCTTACAAAGGATTATAACTTTAACTTTTAATAAATCATCCTAATTATTCTGAAGTATTTAATTTAATATCACCAGTTAACTTTATAACACTATTATAGTGTTATAATTGTTGGTGAGTTTAATTCTCACTCATTCTGCCTCATACTTCTAGCTAAGCTAAGCTTAGTAAATAATAACTTTATATTATCAAAATTATATATACTAGCAAGAATATGCGCCCCCTCCATGCATAAGTATTTAAGTTTTAATGTAATAAAATATATTAAATTAGAAAGACTAACAAAATTAAATAAGAACCCATATAAAATGATTACACTTATTTTAATTATATTTCAATTGGTTTCTATATAAAAATCATTCATAGGATTGATTTTAATACACTAGAGAATAAAACAATAATATTGGAGATCAATAAAACCAAGAAATTATTTATTTATTAAACCCAGTTTTGTTAAAACCAGTATGCAAATTAACAACACCATATATTATGTAAACCTTTATTTCTTAGTGATATATAAGACACATTGCAGGATTTTAAACACACTAATAACATTGGCTGTTTTGTGGCAAATCTAACAGATTTTCATAGAGACATCAATAATAAATAAGATTTATTCTATGTATCAATGATTTTGACTGTAAATCAAATACTCATTGATAAACTTATGCAATTCCTGAGGGTATTGTGACATAAGCAGTGATGTAGTTTCGGTTATAGACAGACACCGAATCTACATTATAATAGGATGTAAAATTTATGAACTTCAAACTATGAGTTTCAACTCATTCTAAATAGTGTTTGGGACCGACTGAAGTTTGTTTTGTTTTGTTTTTTGTTTAATGGTACATCAAGCTTTGTGGATTATTTCATGCCAAAGCCATCCTTGTAGAAGAACAGTAGTGGTACTATTTAAACCATATCTGGAAGAATAAAGGGGTTCATACCATTCCCAGCCACAACTGGCCTGCCTAATTTCATAAGGAAAATAATATTTATTGTTCGCCTTTTGTTCTCACTCACTCATTCCATCAATGTCTCCAGAAATCATCATATTGTCAAACCAACAGCACAGATTCTTATGACTCTCTCTTGCCACTTGTCCCTATCAGTCATTACTCCTGGCAAGTCCTCTTCATGACATCAAGTATCCACACAGAGCTGATCAATCTGTCTTTGCTTATTGGCCCAGTCTGGTGTGTCCATGTGTAGGTGTCCACAGAAGAACACCACTTATGAGTTTTTCCTTACATCTCCAGCAATGTCCAGCATGTCTTGTTTGTCTTACTTGGATGGTTTGTGTGATAGGAGGTATTGGTTTGGTTTGTTTTACGGAATATCAACCTCAGTGGGTCATTTAATGCCGATAAAGTTTTGAAAGAAATCAATTCTTAATGGATACTCAATTTTTTTATAAACACATTTTTCTATTTAACCCATAGATAGGACCCTAACAGGTACTACCACTCCGGGTCAGAGTGGACCAGGGAGCAATGGTGATGAATGGGGTGCTCCACATTCCCCAAACCTCTTAAACTGGAATCTCACCATCAGATAGAGTTTAACGTCATTCCCAGGACATGTAGACCCGCAGCCACCGCCTTCTTGCACCCATATGATAAAAAGGGGTTGGGGCTTGCCATAAGGGCAATAAGGTTGGGAAAATCATGTAGGTGCTAGGGTTTGAAGTGACCAGCCGATTGATCGGAGGGGGCCCCTCCGACCACCCGTCTAGCCTAAGAAAGGGCCAAAGTGGAATATTGCATGTAATGGACTGCTCAACCACCTGGGTTCTATCCTTAAGCATCATAGGTCGCCGCCCACGGCCAACAGGTGGCCCCATTGGGGGAGTCTTACCCCTCTGCAGAGGTGCATTCTAATGCCCCAGCTAAAGGGTGGAACAAAAAAGGAATTTTTTAGTAGTGTGGTCTGTTTAATGATGAACCATGTTCATTTGGCTCACATCTGAAAAGAAGTTGCCCATGTTTGATCTAGATGTTACCCCAGAGAAGGTAATGTGTACCTTTCTCACTCCATATATGTATTTACCCAACTCCTTCACATGAGTGAGATGTGAAACTGGAATTTAACAGGTTTGAATTCAAAGTTTTCATTCTCTTAGACCAGTTGCAATACCAAGGTTAAAGAGCCCAGTCTGACCTACTATTTATTCATACCTATAGGGCCAATAACTGGATTCATACCTTTCCCAAGGGTATTAGTGCTATACAAACAGCCAAGTGACAGCATGTGAAACAGCATGTGAAATGCAAACAGCCTCATCCAGAATTTGAAATTGGCTTGCCATGTTCTTTTCTTACAATGATAACCATTACACAATATTCAACTCCCTTTTGCAGTCCACACACTTCTTTTATTGGTGTTGCAGTTCTTGAATCCCATTGATCAAAAAAGTCATCAACAGCAGAACACAATGTCCATTACCTATGATCTTCTTGGTAGCAATACTGTTAACAAAAAATTACAAAAAGGTTGCCCAGGCTTGATCTAGACTTTACGAACTATTGTCCTCATCTTTACACAATGACTGGCTGTCTTCAGGCGTTTCTTGTTTAACTCAGGAGACCCTACATAACAATCAGAAGCCTTCATGGAACTTCAAACCGAACACTTTATTCAATTCATGGGGGTAGATTGTTCTCATTCTATTAACCCTGATTGGATACAAGTGTTAAGTATTCTATGTTATTTTCGACCATAGTCAGGATTGAACCTGCAACCTACAGATGATTGTCACTTAGAACTGTATAAATTCAATCCTTATATCAGTTGTGGTCTAATGGTTAGAGTTATAGGAAATGGACTCGTCGGCCAAGTTCAATTCCTGGACGAAGCTGTTGGTATTTCACATAGCACTAATACCCTTAGGAAAGGTATGAATCCAATTCTCCTTCCAGTTATGGATAAATAGCAAGGCAGACTGGGCTCTTTAACCATGGCTAGGTAACCAGTCTAGGAGAAGGAAAACTCTGAATTCAAACCTGTTAAACTCTGCTTAAGAAATTGACCTTGTGTTGCACCTGTTCATGCGGAGGGGTTGATAAATATATATATATCAGTTGTGCCATGTGTCCAGTTGGACACTTATCTGGGGGGGGGGGGTGCACATTGGCTGAAAAACTGTGTACATAACAAAGATGAGCACAGCAGTACGAAAAATCTAATACAAATTATCAAGCCTCATCTCAAAAATTCAGACAAACTTGATCTAGACTTTATCCCAGCTGGGGCTTTAGAATACACCGACTGCACCTCTGCAGAGGGGTGAAATTCCCCCCAGTTGAGCCACCTGTTGGCCATGGGTGGCAACCCGTAATGCTTAAGGATGAAATCCTGGTGGCTGAGTAGTCCATGACATGCAACACTCCACTTTGGGCCTTACTTATGCTAGACAGGAGGTCAGAGACCCTTCTGTCAAAAAAATCGGCTGGTCACATCAAGCCCTAGCTCCTATATGATTGTCTCAATCCTATTGCCATTATGGCAAGCCCAACCCTTTTTATCATATATGTACTAGAAGGTGGTGGCTGAGAGTCTTATTATCCTGGGTAGGATGTTAAACTATCTGGAGGTGTGGTCCCAATTCTGGGGCACTGGGAAATGTGGAGTACTCCTTCATCACCATTACTACCAGGTCCACTCTGGTAGTACTTGTTAGAGTCCCATCTATGGGTTAAATAGAAAAGGCTGAGTTTAAAAAGACAAGAAATGTATTTTTTTTAAATTGAGTACCCATCAAGAACGTATAAAACAAAAACTTCTGCATAAAATGACCCAACAAGGGTTAACATGCCGTAAAATCCAACCAACCAACCTTGATCTTGTCCCAATACTGTTTTATTTTGGTTAAGTTTTGGATGGTATGGTAAGTGAAATAAAGACAATACTCTGATACACAACAAATCCTGGATGTGGCTGTTTGTATTTCACATGGTGCTAATGCCCTTGGTATATCTTAGAGCAAACGCATAACAAATCCTGGATGTGGCTGTTTGTATTTCACATAGCACTAATGCCCTTGGTATATCTTAGAGCAAATGCAAAACAAATCCTGGATGTGGTTGTTTGTATTTCACATGGCGCTAATGCCCTTGGTATATCTTAGAGCAAACGCAAACAAATCCTGGATGTGGCTGTTTGTATTTCACATAGCACTAATGCCCTTGGTATATCTTAGAGCAAATGCAAAACAAATCCTGGATGTGGCTATTTGTATTTCACATAGCACTAATGCCCTCAGTTAATCTTAGAGCAAACACAAACAAATCCTGGATGTGGCTGCTTGTATTTCACATAGCGCTAATGCCCTTGGTATATCTTAGAGCAAATGCAAAACAAAACTCTTACATAATGATGAAAACTGAGGACTGGAATAAAATAAGTCAGCAAATCTTGACAGTTCAAGTATGCTGACATTAACTCATCCGTCGTCGTCGTTATCTGCCATCAAACAATCGCTGACCTACACTGAAGTTATTTTTCTGATATCACAGGTCAGTGGGGGAGAAAAATGAGATAATGAGAAAAATAAGGCAACCCCATTTTACAATCAGATGAACCAAGACTTGGTCATTGCTATCATTGAGTCTGGAGGGGAAAAACCTGTAGGGATACAAATTTAACAAAAGGACATGACAGTCTCTGTTTGTCATTCTCCCCTCACCCTCAGCAGGAGTTTAATGTCACATTATGAAATACAAGGAAAAATAATCTTCTAAGTGATCAGATTAGCTGACGTGATCACCGTAGCAAGGTCACCCGGTATTGCCTGCATTAACATCTCAGCCACTGATATAAATAAGCATGTACAATGAAGCAGTACCTACTTGGACTTTTAGAAGGTTGAATTTTATGGCATGTTAACCCTTGTCGGGTTATTTTATGCCAAAGATTTTTTTTTTTATTCATTCTTGATGGATACTCAATTTCTTTTTAAACTCAATTTTTTTTTAAACTCATTTTTTCTATTTAGCCCAGAATGGGGCCCTAATAGGTACTACCACTCCAGGTCAGATAGTTGAATTTTATGGCATGTCAACCCATTGGGACATTTTATGCCAAAGATGTTTTGTTTTATTCATTTTGACGGGTACTTTTTCTTTTTTTTTTATAACAAAATTTTTTTAGAACTCATTTTGTTCTATTCAACCCATACATGTGATTCTAACAGGTACCACCACTTTGGATCAAAATGGACCTGGGAGTAATGCAACAGTCCCTAGAGCACCAGAATTGGAACTTCACCACTAGATGCAGTTCATCATATCCAGGACACTCACCCACTGCCTTCTAGCATGGGTATGATAAAAAAAAGTTGGGGTTTGTCATAAGGGCAAGAGGTTTGGGACAATCATATAGGTGCTGGGGCTTGACGTGACCAGCTGATAGATTGGAGGAGTCCTCTCCGACTGCTGATCTAGCTTAAGTAAGGGCCAAATTGGTGTGTTGCATGTAATGGACTACTCAGTTAGGATTCCGTCCTTAAGCATCATGGATTGCCACCCATGAACAGGTGGCTCCATTGGAGGGAGGGCTTATCCCTCTGTTGAAATACAGTTGGCATATTCTATCTCCCCAGCCGACAGGGCTTCGTAATGTTCATAGGAAATGGAATTGGCAGCCAGAGTTCAAATACTGGACAAGGCTGTTTGCATTTCACTTGGCACTAATGTTCTTTTTCTTGGAAAATGCATAAATCCATCTGTTACTCCCTCCAGCTGGAGCTTCCTGTGGCATAATGGCTAATTTGTTGGGCTGCAACATTATAGTAGGTGAGTTCGAATTCCAGTCACACTATTACGTTCACTTTCAGACTAATACCCTTGGGAAAGGCATGAGCCCCCTCAGCTATTTGTTAAACAGTCCCTCTACGTTTTATACAATGATGCCTTTGGCATTAAATAACCCATGAAGGTTGATATGCCATTAGACAAAAAAATCCAGCTATGAGTTAATAGTAGGGCATAGTGGGTTCTTTAGCTTTAGTTAAGCAACCAGTCTAGAAAAAAACTCTGAATTCAAACCAGATCTGCTTAAAAATTGACCTTGTTACATCCTTCCCATGGCAGAGGGGTTGAGTAAATACAAAAAAAAAAAAGGTAAATATCAAAGTGAAATAATTTTATTTCACAAGAACTGTATTTAATTGTTCTCAGATCTGAAACAATATTCTGTGTATGCCTGTCTGTATACCTGTGTGTGTATGTGCAAGGCTTTGCAAATACACTTATGTATGACTACATTGTGTGTATATGTGAGTGTATGAGTGGGCTTGTGTATGTCTACATGAATTCTTTGTATACATGTCAAACCAGTTGTATTCCACTTAAAAATTGACTGTGTCACATCCTGCTCATGGTGGAGAGGTTGGATAAATTCCTTTTTGATAGAACCACTACAGCTCCTTATTTTATTGACTAGAGATTATCACATTTCTAAAACAGCACAGCAGGTGTTATGGTAGAAAATATAGGTTGGTTGGTTGGTTGGATTTTACAGCATATCAAACCTTGTTGGGTTGTTTTATGCAGTTTTGTTTATTCATTCAGATTATCAAATCATATGGAAATCTGACCTCTATAAGATAAAGCAGGAATTCTTCCAAGCTGTAGCCATGTCAGTGCTATTATATAGCTGCACCACTTGGATTTTACATATACACATAAACCCCAAAATTGGCCCTGGTCATCAACCCATCTATGACCAGGATGTCTGTTATAAAACTATCACTGCTGAATGGCTTACATAATCCCGAGGAAGGGCAGGAGGAGTAAAACCCGAGAACAAATCCAGAGCTGGAGTCCCTAAGGTGGAGTAACAGCGAATATCAGTGCTACACAGCAACTTCTACGACACTGCCAAACTGCATGCATAGGTTTCTTACCTTTCCTTTGGACCCCAGCAGTAGTGTGGAGAGGGAGGATCTGCTGCTTGGGCAAAAGCACATCCTCCATAACAACCCACCCAGGCTACGTAGTAAAAAAAAATGGACACTACGCCATCATCTTTTGCAGACGGGAGGATGCCAACAACTTGGACTCTAACAAAATAGAGAAAAGGCTTGATGGGAACTTGTAATAGAAGTGACATTGACTTACCGGGAGCTAAACGCGTTCGTTGTCTCGCGTGTCAATCTACTCTCTGAGAGCCATTCACCAAACTGCCATTTTTATGCTGCAGACTTATTTGCATAAGATGGCAGTGACACATTTTAAAAAACAGGCAAGTGGACGTGGGGGGGGGTTAGTTCTCCTACAGGCTTCACATGTGTGACGACGAAGGACTTGACACTCTGTTATAGTCTTTACTTCTTGTGTGTACTGAAAGTTTTGTGTGTTGGTGTGGATAACAGAATCCTGATCAAAAGTAAGAAATCAAAGATTGTGAATTTACGAGATTATCGTAGCAGCTTCATTTTTTTTTCGGTAAACCGTACTGTTACAGAACTACACAAAGATGCCATATGCTGTCTTAAGCAAATCCTGGAAGCAGCGTAAAAAAAAAAGCAGCCGTATGCCCATTTACCTATTACACAAGCCATCCAAGTAAGACCAATAAAACCCATTGGACAGTGCTGGAGAAGTAAGAACGAACTCATAAGTGACATTTTTGTGTGGTCACATACACACACACACACACACCAGTGTAGGCTGACTAGCAAAAACCTACATCAATTAGGTCTGTGCAGATTCTGGATGCCATGTAAAAGACCTGCCAGGGGTGATGAAATATGTACATTCGAAACAGAGGTCTCACTCCCCCGTTGGCCCTCTTTGCAATCCTCATACAAACCAAATCACCGATGATCCCAAAGAATGTGCAGAACTTATTGCTGAATGCTATGCAGGCATTTTCACAGTTGAGGACCAAAATGTACCATCTCCTTCACCTCTGACATCAACTTCTATAACCACTATAGAATTCACACCTGCTATGCTGCGTCGCCACCTTAAGAGCAAACGCAACCATGTTTCTCCTGGTCTTGATGGTGTGAAATACCGGATTCTCAAACGTGGCGGGTAGTTCCTTCTGCACCAGCAGCTTTTCTTCCAATTTTGCTTGAAAAATGGTGCTACCCCAGAACAGTGGAAAACTGCTAGTGTAATTCCACTGTTCAAAAAGGGCAACCGCACATCACCTGTTAACTATCGGCCAGTCAGTCTTACAAGTTGCATTGCTAAGTTGATGAGTCCTGCATCAGAGAAGGACTTTGGAATTTCTGGAACTTCCACAGTCTTAGCCGACCATTTAGCTGTTGTGATCAACTTGTAGAGTTCCTAGAAGACATCACCCGAATCACTGATGGTGGCTCATGGGTAGACGTTGTCTACCTTAACTTTGCTAAGGCCTTCAACTCTGTGCCGCACAAAAGACTTTTGGCAAAACTCTCTGCAATGGGTGTGAAGGATGATCTTTTTAACTGGTTAAAGTCCTTCATTCTCAACCGGAGAGAGGTAGTTACAGTTCTTGGGCAACACTCCTCACCATATGAGATGTCATCTGGGGTACCACAGGGATCTGTTCTTGGCCCCCTTTTGTTTGTTGTGTATATCAATGATATAGATGCTAACTTAAGGAATACCATAGTACTGAAGTATGCCAATGACATCGAGCTGTACCTTGAGATAAAAAAGACAGATCCTGAATGCTGCAGATCTTTATTGCAGTCAGACCTGGCAACTGAAGCTGGCTGTGGACAAATGCACCACCATGCATTTTGGGAGGAAAAACCCATCATACATATATTCCCTCCACAACACTAATATCAAGGAATCTTCTTGTGAACATGATCTGGGTATTACTGTCAGCAGTGATTTACGTTGGACAAAACACATCCCTAAAATTGTCAAAAAGGCCAAGGGTGTCCTGGCATCACTCAGCAAGACCTTTGTCAGCCGCTCACCAGCTATCTATTTAAAGCTGTACAAAGCTATGGTGCGGCTACACTTGGAATTTGCATTACCAGTCTGGAACCCCTATCTTTCTCAGAATATTAACCTCCTAGAAACTGAACAAATGCCCTGCTCAGGCATCTACCATACTCTGAACGTCTCGCTGCCATGGGAATGAATTCGTTGAAACTTCAGCGTCTGGTAACTGACCTGGTAAACGCTTATAAGGTCATTAATCATCTTAATAACAGCAACCTTGAGCACCTTTTTGATCTCTATCTTTCTAACACACGTGGGCATGCCTACTAAATCAGAAAACAATACTGCCCAAGTGACTTTCGGAAACATTTCTTTACGCTCAGAATTGTGGAGGCATGGAATAAGCTTCCCGCATCTGTTGTAGGCTGCCAAAACACTGAATCTTTCAAAGCCTCCATGCTTCCTGTAATCCGCCAACACTATACCTAATGACCCTCTGCACACACGCACATGCATATTACTACTGTAAACTGTTCATGCTCCTGACACTAATACATTATTCTGTGTACTTGACATGAGACTTTGATGAGTTGTGGTGCACCTGAGCACTGTACACGATAAATTTCATTATAGTATGACCGATAGGGATGTTTGGCAAGAGAGAGTCATGGGAAACCATGCTGTCAACACAAATTGATGAGGATAATTTGACCTAAAGATTTGACTAATTTTCAAAAAAGAGGGCTGGAACTTTTGCCCACACTTCTTATCTTATGTGTTTTCTTGTTTATGGAGGCACATGGTGTAGTGGTCAGAGTTATAAAAAATGAACTTGTCAACCCAAGTTTAAATCCTGGATGAGGCTGTTTGCATTTCACATAGCGCTAATAACCTTGGGAAAAGTATGCATCTAACTATTCTACTTCCAGCTATGGGTAAATAGTAGGACTGACTGGGCTCCTTAACTTTGGCTGGGTAACCAGTCTAGAAGGAAAACTCTGAATTCAAACCTGTTAAACTCCGCTTAAGAAATTGACCTTGTGTCGCATCCTGCATGTGCTGAGAGGTTGGTAAATATATATGTGCGTGTTTCCTGAGAAACTAAGTTCTATTATTATAAAAAAAAGATCTAATAGTTTTCTTTCTTTTTGTTTCTCTTTTAACAGCATCTCAACCTGTCTAGGGTTATCTTATACCAAGAGGTTAGGGAATTGCATTCATTGTACATATATTTTGTATAGTTGTTTCTTAAAAGGTTTTTCACACACAATTATATGATATCAAGTATTCCTGTCTAATAATACAAATAAGTTGCATGCAGTTGTATGGTTTCAAACAGGGCTGCGGAGTCAGATTTGGAGTCATGGAGTTGGAAGTTATTAAGGGGTCAGTGGAGTCAGAAAAAACTATACAGACTTCAGGGGTAGCTCAGTTGGTAGAGCATTCGGCTAGAAACCACAAGGTTCCTAGTTCGATACCGGCTTCTCACCAACTCAGCTTATGAGTAGCACAGAGATCTGTGCGGTAAAGTAAGGAGCTGATGGTGGGTGTGGTGCTCCACCTCAGACGCAAAAACAATCTCCTTGGTCTAGCACTAGTGAAACGGGGTAAAGCGTTTGGCTAGAGACCACAAGGTTCCTAGTTCGATACCGGCTCCTCACCAACTTAGCGTATGAGTAGCACAGGGATCTGTGCGGTAAAGTAAGGAGCTGACGGTGGGTATGGTGCTCCACCTCAGACGCAAAAACAATCTCCTTGGTCTAGCACTAGTGAAAAGGGGATAGACTCCCCTTGCTGATTGACTGATACCGACTTTAGGCCACTTTACTTTTAGCCCTAGTTTAGTCTGTAAAGCTCTTAAGTGCACACCACTTATAGATTATTTAAAAAATCATGGTTTTATATTTATTTGTAGGTCATAATCACTTAATTACATAAAGAAGAGTCGGAGGTGCCCAAAAATAGAGAAGTCATAGCCAGAGGTTTTGTGTCCCATCTCCAGAGTCCTGGTTTCAAGTGATGATTTCTATTTAACAATCATTTGTTTGTACACAGTTCTATGGTTTTACAATATATCAACCCTTGTTCGGTTATTTATGCCGAAGACGTTTTGTTTTATTCATTTTTGATGGGTATTCAAAATTTATTTTTTTCAACTCAATTTTTTAAACATTTTTTTCTATTTAACCCATAAATGGGACCCTAACAAGTACTACTACTCCGGGTCAGAGTGGATCTGGTTGTAATGGTGATGAAGGGGTACTCCACATTCCCCAGATCTACAGAATTGGAACCTTACCATTAGATGCAGTTTAACATCATAACCTAATTAATTAGTTTAGGTACAAACACGGAAGTAAATAACCGGTTTATTATTGATCAACGGTTGAATTTTTTACTAACTCAATATCATATTTACCCTCTTTACACACACACGTTGTTTTTCATATTTTTATATATCTACATACTGTCAGATTTATTACCATTTTTTCCCGAAATATATATATGTGTATATGTGTGTGTGTGTGCGTGTGTGTGCATGTTGGGCGCCTCAAGTAGTGTAACTGCCTCATAACTGTGTGTGTGTGTGTGTAACATTTTTCTACGTCATTTCCTCTGAATTGCCCATCTTTATATTATAGACTCTTATGATGATCTAACAAAATTATAATGTTCTATGTTATGTTACACTTGATAAATAAAAATCCATAATTATTCGGTGACGTATTAGAAATAGAAGTTTCTGTTATTTTAAACTTCCTAAAAGTACGGGATGGTCCGAAAGTCTTGTCACCCTTGCATATTTTTTTAACTTTCATTATTTGTAGTGTTAATATTATGTAATGATTTTACCTCTAAAAAATCTTTAAAATTTCTAGAATTTCGAGTTGTATTATGTAATCATTTCGAAAAAAAAAAAATACCGGGAGATTTTCGCTATCTGTTAACATTTTGCGGTCCCGGATCCCTGCCCTTATTTACGCTATGTTTTTCCTTGAGGGTTAAAGGAGTAAAAACGTAACTCCTTAGATATTTTTAGTTACCTTTTTTTTTTTTTCACACTTTCTATCGGCAATATAACTTAGATATTTTCGGACCATTCAGTAGTTTTAGAAGTTTTAAAAAGTTCCAAAATAAGTAAAATTTCGCTGATTGAGCCAACCTTGGTGAAGTGAAACGGTATTGGATAATTATTGATTAACATCCCATGAGGTAAAATATGATTATGAAAACAATGTGTGGTGCGGGTGTTTGTTTTCACATTTGAAAAAAAAAAGTTCAATAATTCAAATTTCATGGTATTTCTAAAAATAAATAGATACATTAGATAAATAAAATAAATGGCGATCGTCGTAGATTTATTTTTGAAATTCATGTTTTATTTGATATAATAGTAAAACCATGTGGTTTTCTTAGAACACGTTTAAAAAAGTTACGAGTTTACACAAGTTTTGAAAGCAAAAATCCAGGTTATTTTTTAATCTTTGTTTAGCAAAACTAACACAAATATTCATCAAGTTTTAATAGTAGTAGTAAATACTAAACAACACATAAATAGAATGTTTCAGAGGGTAACAATATAGTATATTTTATATATCCTGACAGCCCCTCATGTGATGAAATAAAGGGGATACAATGTATTCGATACATCAAAACTCATCCCCACATTTACGTCCTACCATTTATACGCTGTGATATCACGCATGGCAATTTTAAGCATCTTTTAATCACACATTTCAAGGGTAAAAAAATCCTTCAATCTCTAAAATTTATAAACCTGACAAACAAAATGTTTTTGCACTCAATAACTTTATTATAAAGTAATACGATGTTTTTGTATTTTATTTACGTATGACAATTTTGTTTAAAGTTCAAAACAAACCTACTAACCTATTTTTAAAAGTAATTTATTTAAAGTATGTATTTTTAATTTTTAAATTATTTATTTTAAAGTATTTGCTTGTAATTTTTAAAGTATGTATTTTTTTTATTTTTGAAAAGTTTTTTGAAAAGTAATTCATCTAAAGTATGTATTTTTAAAAGTAATTTTTTCTTACTTTTCTTGCAGTTTAAGTTTCCATACAGAAAAAAAACAGTAATTCAATAATTTAGTTTGTACGTAGAAAAATAATATCAAAGGCAGATTCGATAAAACACGTAGCACGTAAAAAAAGATAAGTAAAAAGAACGAACCCCCACCCCAACCCACTGCCAGTAAGAACTGTGAGAACACATGGATTAATAAACCACCTCATGCCAACGTTTTGTAAATAAATAATGTCACATTTTCTATTTTGTTTTGAAAATTATTATGACAAAAATGACACTTCTGTATTGATTTTTCAGGATTTATTTTACAGTACGAATCTTTTTAAAAAGATTTTTACAACTAAATCTTTAAAAGTGAAAGAAAAAGGAGTCATAATTTTTAACAAAAAATAATTTTTTTTCAGTTAAAAAAGAAAAGAAATTAAGTCTGAACTGCAACCTTTGTTTCCGAAAGTTTTGCAAAATTGAGAAAACATTTATTCAATTTAAATTTATAGAATATTCAAAAAAATCTGAGGTTGAGTAACTTGTTGAGTTTTTAAACTAGTCGTTTGATTATTCTCCCAGAAGATCAAGTGACAGCAAGTCTTCAGTATTATTCTTACTACCACTGTGGCTTTATTTTAACATTTTTTTCTTTCGGATTTTGGGTTCTTCCAGTAATTGTTTTCTATGATTGATCTACGCAATCCAACTATCATTGGCATAAAACCTTTTTGTTGCTATTTTGTTTTTAACTGATGCTCATTATCATAATTGTTTTAGTCGAAAAGTAATAATATAAATGACATTGTTATTCCTTTTCGTCTAAAACAAAAATTTGACCTTAAATAATCGATTTAATTCATTTTAATTCGTTTTTTTTTAAGTGAAAATCTGTGCCTAAATTGCTGGTGCATATCATTAAGCAACAAAAAGTAATTTCTAAAGTTAAAGAAAAAGAAAATTACTTAAAAATTAACTTTAAAATATTAACTCCATACTTGGTTTTAAAAATCTCTTCAGATTGACTCGGACTGCAATCTACTTAGCCCAAATTCTTCCCGCCTGCCTGATTGCCCTAAAAAGTTCCCTAAGTTCCCGGGGTTTGAAAAAAAAAAGAAGGGGAAAGAAACCATTTTCGTAAAACGCAACTAAAATAATAATCAACAAAGAAAACTTCAATGTTTGAAAGGAGAATAAAAAGAAAAGGTCTTACTTTACATAAGTGCAGCAAAGATCGCGACCTCGCAAGTGAAGACAACATCGTGGAGTGAATAAATAACAATTAATAAGGTGAAAGATAATAACGTGGATAACACCTGACCAAAAAAAAAGGGGTGACTGAGAATTGTGGGTGGCGGCGTGGAAACAAATGACCTTAACCTTAATATCCACGTGACCTGGAGGCTTGGCAGAGAACAACCAATGAATGCTCGTTATTTTTATTTTTTTTTAACCTTTTTTCCCCCTCTCTAAATTTCTCCTCAGCCTAACCAAAATTGCGATGGTTCAGTTTAAGGTACTGAAGCAAACAGAACTGATTTTTTAAAAATACCTTTATCCAGTTTTAATTATTCTTACACAAGGACCTGTGATTGTTTACAATACCTGCTCTTCATAGGTTGTGGTCACCCATCTAAGTTCTGATTAGACTAAATAGCTGCTTAACTTCCAGCGGGAACCGCTGCCTTAAGCAACACTTGTTTAAGTTACATAAGCGTAATTTAATACAATGACAGTTATGTAATAACGTGTTGGTTAAAAAGTTGTTTGTATTTTTCTATAAAGCCAACAAAAGACAATTTTTATTTAAATTTCAATGAACAAAATATTTAAATTTCAATGAACAAAATATTTAAATAACTGGGTGCGCCATACATCGGGCAATGTCCCACAACTTTGCAAAAACGATCTTAAAGGCCTGCGTGTGCGCAAGTATGTATGACATATATATTATGTATATCAGCGATATATGCGAGATAATATCGCATATAAATATGTACACAACACACTAATATTTTTGGATATAAAGATTTAATTTTCTTTAAATCCAAAGAGGATTTTTTTAAATTTCTAGTGGAACATTATACAATCAAAACACATGCTTATTATTCATTACCGAATTCTACTGCACAGAAATTCTGTAACCAAAAATATGAGTATGCTGTAGTACAAAAATAAGTGCATTCCCTAATTATGCTATTTTACATTTTATTATTACAGAGTATGCAATTTTACTCAACATTTAATTTTTTTTAAAGTTTAAAACAATTATCAAAAATCAGGGAATTGTTCTATTTTATGAAATTTTCAGCACTTTATTCATCAATGACTTTTAAAAAAAATAATTTTTGAGTTTTAAGAAATAACTTAAATTTTCAAATAACTTTTTTCGAGTGTTATTTTTTTTGTGGTTTTCTGGTTTTGATCTTTCTAGAAATGTACAAATTAAGGAAATGTAAACTTAAACAAACTTAATTCCAATACAGTTTTCGACAAAAAAAAATATGGGTGATTGATACTAAAGTAAAGTAGTTATTAAAAATATATTTTTTTAGAATCTAATAATATGTCATTTTAAACTTAAAATTTTGCTGCTCATATTTTAAATGAATTTTATATATTAATTTATCATAGCAGAAATACTTAATTAAAGTTTTGAAATAAAATAACTGATGTTTTATAAAATTCATTAATTGATAAATCAATACTGAAAATTTCATTAAAATCGGATAATTCCCTGATTTTTGGTAAATTTTTTTGCAATCGCCAATGTTACATTAATTTTGTAAACAGCTTCTCAAGTCGTCGTCGAAAAAATCATTTTAAATGTATTAAAAATAAATTACATGTGTAATATTATTTTTTTTTTTATTGATGCTCATTATGTTACTACTTTTCGAAAAAAAATTTGACCTTAAATAATCGATTTAATTAATTTTAATTCGTTTTTAAAATTCGTAGCAGCCGAATTTTTGGATATACCTAAAATAAACTATTCATTATAAAATCAAGTCTTTAATGAATAAAGTGCTGAAAATTTAATTAGAATTTGAGAATTCCCTATTGTTTTAAAATTAAAAAAAAAAATTTTGTTACCTTCCATGTCAAAATTTAAACATTGGGTGGGAAAGGTGATCCACTGGAATTGTGCAAAAAATTAAATTTTCACCATGAAACAAAATGGTATATGCACAAACCTGAATCAGTCAGAGAATTAACACATAAGATTCTATGAGATTTTGAAATACAGACAGATCACTTAATCCTGGCCAGGAGACCAAACCTAATGTTAATTAAGAAGAAAACTTGCCATATCATAGATTTTGCTGTCCTGGTGGATCATTGAATGAAAATGGAAGAAAGCAAAAAGATAGACAAAAACTTGGACCTTGCCGAGAACTGAGGAACCGTGGAACATGAAGATAAAGGTTGTACCAATAATAATTGGTGCCCTGGGAAAGTCTCCAAGGGTCTGGAAAATAGTCTGGGGAACTGGAAATCAGAGGAAGAATCAAGACCATAACTATAGCATTGTTAAGATCGGCTAGAATACTCAGAGAGTCCTGGAGACCTGAGGAGACTCAACCTCCAGTGAACCACTGGCTCAGGCTGTGTGAAAAACTCGAATGGAGTGAAATAATAATGATAATAAAAATAATAGAAAAATACTTGGATTTTATAAATAGTAGATTAGAATGTCTTCTCTTAAATCCAACACAAAACCAACCTTCCCACCATGCACCACAAACTAAAATAACCATCTAGAAAAAAAAACAAATTGCGAAATTGATACAATAGTATTTTAGAATGCCCTTCTCTAAATACCATAAAAAGAAAACCAGTGTCTCCACATGCCCCACAAACTAAACTAGAATCAAGTGATTGACCTTTTCCATGATGCACCACACAAAAGCATATGAGGAAAAACACAAACACAAATATTCACTTGGTTTGAAATTTGCATAGGCAAGAAACTGTCAGTTAGCAAGCATCATTGACTTCATGTTTTCACTACCCTAACTTATACTAACAGGACCTGTGGATATACCACAGCATGATAATTTAATTATTACAACATTTGATATGTTAACTTAAGAGCTAGAGTGAATACTTCAATATGTAAAAAGTATAATAATCTTGATTTAACTCTCTCTCACTCATTTTTTTCTTTCTTTCCTTCTTTTCATCTTCTCATTATGCTTGATTGAAACAGATTAGTATTATCGCTTCTGCATGCTCAGCTCCTCTCTCTATCTTTCCCCTACTTTCTTTTTTTCTTCTTTCTTATTATATTTTTTCTGTGTAGTATGTCTTTTTTCTTCCCTTTCTTTCTTTATGATAAAAACTGAACGGTCCATTATTTTGCTGAAATGACAGCACTCATGGGAAATAAGAATTTGGCAGATAAGCAACATCAGATAATCAGGATTTACATTTTTGTATTTCATCTGGGATGGTTTGGACAGTCTTATTTTTAATAGAGGGTGTTGCAAGATGATAACGGTCGTACAAATAATAAATAGTGATCCTCACTGGATGCCCCATACTTGCAACCTTGTGTCACATCCTTCCCATGGTGAAAACAGGTTGGGTAAATACTTACTACTTTATGAAAATTGACATGGGTCCCATATCATAGATCCGGTTGGGTGGGGAGTGTACAAGACCCTAGCACTGACCCTGCATATTGAGACCATTGTCCTGAGGCATAAGCTAAAATGGAGTGGGCATCTAGTTAGAATAGGTAATGAGAGACTTCTCAAGACAGTATTATTTGTCTGTATTTTTTAGATGAGGCTTGATGGGAATAATTTTTATTTTTTTTACTATTGTTTTATTCTCCAATGTAATTAAAAATCAATCCTATGAATGATTTTATATAGAAACCAATTAAACTTAAATACTTACACCTGGGTCAAACAATGAACGAAAAAGAGTGAAAAAGAGAGGAAAGAAGCTACTGCAGAAAAGAGAGTCATAAAGAAGGAGAGACAACAGCATCTCCAGCAAGCATCACCGTTTGTTTGCAATCACTGCACCAGAGATTGCCATTCAAAAATTGGTCTGTTCTGCCATTCACGCAATTGCAGATAAAAAAAAAAGTGGACACTACGCCATCGTCTTTAATAGACAGAAGGATGCCAACAACAACACCTGGGTGGTGCATATTCTTGCTGGTTCTATTTTAATGCATATAATAATTGGTTTCTTTCTTTAATGGTATATTAACCTTTGTGGGTTATTTAATTCCAAAGTCATCCTTGTAGAAGAACAAAAGTGGTACTATTTATGCATAATGAGCAGCTTTATTTTTTATGGGCACTAGCAAGAATATGTGTCCTCTGGGCGTAAGTATTTAAGTTTAATGTAATGAAATATATTAAATTACAAAAACTAATGAAATTAAATAAGAATGCATATAAAAAGATTACACTTATTTTAATTAAATTTTAATTTGGTCTCTATATAAAATCATTCATAAGATTGATTTTAATACATTGGAGAATAAAACAATAGCATTAGAGATCAATAACACCAAAGTTTTATTTATTAAATCATTCCGTTTTACTTAGAAAGAAAGGGAAGAAAAAGGACATGCTATACAGAAAAAATATAAGATATTGTTAAAACCAGTATGCAAATTAACCTATATCATATATTATGTAAGCCTTTATTTCTTAGTGATATATAAGACACATTGCAGGATTTTAAATGCACTAATAACATGAGCTGTTTTGAGACAAATCTAACTAAGATTTACATAGAGACGTCATTGATAAATAACATTATTGTCATCATTCTATGCATTAATGATTTTGACTGTAAATTAAATACTCATTGATAAACTTGCATAATTTCTGAGGGTATTGTGATGTAAGCAGTGATGTAATTTTGGTTACAAACAGACAAACATTCAATCTCCTTTAAAATAAGATATGTTGTTTCTGAATATAAACCATTTGCATATTTTCATTTTTAGTAATATCTTAAGCTTCCAATATTAGTACTGTTGGCTTCAAATCATGGCACATAAATAATTCCTATCTTATAAACTGATAACTACCAAAGTGCTTAAAGCCAACAAATAATAAATATGTTATATAATGATACCCAACATGGTTGTTTGAAAAGGTTATATAATACTTACATAATCTTATATAACAGTTGTATAATTTTATATAATACTTACATAATTCTATTTTCTTAAAATACACTAACTTTATTGACTTTATTTCCTAGGAATCTATGAATTATTCTACTAAAAACATGTTTTTATCTTATTCAATAACAATAAATAAGGTATAAGCCTTATACCTTATTTATTGTCATTCTGGCCATATACTATAAGGCCAGAATTTCAACATGTTTGAATACACTCATAACCGGTTTAAAAGTGTAAATAATTTTTTTCTGTTAGTATTAAAATGTGTTGATGCTTAAGTAAAACTGAGAATCATAGTTTGATACTAGATCTCCAAATTAGAATTGAACCCAAAAATTTATTAAGCTATAACGTAATTAATTGTGCAATTAAACAAAATGCTTCAGTTGCTTCGTGTAAATAAGCGAAACTCAGTTATCTCCCTTTAATGTGTGGCTAAATTAAAAGCAAGAATGGAAGATATCAATAGATAAATATTGTTTTAATTTGTTTTTGTAATATTTTATGACTAGCGGGGACCTGTGTATATACTACATTATCGCAATGTATTATTACGATGATTGATATGTTTACTTATGAGCTTTTGCAAAATAGTTCAATATGTAAAAAGTATAATAATCTTGATTTAACTCTCTCTCACTTCTTTCTTTCTTTCTTTCTTTCTTTCTTTCCTTATGTTCGATTGAAACAGATTATCGTTATCGCTTCCTTGCGCTCTCCCCTATCTCTGCCTTTCCCCTACTCTCTTTTTTTTATTTATTCTTAATATATTTTTTTGTGTAGCATGTCTTTTTTCTCCATTTTTTGTCTTTATAATAAAAACGGAATGGTCCATTATTTAGCTGAGATGACGACACTCATGAGAAATAAGAATTCAGAAGACAAGCAACACCAGATAATCAGGATTTACATTTTTGCATTTCATCTTGAAAGATTTGGACAGTCTCATTTTTAACCAGTAGGTGTTGCAAGATGATAACGGTTGTAATTTTAAGGAACACAAGTGTCAGTATATAGATGAGGTTATTTCCTATAACTCCAACATAAACAAAGGGGAACCACTCTTGACTGATAAATTAATCATTTATTTTCCCATTAAACTAACCCTAAACCCTAACCCTAACCCCGTCTTCTTTTTTCCTAGTAGATCAATAAATAAATAAATAGTTTATTAGTCAAGTGTGGTTCCCCTTTGTTTATGTTGGAGTTATAGGAAATATCCATAAATGATTATTCAGTTCTGTTTAAAACACAAAAAATAATGAGTTAAATATAAATAAAATATGTTGCAATAATCCTAGTAAATATTTAGATCTGAATTAACTGCTTGTTTTATTTTTGTCATACATTTTTTTTAAAATAAGGTTCTGGTTTTTAAGTTTATTTGTTTCAAATCTATTCCTCAAAATAAAAAAAAAGAAGTTCTGTTTTTGTTTCAGACTATTTTCATTGTTTTGTACAGTATACCCTTGTTGATTAACAGTCACTAGGTTCTGGGTTCGATACCAGCCCTCACCAACTCAGCACATGAGTAGCACAGCTTGTATCTCTGCAGTAAAGTGGGGAGCTGATGGTAGGTGTGGCACTGCATCTCAGATGCAAAAACAATCTCCCTGGTCTAGCGCAAGTGAAAAGGGGATAGACTTCTTCACTGTCTGGCTGATACCGACAATAGGCATATTGTAACATGACCCTAATTTGTTACCATGGTAACAAGCTTTTTCTTGCCACTCAAGGACTCCACATGGAATAGCCCACTACACATACTAGAGGGGTGTTCAAATGCAACATTCCACTTTAGTCAGGTCCCACCCCTCTATATTCTTGCACACTGATTGAGTCCTGCTGAGATCATATAGGCTTGTGTGCTTCAAATATTTGGAAAAAATGGCGAAAAGAAAGTTTAAGCAAAAATGGACCAAACAATTTGGATTTATATCGAGAAGCAGAAAAAATTTTTATGTTTTATATACTGTTTGTTATTCTCATGAAATAAGATAATCCAGTAAGATAATTTAATAATAATTCAATAATAATGATAATAATAATTAAACTAATTTATTTTCTGTAATTTATTTGATATTAAACTGATGTCAATTTGATGTCAAAATATATATCAAACTGTAATTTATTTTCTAATTAAATCGTAATAATAGTAATTAATAAAAATAATAATAATGATTCATGAAAAAGCTGTGGAATATGAGGGCGAAAGTGATACCAATTGTAGTTGGTGCACTTGGAATGGTCCCCAAAAGTTTAGAAAACAGACTGGAGGAACTGGAAATCAGAGGAACAATTGAGACCATCCAGACAACAGCATTGTTGAAATTGGCTAGAATACTCAGAAGAGACCTGAGTAGACTTTTGTCACTCAGTCTCCAGTGATAGACCATCATCTAATGCTGGTGTGAAAAACTCACAAGGAGTGAAATAATTTAATAAGATAATTTCTTACCAAATTCTTATGTGGAGATTAGCATAATAAATCCTACTGGGTATTTATCAGCTACCATTTGGTTTCATGCTCGACTAAACAAAGCAATAATCAGGCAGGAAAAGAAAGACTTTGAGAAATTTTTAAAAATCGAAAAAATATGGACAAATGTGCTTTGGTAATTTGAAATTGCATAACTGTATTTGGTCATTTTCATATGTAAATATGTTAATGTGTACACATTAGACGAGCATGAAACAAAATGGTATCAGATAAGCATCCATGTAATTAAATATATATGAAAACTAATATATATTTTTATTATTATTATTATTATTATTATTATTATTATTATTATTATATATGTATACACATTGTAGTGTAAATATTTGAATTATTTGTACTATTGTCATTATTTTTCTCCACTACATTCTTTGGCTTTCCTTTGGGTGTTGTATTAATTATACAACTGAAGACAATAACATATTTGATAAAGCTTAGAAATGTAAAACTTAATTAAGGTCCTTTGAAAAATTGGGTATGATAAAACAATTCTGTAGGAGTTACTTCCCTTGACCCATAACCTTTACAAACAGCCGAAGTATCATTAATCTATGAACGAGGTAAACTTTTTTTTTCTCTATTTGGCCTTATACCCCTTAAACCGAGTTTAGTAAATATCTATCCCTCTCAGTGAAATGGGGAGGTGCTGCATTGACATGTTTGTTGTCTCTGATATAAATATGCAAGGAAAAACGTCTGGGGATGGGCTTAAAAAAAGTTCATGTTACACACACACGCACACACACACACACACACACACACACATATATATAACCTAAAATATGTAAATTCTTACTCTTACAGTCCATTACTTTTTATGCACTTTATCTTTTATGTTATATATACATATATTTTTATTTCTTTTCTTTTTTTTCTTTTTTCATCATACGTGTAATGTAATGTAATGTAATTTATTGTGTACAGTGCTCAGGTGCACCACAACTCATCAAAGTCTCATGTCAAGTACACAGAATAATGCTGTGCCAGGAACATGAACAGTTCATAGTAGTAATATGGATGTATGTGTGTGCATGTGTATGTGGAGAGTGGCATCAGGTATAGTGTTGGCGGACTACAGGAAGCATAGAGGCTTTGAAAGTTTCAGTGCTCCGGCAGCCTACAACAGATGCAGGCAGTTTATTCCATGTCTCCGCAATTCTGAGCGTGAAAAAATGTTTCCGAAAGTCACGTGAACAGTGCTGTTTTCTGACTTTGTAGGCATGCCCACGTGTATTGGAGAGATGGAGATCAAAAAGGTGCTCAAGGTTGCTGTTGTTAAGATGATTAATGACCTTATGAGCATTTACCAGGTCAGTTGCCAGACGCCGAAGTTTCAACGAATCCATTCCCAGGCCTGCGAGACGTTCAGAGTATGCCAGATCACCGATGACCCTAAAGAATGTGCAGAACTTATTGCTGAATGCTATGCAGGCATTTTCACTGTCGAGGACCAAAATGTACCATCTCCTCCACCTCTGACATCAACTTCTATAACTACTATAGAATTCACACCTGCTATGCTGCGACGCCACCTCAAGAGTAAACGCAACCATGCTTCTCCAGGTCTTGATGGTGTGAAATACCTGCTTCTAAAACGGGGCGGGTACTTCCTTCTCCACCAGCTAGCTGTTTTCTTCCAATAAATACCATATGCAATACCCTGTCCTCATCAGCTGCTAACTAGGGGTGATAGCACAGTTTCGGTGGCTAAAAGCGGGACTGCCACACCTAGCATGTCCAAGCAGCCTTTTGGCCACCATGCAGAGTATTAAAAAAAAATAATGAAATAAAATGAATAGATGAATAAATAAGTAACGTTCATTTATTTTAGCAGTTTCAGATTCAATGTATTTCTTAATGCATTTACTTTGCCCATTTTTTTTTGTTTTTTTTTGTCCCCCTGTAAATTCAAATCCTGACCAAGGCTGATGCTTTTCACATAGTGCAATAGGTATTTTGAGGAGGATCGTGATAAATGGCGACTTTTTGTAACCTATTTTTGTAAAATGAGTTCTAGAGCTTCCCTACTACTAAAAATTGGTTTATAAAAGCATTTTTGCTCATGAAATCCAAAAATGCTATCAAATGTTATTTCTGAACAATGCATTTACTTTGCCTGTTGATGACATTAGGCACTTGCATTAACTGTTATTAACTGTCCTTGGAGTCATATAATCACATGAGCAGTATATTGATGAATTGTGTTAAATTTTGGATGTACATTGTATCTGTTATTCAAACTATTGTCCCCATCTTCATTGTTATTTGTACAATGTTTCGGCCGATATACCCTCCGCCTTCTTCAGGTATTTCTTGTCAGACTCGGGAACCTTCTCGGACTCGGGAACCTTCTTTTCAAACTCGGGAACTTTCTTGTCGTATTCGGGAGCCATCACAGAACTTTGAACCTAACCCTTTATTTATTCCACGGGGGTATCCTGTTCTCATTCCGCTAACCATAGCTGGGGTAGGAGTTGTGTTAATTAATTATTTTTCTAACTGCTTTCACTCAGGATTGAACTTGGGAACCAGAGATAACTGTCACTTAGAACTGTCTATTAATCTAACTGCCTAATCCACTCGGCCATGAGTGGATTAGGAAGAATGCCGGAGGGTATATCGGCCGAAACATTGTACAAATAACAATGAAGATGGGGACAATAGTCCGAATAACACTAATAATACTAATCTTCAAGCCTCATCTCAAACATTCAGAAAAATACATTGTATCTGTTTAAGATTTTTGACTTTAAATTCTCTGCCTGCTTAGAATTTCTCCAGTATGTTGTCACTCAGCAATAAGGTCCAGAATTCTGTGGGGGTGATCCTGACTCTCAACCCCATCATTCGATTTACATTCTCTGACAGGTGAATTATGGTGTTTGCATCAGCGTGTCTTATGGATCGTAAACCTTGCAGGCAGTCAAACTTTCTATTGCAATCACATGTTGTAGTTGGTTACATGTCCAGATCATTTCCTTTTGAGTTGGTTTAGAGGGTGATATATACTCCCTTCCTGCTACAGACACCTAGAAGGCATTCTTCATCTTTTGTACTTTTCATAAATATTAAGTTCCTGTCTTTCCAAGATGTCACTCCAATTTTATGAAGAGTTACTTCGCCTTTCCGGGAGGTGGGGTCATCTTACTTCTAGAGAGTCTTATAGTTCAAAATTACATCATAAATATATATGTGTGTGTGTGTGTGTGCATGTGTAGTTTGCACTATATACATATGTATACATTCTACATTATATAGATTACATCATATACATATATGTGCATTTGCTTTATATATATACATTATATACATTAAATAATGCAGCCATTTTCTGTCTGCAAGTCTTATCCTTTGTTTTTTCATATTGCCGGATTATTGTTTTAATATCTGGCGAGAATTGGCTGATGTATTCGCCATATGTCATAGACCGAGTACTTTCTGCCCTATCGTGGACCATCTTCAAGGTATTTTAACCGTACAACAATGGGATATTCCATTTACCATTTATATAGGTTGTGTTCATTATTGTTGTTGTTGTTATTATTATTAGTTTTATTATTATTATTGTCATTATTATTATTATTATTTTTGCTATTATAATTTTATAGTGATTATAGGCCAGATATAAAAACAATAATCCGGCAATATGAAAAAACAAAGGATAAGACTAGCAGACAGAAAATGGCTGCATTATTTAACAATATATGCCTAAAAGAAAAAATGCTGCCTAAATACACATATTATATACATTAATATACATATAATAAGTTATATATATATACATATAACATTCAAAGTGGAGAAGTTCCAACATGTAGTTTATGTGGAAGAGTATGTCTCTCTAGGGCTGGCCTGGTGAGTCATCTGAGAAAACACAAGGATAGAGTGTCAAATGCTACTGGCACCCAACTATGATAAAAAACAAAAAGTTGACAGCCATTATTATATATATATATATATATATATATATATATATATATATTGGGTAGGCATTTACTCAACCTGTTACTATGGCAGGATGTAACATAAGGTTACAAATATGGAACATCCAATGAGGATTGAACTCGCTATACAATTGTAATGGATTTGTGACAACAGCTTGCTAACAATTACACCACAAAAGAACACCTTAGTGTGTAGCTATTTACCCAGCCTGTTCGCCACGGGTATGATACAAGGTCACAAGTATGAGGAATCCAGTGAGGATCAAACTCGCTATTCAGTAGTAATGGTTATGGAAGGCTAATCATTACATTATGGTAGGATGCACTTGTGTGTATGTAAGAACTTACCATACCAATGCCACTTCAGTGTAACTTAGCCACCACTCAAAGACAGTAAGCATCGTTTTACCATGACAACAACATATATGCTGTTGATGTGGAAGCACGTGGTGTAATGGTTAAAGTCATGGGAATGGACTCATCAACCGAGTTCAAATCCTGGATGTGGTAATTGCATTTCACTTAGCGCTAATACCTTGAGAAAGGTATGAATCCTACTCTCCCTCCAGCTATGTATAAATAGTAGGGCAGACTGGGCTCTTTAACCTTGGTTAGGCAACCGGTCTAGAAGAAGGAAAACTCTGAATTCAAACCTGTTGAACTCTGCTTAAGAAATTGACCATGTGTCACATCCTGCTCATGCGGAAGGGTTGGTAAATATATATATGCTGTTGATGATATTTTTTACCAATAGGATCCAAGCACTGCAACACTGATGAAAGAAGTGTGTAGACCACAAGGGTGACAATGTTAAAAAATTAAGGCACTTGTGGTATACTGATTATCATTGTAAGGAAATGGACACTGCAAACTACAGGGCAATCAAAAAACAACAGAACCCAAATTCTTTTTTGTTTTTGGTCACCCTTTAAGTTCAAATCCTGGACAAGGCTGATGCTTTTGCGATAGGTATGAGTCCAACTATTCTCTATCTAGCTATGGGTAAATAGTAGGTCAGAGTGGGCTCTTTAACTTTGATATGGCAACCTGTCTAGGAGAAGGAAAACTGAATTCAAACCTGTTAAACTCTGTTTATTACAATTCACCTTGTGTCACATACTGGAGGGGTTGGGTAATACATATGCTGAAAAAAAAGCTCATTTGGTCTCATTCCATGAGAATAGCTTGGTCAGCCTATGTACTTTTCATGTCAACAATAAAATGGATAATATTTTGGTTATTTACTATAAGTCTAACATAAACAAAGGGGAACCACTCTTGACTGATAAATTATTTATTTATTTTCCCATTAAACTAACCTAAACTAACCCTAAACCCTAACCCTGTCTTCTTTTTTCCTAGTAGATTTTTAGTAATTTATCAGTCAAGAGTGGTTCCCCTTTGTTTATGTTAGACTTATAGAAAATAACCCGTATTTTTGTTTGAATTTCTTGTACAGCTAACCCTTAGCAGTTTTATCCCCATGGCAATCAGATACCCTTTTAAAAACATTGAACAAAAACCACATTCAAACTTTGCCCTGTCATAGACATCTTTGTTTAAATTTAAATATTTGTGTATAAAGTTCATCCCTAAATTACTTATCTGATAAGCAATTTAAAATATCACAGCAGTGAAAGAAGGTTTAGTGAATATCATGCAGTAGAATAGGACCATAAAACTATTTTACAAAAAGTAATCAAGAAAAAAATTAAAGAAAAGAATGAATATAAAGAAATAAAGGTTATTTCCTATAACTCCAACAAAGGGGAACCACTCTTGACTGATAAATTATTTATTTATTCATTGATCTACTAGGAAAAAAGAAGACAGGGTTAGGGTTTAGGGTTATGGTTTAGGGTTAGTTTAATAGGAAAATAAATAAATAATTTATCAGTCAAGAGTGGTTCCCCTTTGTTTATGTTGGAGTTATAGGAAATAACCGAAATAAATATTATCTCAGTCTATCTATCTATCTATCTATCTATCTACTTATCTACCTATCTATTCATATCTTTTCAAATATCCATTCATATCTATCTACCTATCTATCTACTTATCTATTCATATCTTAGTATATTCATATGTTTTCCTATCTCTGTTTACATCTATTTCAATGTATTTGTACTTATCTATCTATTCATATCTTTTCAAATTTCCATTTATATTATCTATTTATCTTAGTCGATTCATATCTTTTCCTATCCCAGTCTATTCATGTCTATCTACCTATCTATCTATTCGTATCTTTTCGCATTTCCATTCATATCTATCTATCTGTTTATCTATCTTAGTCTATTCATATCATTTCCTATCTCCATCTATTCTCTATCTACATCTATCTATCTATCTAACCATACTCTGCTGTTCATATGTTCTCTCTCTCTCTCTCTCCTCTCTCTCTCTCTCTCTCTCTCTCTCTCTCTCTCTAAAGTCACTCCAAATAAGATCAGTTGGCAAATGGTCCCAAAATTACAAATAAAGTAAGGTTGTAACAAACAAATATTACAAATGGTGTAGAGAAGGTGTGGAAGTATTCAACTGGCACTGCCTTCATTTGGTTTCTCATGACCTGTCACATGTTCTTAACAGTTCCAAAATACCAACTACAGAACTGGATTTTGATTTTTGGTAACAGGAAATAGTTGCAAGAACTCATATCAGGAGAGTAAGGGGGCTTACCACAGGAATATTCGTTTTTACCAAAATCTCCTTTATGAAGAGTATGTCTAGAAAGTAATGAGACTGATTTTTTTTTTCAGGTCTGCAACCACGATTGAAAATTGGCTGATAAATGCTAATTCAGTTACATAATGGATAGGCATAGCCTATAATTTTTAGCAAGTAGTGTAAAGTTCATCGGGGCGGCCTAAAGTCGGTATCAGCCAATCAGCGAGGGAGTCTATCCCCTTTTCAATAGCGCTAGACCAAGGAGATTGTTTTGGCATCTCAGGTGGAGCGCCACACCTACCATCAGCTCCTTACTTTACTGCACAGATCCCTGTGCTACTCATACGCTGAGTTGGCGAGGACCGGTATCGAACTAGGAACCTTGTGGTTTCTAGCCGAACGCTCTACCGACTGAGCTAATCCGGCCCTTAATAATTTAAAATTAATGGCAAAGCAGTGGAAAATCACTATAAGTTCATAGTTTGATTGGCAACAGCCTTGAACCTAGTGTCCTCTGGTGCAGTGTTCTTATTGGTTAAAGAGAATTACATGACCAGGTGACTCTGGGAAAGTAGAATTAGAATGTAAGCCATTAAGACCGGGCAGCTATGGTGGGTAGGTGTGTCCTTCTCCACACAAGTGTGATAAAAGTGTATTTGGGGTGGGGAATAAAAAGATGAATACACAAATATGAATCATGAAAATAACAAGATGGAACCTGTACAACCAGGACCAGAGAATTGCCTGATCTGAAATTGAAGAGGGATTGAAAAATAAAATAAAACCAAATAAAATAAAATTAAATAAAATTAAAATAAAAATCACAAAAAATAACAATATTCCAGGAGGCCTCAAACAGGAAGAACCATCTGGGCATGCATAGAAACCACAGAGGCTTCCTGGTGCCCCCCCCCCAATTTCTTTCTTTCAGGCTGGGAACTACACGGGATACACACAATATCAACTAGCTCAGAAGAATATCTCTATAACATTTAACTAAACAGATCTGTAATAATCAAAGATTGCTCAGCTGAGAGACAAGCATGAACTGTATATTTTCTCATGTGTTTAAGGTCAACTTTGATCAGTTGATATTCAATCAAGGTTGCCAACCTGAAAAATAAAAATAAATAAGTTTCATTATGTTCTATGGGGTACAGTCAGTAGAGCCAGCGCCTCTAAGATATATCTGATATCTTAGAGGGCCTTGGTAGAGCACATCACCTAGGAATCTCAAGGTTCAGGGTTCCATACCGGTCCCTATCAACTCAGCGCATAAGTAGCACAGTTTGGGTAATCTATTCGGCTGAAAAGAACAATAAGCCACTCTATCAACTTTACTTTTTACTTTTATTTTCTAAAACCATCTTATTGTTTGAAGATACTTCTTCTACATTGAATGACTCCCCATTGTGTAGAGGCTAACACACTAGACTGCAACATCATAGTAAGTGATTTCGAACTCCAATGATGCTATTATGCTTACTTTTGGACTAATACACTACGGAAAGGTATTATAGGATGTGACGTTCCTATCTTAAAGTTGGAAGGCTTAAAGTAACCTTCCAGCGTGGGTACATAAAACATTCCAACAAAATTGTAGAATAATAACAATATTTATTCCGTAAGCGACGGAGAAACACATACAAGACAAGAATACATAGTTAACAAGTATACAAACATGTATAAAGAAAGTAGGACTTTGTCCTACAGAAGTGATGAAGAGCTTTAAATATTAAACATTTAATTAAGTTTACCTTTCTGGATTTGAAAGTGATGAAGAGTTCCTGAAGAAATGTCACTTACTTATAGCAGGCTAGGGGCAAAGGCTCCCACATACAGGTAGAGACAAGTGTCTAAGCCGTGTGTAGTATTGGACTGTCCCAGAGAAAAAAGGACTCAAAATTCGCGGTTTGCTGACTAAATACCATAGCCCCCTAGTGCCAGAAAACCTGCAGCAAGGGAAGATAACTCTTCTGGACCAAACAGAGGCAGACAATCGCTACAGTATGAATGCCCTCATCCCCTTGTGTCAAATAGATGTATTCTTATTATTATAATCATCTTCTTATCTTGTTTCTTTTAAAGCATCAAGCCAGGTTGAGTTCTCTTGTCTTCTGGGTTATCTTGGATTGTCTTGGGTGTTTGCTCTTTCCATGTCCATTTCTTGTTCTTATTAATGAACACTGTCATATAGTACCTAAATAATGAGAATGGAATCCGTTTTTTTTTAATTTTTTTATATATATAATGTGTGACAGAGAAATAAGATCTCACATTCTGGACTGCGATATAATAAGCGAGTTAGAACTCCAGGTGGTTATTATGGTCTATTTTTGACTAATACCCTTGGAAAAGCTATTATTGGAAAAATTAGGGATTAATTATCTGCTCTTGGCACCTGGGGTTGAATCAGCCAATACCTTAGATTGGTGCCGAAATTGAATCCCTGACTAGTTACTTGTAGTGTTGAGTGAGTACACGACAACAAGATGTCTAAATCCAGTCTCTCCTAGAACTTAAAGGAACTCAGCAGATAAGTAAAGCAGCAAATGCCATTAAGTTTGCAAATTGTACCTTTCTGAATATATGCTTTTATCTTCAATTGTTTGTTGTCTTAATCTGAATTTAATTGCCTACCTGTTAATCTGGGAAAACATGGTGCCCAGCAAAAAGGTCATAGTATGACCCCCTCTATCCCATCTATGGGTTAAATAGTACCACTTTCATTCTACTACAAGTAAGACTTTGGCATTAAATAGCCCATAAAGGTTGATATGCCATTAAACAAAGAAACCAAACCAAACCTTGCTCTAGATTTTACTGTAAACCATTAGGGAGGGTATTTATTTTATGATAAGCAACAAAATGTCTAAGAAGAAAGGACTGGAGAAATACAATATTATTTCTATTGAATGATGAATGACTTTGAAAAAAACAAAAAACAAATAAAGAAAAAAATAGATAAAGAAAGAAAGAAAGAAAGAAAGAGTGTGATTTCATTGAGTTTGTCTCTTCAATCTTTTCACAAATACTTTCAGCAGATTCCTGTAAATTGAAGACATTTTTTTTTCTTCTTCTTCTTTTCATAATGCAGTCGGATCAATATCTTTTCATTCAATCATTTCTAAAAAGAGTTTCCTCTTTCACCTTTCCATATTTTCTTCTTCTTCTCCTTCTTGTTCGCAGTCACTCTGATCTAAATTCCAGTTGATCTGATCAGGAGAGACGTTTTTATTTTCTTCACTCCTAACAAATAGAAAAGTAAAAGTCAAGCAGAATAAACATGTTCAACAAAAACATCTGCTTAACACAATTATTATGGCTTTTTCTTATTATTACTACTAGTAGTAGTAGTAGTAGTATTCCATTATGATTGTTGTGCTGATATTAATATTTCTTCATTCAGTAGTATTCCTTTCTGTTTGTTTTGCTGATTAATATTAGTAGTAAAAAAAAAAATAAAGTTGTCAGGGTGGCCTAAAGTCGGTATCAGCCAGACAGTGAGGGAGTCTATCCCCTTTTTACTAGCGCTAGACCATCAGCTCCTACATATTATCAGTAGTATTCTATTATTTGTTGATATTGATATTATTTCTTTATTCAATATTATTTTTGTTGATATGCTATTAAACAAAATAACCGACTAACATAAAAATTATTTTCTACATTTCCCAAGGGTACTAGTGCTATGTGAAATGCAAACAGCCTCATCCAGGATTTGAACTTGGGTCGACAAATCTATTTCCTATGACTCTAACCATTACACCACATGCCTCCAATATATATATATATATATATATATATATATATATATATATATATATATATATATATATATTATATATATATATATATATATATATATATATATATAAAAAAAGAGCATACATGACCATCAGTGAAGATGTTCTCTTGTTCACAGACGCCGTTCTTAGTCAAGGCACTGGAATAAAAAAATGTAAAAAATGACAAATAAGTTGAGTACTTTTAGAAATCTTCTTTTTTTTAGATTTTATTTTTTTATTATATATATATATATATATATATATATTTGTAGCATGTCCTTTTTCTTCCCTTTCTTTTTTATAATAAAAACAGAATGATTCATTATTTAGTTGAGAGGATGACACTCATAAGAAATGAGAATTCGGTGGATAAGCAACACCAGATAATCAGGATTTACATTTTTGCATTTGATCTTGGAGGATTTGGATGGTCTCATTTTGAATCAGAGGATGTTGTAAGATGATAATAGTCGTACAATTAAGGAACATGAGTATTAATATATACACTAGCGGGACCCGTTGAATTTCCACAAAATGAAACAAAAATCAAGAGGAGCTATTTAAACTTGAAACAATGATTTGTAATTTCATTACATATGAATCCTAACAAAATTACCAAAATATTTTCCGTAATTCACAATTTTGATATTACAAATAAAACAAACACAACTTTTTTAAAAAATTAATTTTAATTTTACAGTGTGGCGAGATCATTTGGAATGTTTCATTTTTAAAATTGGGGAAATAAGATGGGTCAAATAAGAAATCTGCAATTAAGCGACTCCAGATAATCTGTATTTCCATTTTTGCATTGAATCTTGGACAGTGTCATTTTTAACCTGAGAGTGTTGCAGGATGATAACGGTCGTACAATTAAGGAACACAAGTATTAATATATAGATAAATAATTTAAAACAAGAATATATAAAGAATAAAAGATAGTGATACAAATATATAGAAAAAGAATTTTTATTAATCTATATATAAATATAGATAAGAGATTTATCTAATCCCGGGCAAAGCCGGGTAGCTCTGCTAGTTGAGTGATCAAAATTATCTATATTTTAAGTTAAGAAAAATGCATTGATGAAAATGATATTGGCATTCTTTGATGTTAGATCAGTTGGTATTTTTGTTGTTTTTTTGTTTTTTGTTTTTCCCTGTTGGCTTCAGATGATGATGAGGTAGGGGCACTCCCAGTCGGTGGCAAATAAATTTCTGGTTGAACAATAACCTGATTGTTCCACTGAAATCTTTTTTTTACCCCCTTTTTATTAGGAAACCCTCTCTGCAAGATTAAAAATCTAAAAAAAATAAAATGTAAAAAAAAAAAAAGATTTCTAAAAGTACTCAACTTATTTGTCATTTTTTTAAATTTTTTATTCCACTGCTTTGACTAAGAATGGCGTCTGTGAACAAGAGAACATCTTCACTGATGGTCATGTATGCTCTTTTCCGAGCCAATGATCTAACTAAAATCCTTTAATGCACAGATTTCCAGACTGGTGGTGGTGATGGAGGGTGTGGTCACTACTTGATGTGCTCTAAAAACCAATCACAGTGCATCATTAAAAAAAAAAAAAGTGTGTGAGGCTTAGGATTATAGCTTTTAGAATCCAAATAGTAAAGCAACTAAAACCTAAAAAAAAAAAAAGTGTTCTCAAAATGTAAAATTCTTTAGGTTAGTTGGTTGGTTGGTTGGTTGGTTGGTTGGTTTTTACAGCATGTCAATCCTTGTTGGGTTATTAGTGTGCTGAAGTTGATATATACACAAATAAAGATATCTCCCGATTCACAAAATTCACTAAACCCAATACGCCCACTCACCAACTATACAAAATGTTAAGAACGTCACCGTATATGAACAGGATCGTATCTTTCTACAAAATGAAAAATGCGGGTCTGCGCACATGGCTCTGTTCTTCTACAAGGATGGCTTTGGCATTAAATAACCCATGAAGGTTGATATGCCATTAAACAAAGAAACAAAATCAAACAAAATTAGATTAAATTTGAATTAATAGTATAATTTTTTTTCAAGCCATGCAAAGGAAAAAATAAAAACAATATATTTTTACATTTAATTTTCAAAATAAATTGTAAAATTGTAAGCTGTGCCTGTTTTATGCCTTTTACCACCAAGGAAAACATAGTGTAAAAAAGGGCAGGAAGCCGGGATGACAATATGTTTATAGAGCCAAACTTTCTATTGCAAATGTTTCTTTTCTCATCTGGCCGAGTGAATCCATTTTAAGATGAAAGATAAAATGAAAACATTAGTTTGATACAACATCTGTTACTTTCCCAACTCTGAAATAGGAACTCTTAAATCATTGGGAAAGGAGAAAGGAGAAGGGGAAAAGAAGTAGAGGGAGAGGGAGAAAGGAGGAGAAGAAGTAGAGGGAGAGGGAGAAAGGGGGAGAAGAAAGGGTAGAAAGAGAAGGCTGTTACTTTCTCAGCTCTGTTCAGAAATAGTAACTCTTAAACTATTGCTAAAGGAGAAGGAGAAAGAGAGAGAGAATGAGAAATAGGAGGAAGAATGAGAAAGAGAAAGAATAAGGAGAGAGAGAAGGAGAAAGAGGAGAGAGAGAAGGAAGAAGTAGAGAGGAGGAGAAAGAGAAGGAAGAATGAGAAGCAGAAAGAGAAGGAGTAGAAAGAGAAAGGAGAAGGAGAGAGAGAAAGAGAAGGAAGAAGGAGAGAGAGGAGGAGAAAGAGAAGGAAGAATGAGAAAGAAAGAGAGAAGGAGAAAGAGAAAGGAGAAGGAGAGAGAGAAGGAGAAAGAGAAAGGAGAAGGAGAGAGAGGAGGAGAAAGAGAGGGAAGAATGAGAAGCAGAGACAAGGAGAAAGAGGAGGAAGAATGATAAGGAGAAAGAGCGGTAAGAAGAAAAGAGAGGAGGAGAAAGAGAAAGAAGAATGAGAAGGAGAGAGAAAGAGAAGAGAGAGAAGGAGAAGGAGAGAGAAAACGAGAAAGGGAAAGCGAAAGGAGAAGGAGAAAGATGAGAAAGAGAAGGTTTGTAGAAAGTACCTTAAGCAGACAGAATAATTTCTATCATGAAGTAGATGGAAAGCTTTGTCTGTTCACCAAGCAAGCAAAAAAAACAAAAAAAAAACAAAAACAGAAAAGTAACAAACCAAATTCCTACCCCCCCTCACTACCGTTATTTACAAAACTGCGGACTGACTCTTCTTAAGATTGTAATCAATTCAAGTAGAAATCCACCTTTCACAGTCGAACGACAGACGACGGACTATGCTCAGATTTTGGGAACTGAATTTATTTATCAGGTTAGGTTAGGTTGGTTGGATTTTACGGCATGTCAACCCTTGATGAGTTATTTTATGCCGAAGAAACTTGTTTGATTCATTCTTGTTGGGTATTCAATTTTTTAAAACATTTTTGATCTATTTAACCCATAGACAGGACCCTAACAGGTACTAACACTCCCAGCACAGGGTGGACCTGGGAGTAATGGTGATTAAGAGGTACTCTACACTCTCCAGAGCTACAGAATTGGAACATCTCCAACAGATGCAGTTTAACGTCATATCCAGGACACTAAGACCCTTAGCCATCGCCTTCAAGCATATATGATAAAAAGGGTTGGAGGTTTGCCATAAAGACAAAAGAGTCAGGACTATCATATAGGCGCTAGGGCTTGACCTGACCAGCCAATCAGATAGGTTTCTCCAACCGGCCGTCTAGCCTAAGTAAAGGCCAAAGTGGAGTGTTGCATGTCATGGACTGCTCAGCCACCAGGACTCCATCTTTAAACATCGCAGGTTGCCATCCATGGTCAACAAGTATACCCATGGGGGAGGGTATTCCTCTGCAGAGGTGCAGTTGGTGTATTCTACTGCCCCAGCTGCCAGGGCAGTTATTTATCAGGAAAAAAAAAAGGTTAAATCATGACTATATATTGTTCTTTACCACTGTTGTTCTTCTATAAGGATGGCTTTGGCTTTAAATAACCTATGAAGGTTAATATGCCATTAACAAAGAAACCAAACCGAATCTCTTCTGGGTTCTGAACCCATGAAATATTTCTTAGCTAAGGTCATCTTCATTCTGGCATTGTTTTGACAGAAAAATACCCCTCACACACACTAAAAAAAAACAAAAAAAACAAACAAACAACAGCTCCCACCAAACCTCCAAAAGCAATTCCCTAAAAAAATTTTTTTTAAAAAACAGCTCCCACCCCAAAACAGGACCATAAATGTTAACCTCTTGATGATGTTTATTAGCTTATAAGTCATCACAAAAATATAGTGTTGCATACCCATACCTTAACTCTTCATATATTGTTGACTGTGGTTAGTATACCCATGGTCGTATACTCATCTTCTATCATCTCGGAGTCACTGCTATCTGTCGATTCTCTGCCATCTTCTATCTTGGATCTTGGCTGGTTCCAAGCTGATTTCTTTTGGAACTGGTATTCTTCCTGGCTTGATACTGGAATGCAACGTGTTGTTACTTTGTTTTTAGTTAACAACACAAGACTTTCTTTTTTTGAGCTTATATTTTATAAGTCAAACATGTGGAGAAATTGGCTATTGGGATGAGAGACACCATATGCCTTACTCGTCCCAGCACTCAGCCAAATCTGACTTTCCTAGCTACTTTCACACGGCTTGCTCTCATGAACCAGAAGAGAGGTTAACACAGGGTTAAAAGATGTCAATCATTTTCCTGTGTTTTTCCACTAAAACATTATTTTGAATCTAAACTACTTACTGTACATAATTAATAGGCTACCTATCAATTATGTAATAATAGTTTGGTGTTGATAGCTTAAAATCCCACTCTTAGGACAAGTTTTCAGCTAGTTGTTTATAAATTGGAATTTATAAAAAGTTTTAAAAAGATATCTAAAAAATATATATCAATTTCTGGAATAAAATAAAAACATCCAAGTCCACTCCTTAGGACGATAACAATTATGCAATGAGCACCCCCCCAAAAAAAAAGGTTTAACATTAAAAGTTGATTTTTTTTTTCTTTAAATTAAAATTCTTGTATCTATTTTTGCAATCCATGAATCTCTTGGTTGTTGATAATTGATAGAAATTAATAATCAGTTAAATAGAGATCATGTGACATACCCTCTTACAAAATGGCTGACCAAACATACTTTCCTCTGTGTACATACAAAAAAAATTGCTTAGAATATCATAAAGGTTTTTAAAAAGATAGCTCAAAAGAAGATATGAATTCCTGGAATAAAATTTGATAAAATTTTCAAGAAGAAGAAAAAAAATGGAACAAATCAGAGTTTGTGAGATTAGCAAAATATGCTTGAAGAGAATTTATTTTATCTTATCAACTGTTTTTTGGTTTTCATTTCTTTGTTTATGAATTTTTTCTTTTCTATTTTTTTTTTCTTTCTATCTTTAAACAGTTTTGCCCCCCCCCATCAACCTTTTCTCACAAACATAGATATATATGTATAAATGTATTGATATAGACTACATGACCCATAAATCTGTTGTGTTCCTGTAGTAACCATGGTCCATGATGATATTGATGCTTCTATTTAAGGAGTGATTGATTTTGATTAGCATTTCATAGTTAACAGTGGTTCATAATGATATTGATGCTTCTATTTAGGAAGGAGTAAAAGATTCTAATTAGTTTTTTATAGTTAACAGTTTAGTTTCAATTTCCTTCTCCTAGACTGGTTGCCTAACTAAGTTTAAAGAGCCCAGTTTGCCCTACTAATTACCTATAGCTGGAGAGAGAATAGTTGGATGCACACCTTTTCCAAGGGTATTCGTGCTATGTGAAATGCAAACAGCCTTGTCCAGGATTTGAACTTATCGTTGTATCTATATCCTACAATGATAACCATTACACCCCACACTCTTTAGACATTTGAATAAACCTGTGAAGAAATGATTGCCTTGTTGTGTGATTATTTTCTAACATGTTGCCTACCAAATTTCCCCATGGTTGTACCAAATTTTCTTGTCATTTTTTACCTGTATGATAGGATATTTCAAAATTCACTATTTACCTCAGATCACATTCAGTTCAAATAAAGTCCTATTATTATTGTAATCCGAGTCCTTCTGTTAAGTAACCAGACTAGAAGAAGGTTGGTTGGTTGGTTGGTTGGGTATTATGACATATCAACCCATTGGGTTATCTTATGCAGAAGTTGTTTTTGTTTTATTCATTCTTAATGGGTACTCAATCATTTTTTTAAATTCAATTATTTTTTAATACAGTTTTTTTAAACTGATTTTTTCTATTTAACCCATAGATAGGACCCTAACAGGTACTACCACTCCAGGTCTGAGTGAACCTAGGAGTAATGCTGATTAAGGGGTATTCCATACTCCAGAGCTATGGAATTGGAACTTCCCCAATAGATGCAATTTAATGCCATACCCAGAACACCTGCCTCAGTCACCGCCCTCTAGTGCATATATGATAATAAAGGGTTGGGGGTTTGCCATAAGGGCAATAAGGGCGGAACAATCATATAGGTACTAGGGCGTGGTATGACCAGCCGATTGATCAGAGGGGGCCTCTCTGACCTAAGTAAGGGCCAAAGGGGAGTGTTGCATGTCATGGACTGCTCAGCCACCAGGGTTCCATCCTTAACCATCATGGGATGCTACCTATGGCCAACATGTGGCCCGATCAGAGAGGGGGTCTTATCCCTCTTCAGAGGTGCAGTCGGCATATTCTAAAGCCAACAGGGCTGCTAGAAGGAAAAAAGAAAGGTTATAACTTTTCAACTAAATGTCTACTTTATATGAATAAACAAAAGAATAAAGATTTTGTTTAGCTAATCTAGACACAAAATAAGTCTCCAGTGGAAACTGTTTGCATTTCATATAGCATTAATACTCTTGAGAAAGGTAGATATTTACCCAACCAAGGACTAATATTAGCATTAGTATATCTGTGATATACTAACATTGAACACAACAGAAGGAAAGACAAGACCATCATGATGTAATGACATGCAACACTCCACTTTGGCCCTTACTTAGGTCAGAGAGGCCCCCTCTGATCAATCGGCTGGTCATACCAAGCCCTAGTACCTATATGATTGTTCCGCCCTTATTGCCCTTATGGCAAACCCCCAACCCTTTATTATCATATATGTGCTAGAAGGCGGTGGCTGAGTATTCTGGGTATGGCGTTAAACTGCATCTAGCATTAATACTCTTGAGAAAGGTAGATATTTACCCAACCAAGGACTAATATTAGCATTAGTATATCTGTGATATACTAACATTGAACACAACAGAAGGAAAGACAAGATAAACTCGCTTATACATACAAGAACATTTAACCGTTTATATATATTTACCAACCTCTCTGCGCAAATATGGGGCATCCAGCAAGGATCAAACTTGCTATTCAGTAATAATGGATCTGCAAGACTAACTTGTTAACCATTACATCATGATGGTACACTCTATGCTTGGGAAAGGCATGTATTCAATTATTCTCCCTCCAGCTGTGGGGAAACAGTAAGAAAGACTGAGCTTTTTAACCTTATTTAGGCAATTAGTCTAGAGGAAGAAAAACTCTGCTTAAAGAATTGACCTTGTGTCACATCCTGCTTATGCAGAGGGAATGGTATATATATATAAGTTATTTGTGTGTTTTGAAGTATTTCATCAAAATCTGCAAGTGTTATGTAGTACTTGGGTTTTATTTTAGTACCCAGGTCTTTGCTTTTTTTGATTGGGTTAAATAGTACAACTACTGTTACATAATTATTAGATCCCTAATACTTATATAAGGTAGTATAGAAACATAATGGCGATTAATGCAGTTGATGGCCTTGAGAGTGAGTGACGGCGCTTGACCTCACTCTCACCTTGCCTTCCAGGGATACATCGTGAGAACCGGAAGGCATAGAAAACCCTGTCTTCCGGTTTAAGGATAGTAAGTCTCAGTCAGTTAGAAGGTAGGAGCCGAGCTCGTGGGATGTAAGTCTCACCTGCGCAGATGTCTGGGTTGGGGATTGAAAATAAAGTAACATCAAAGTAAATCGAAGTCTTGTGTTTATTACCTAAAAACTAACAATGACACAGAAACCAGACCCGAAGTCCCCAAGAAAGTCCAGACCTTAGAAGAGACCAGACCAAGATAGATGAAGAAATAGCAAAGCCGGCCAGAAGAAAATACGACCAGAAGTAAGAAGTAAGAAAAGGGTATACAACACTACTGTTCTTCTATGGCATTGGCATCAAATGGCATTAAATAACCCACATAGGTTGATATGTCATTAAATACAAAGAAACCAAATCAAATCAAATCAAGAAATTAGATATGTAAGCAAACATGACACAAGGATTATAAAAATCCTGATTGTACAAATCTTTATCTTTTCTTGTGGAAATATTTGACATAAGAAGAGATTAACATCTATAACTAATAATCTATATATTAATACTCATGTTCCTTAATTGTATGATTGTTATCATCTTGCAACACACTCTGGTTAAGAATTAGACCGTCCAAATCATATAAGATGAAATGCAAAAATTAAAATCCTGATTATCTGGTGCTGCTTATCAGCCGAATTCTTATTTCATATGAGTGTCATCATCTCAGTTAAATAATGGACCATTCTGTTTTTATTATAAAGAAAGAAAGGGAAGAAAGGGAAGAAAAAGGACATGCTATACAGAAAACTATAATAATAAAGCAAGAAAGAAAGCGAGTAGAGGAAAGGGTTTTCAAATTTTTTTAATTTAAACTCAATTTTTTTTAAACACAATTTTTTTAAACTCATTTTTTTTTCTATTTAACTCATAGATAGACCTATGAGTTAAATAGAAAAAAATGTGTTTAAAACTCTAACAGGTACTACCACTCCAGATCAGAGTGGACCTGGGAGTAATGAAGCGAAGAAGGAGTACCCCACACTCCCCAGAGCTCCAAAATTGGAACTTCACTATTAGATGCAGTTTAACGTTATCCAGGACACCATGACTGAAGTTTGAACTTGCTTACTAAAATATCACAGTCCCGCATGTTAGCCACTAAGCCACAATGACTCCCCTTAATTGAGTTTTAATCAATAATTTCTTTATTCACTTATGCAAATTTTAACTACCACTACTACTCCACTTAGTATTTTTAAGACTACTACTACTACTACTACTACTACTACAACTATTTGTGTTTTTAAAAAAATTTTATTACTGATTGCAACAATTCAGTGTAAAATTTTTAATTGGCAACAAGGTTTCTAAAATAGACATTTAAAAAACTGAATTGATTATATGGGATTATATGTGTTTGTCTCGTAGTTTCATTGAATCAGCAATTCAAATCTTGACCTCATATCCTGCATAGATAGCTACTTCAGCTAGTTAAAAATAAATGTGCAGAGGGGTGCCCCCCCCTGTCTATCCCAAAAAGGTGTCCTGGGTATAAAACTACATCTGTTGGTAAGACTCCTGTTCTGAAGATCTGGGGAGTGTGGAATACCCCTTCTTTGCCATTACTCTCAGGTCCACTGTGACTCAAAGTAGTAGTACCTGTTAGGGTCTCATCTATGGATACAAAAGATCTGTTTACAAATTATTAGTAGGAATACTTGATATGATATAACCGTGTGCAAAAAACAGATTTGTTTGAAAATTATTAGTATTATATAGGAATACTTGAAACTGTGATTCTGTGCAAAAAATGATTAGACAAATTAAAAGTGTAATGGAATATTGAAAAATATAGTAATGGTAATCAAACTTTGATTTTAAATAACCCATAAGAAGTGGTGAGATACGACATCCCTTAAGAAGAAGAAAACCCAGACAACAGCAGAAAACAGAAGATTCTAAAATTGACTTAAAAAAAAAATAAATTGAGTAGATAGGATTTTTAGTGTAGTATCTAACTTTCTAACTCTTTTTGCTAAAGAGTTCTTTCAACTGAAACAGTCCAAGGGAGATAATTCATAATCTACAGTATCATATGTAAATGAGGTAATGCTATAAAAGCTGGACTGCCTCAGTTTGGTTTGATTTGGTTTCTTTTACGGCATATCAACCTCAGTGGGTCATTTAATGTGGACAAAGTTTTGAAATAAATTAATTCTTAATGGATGCTCAATTTTTTTATAAACACATTTTTCTAATTAACCCATAATGGTACCCTAACAGGTACTACCACTATGACTGCCTCAGTAATAAGCAGTCGGCTACGATACTTGACTAAGATAACGTTTGTTTCAGAGACTGCTTCACTTCATATTGAATCTACAATTCAAATCTTGACTTCATACTCTGCATAGATGGCTACATCAGCTAGTTAAAAATAAAGTATCATTTGAGAATGATTTCTATATTTCTGTGATTTCTACAAATTACATCTTTTAATTGTTCAATAGACTGAAGGTGACGACTGTATACTTTTGATTTTAAATATCCTTCAGAAAAAATCACAAGAGTTCAAATCAGGTGATCAGGTGGGCCAACCCATATTATCGCGAATGAGATCAACTGACCGGGGAACATCTCACCTGTCCAATTCATATGGGTAATCTGAAACAAAATAAAAAAAATTTATCATATGAAGATAGGAGGGTTGGAGTAAAATCCGACAGTATGAGGTGAGGTAAAAGGAAAATGAACAAAAATAATGACTCAAACAAGTCCAAGTAGGAGAGAAATATTTTGTCCTTCTGACGCAAAGAACATCCTCAGTATGTTCTTCACGTCAGAAGGACAAATATTTCTCTCTACTTGGACTTGTTTGAGTCATTATTTTTGTTCACTTTTCCTTTTACCTCACCTCATTTTATCATATGTACATTTGGAAAATTAAAAGACTTTTTTTTATTATTTAATCTATTTTGATTTTATTAAACCTAAAATATGTTGGAATAATTTTGTATATAAGGTATGCTACAATTCTCACCTGGATTTATAGACTAGCCGAGGTCACATGGTTTATTCTTTGCCAATTACCAGCCATAATGTTCGGCTGATTAACTACTTAAACACTGATACTTGCCACAGTTTACTCGCAACCATTGAGGAGGGACTTACAATACTCAGGATTCTTTACCAGAGGATTACCAAGGATCAGGATTCTTTACCAGAGGATTACCAAGGATCCAATTCCACTGGACAAGCATTTTTGCTTAAAGCCTATAGGATGGCCCACTAGATTGTAACAAAATATATCAGATAATTTTGCCCTACCCTGTATGTACTACCATCTCCAACCCATAAACAGGAACATTTTTCATCTCTTTCTCTCTTCCCCCCTCTCTCTCTCTCTCTAGTAATTTTGATATATAAAGTTGATGTTTTTTGGAGTTTGAATAAAAAGAATAGAATGCCACTTACCTCGTGCCAGAGAAAAAGTGGTGCTAATCTTTTTATATGCATTCTTATCTGATTCCATTAGTCTTTCTAATTTCATATATTTCATTACATTAAAACTCAAATACTTACGCCAGAGGGTGCATATTCTTGCTAGTAAAATAAATTTTAATATACAAATGTTGATGTCATTTTATAAAAGTTGCTTCAGTTACTAAATACATTTTGTTGTTTAGTTATTCAGTTTCAGTTTTGTATTTCCTTCTTAATGATCATCTGTAGGTTTTCTTGACTGTGTTTGTACGTTACAACTGAAAATCTCAGTAATAAATCAATAAAAAGAAAATACATTCTACTTAATTCAATTTTTCATTTAATCAAATATATTCTAAGCAATTTTTTTTTTCTAGGGTTAACACAAGACTTTCTTTTTGAGCTTATATTTATAAGTCAAACATGTGGAGAAATTGGCTATTGGGATGAGAGACACCATATGCCTTACTCGTCCCAGCACTCAGCCAAATCTGACTTTCCTAGCTACTTTCACACGGCTTGCTCTCATGAACCAGAAGAGAGGTTAACACAGGGTTAAAAGATGTCAATCATTTTCCTGTGTTTTTCCACTAAACATTATTTTGAATCTAAACTACTTACTGTACATAATTAATAGGCTACCTATCAATTATGTAATAATAGTTTGGTGTTGATAGCTTAAAATCCCACTCTTAGGACAAGTTTTCAGCTAGTTGTTTATAAATTGGAATTTATAAAAAGTTTTAAAAAGATATCTAAAAAATATATATCAATTTCTGGAATAAAATAAAAACATCCAAGTCCACTCCTTAGGACGATAACAATTATGCAATGAGCACCCCCCCAAAAAAAAGGTTTAACATTAAAAGTTGATTTTTTTTCTTTAAAATTAAAATTCTTGTATCTATTTTTGCAATCCATGAATCTCTTGGTTGTTGATAATTGATAGAAATTAATAATCAGTTAAATAGAGATCATGTGACATACCCTCTTACAAAATGGCTGACCAAACATACTTTCCCTCTGTGTACATACAAAAAAAATTGCTTAGAATATCATAAAGGTTTTAAAAAAGATAGCTCAAAAGAAGATATGAATTCCTGGAATAAAATTTGATAAAATTTTCAAAAGAAGAAGAAAAAAATGGAACAAATCAGAGTTTGTGAGATTAGCAAAATATGCTTGAAGAGAATTTATTTTATCTTATCAACTGTTTTTTGGTTTTCATTTCTTTGTTTATGAATTTTTTCTTTTTCTATTTTTTTTTCTTTCTATCTTTAAACAGTTTTGCCCCCCCCCATCAACCTTTTCTCAACAACATAGATATATATGTATAAATGTATTGATATAGACTACATGACCCATAAATCTGTTGTGTTCCTGTAGTAACCATGGTCCATGATGATATTGATGCTTCTATTTAAGGAGTGATTGATTTTGATTAGCATTTCATAGTTAACAGTGGTTCATAATGATATTGATGCTTCTATTTAGGAAGGAGTAAAAGATTCTAATTAGTTTTTTATAGTTAACAGTTTAGTTTCAATTTCCTTCTCCTAGACTGGTTGCCTAACTAAGTTTAAAGAGCCCAGTTTGCCCTACTAATTACCTATAGCTGGAGAGAGAATAGTTGGATGCACACCTTTTCCAAGGGTATTCGTGCTATGTGAAATGCAAACAGCCTTGTCCAGGATTTGAACTTATCGTTGTATCTATATCCTACAATGATAACCATTACACCCCACACTCTTTAGACATTTTGAATAAACCTGTGAAGAAATGATTGCCTTGTTGTGTGATTATTTTCTAACATGTTGCCTACCAAATTTCCCCATGGTTGTACCAAATTTTCTTGTCATTTTTTACCTGTATGATAGGATATTTCAAAATTCACTATTTACCTCAGATCACATTCAGTTCAATAAAGTCCTATTATTATTGTAATCCGAGTCCTTCTGTTAAGTAACCAGACTAGAAGAAGGTTGGTTGGTTGGTTGGTTGGGTATTATGACATATCAACCCATTGGGTTATCTTATGCAGAAGTTGTTTTTGTTTATTCATTCTTTTAATGGGTATCCAATCATTTTTTTAAATTCAATTATTTTTTAATACAGTTTTTTTAAACTGATTTTTTCTATTTAACCCATAGATAGGACCCTAACAGGTACTACCACTCTAGGTCTGAGTGAAACCTAGGAGTAATGCTGATTAAGGGGTATTCCATACTCCAGAGCTATGGAATTGGAACTTCCCAATAGATGCAATTTAATGCCATACCCAGAACACCTGCCTCAGTCACCGCCCTCTAGTGCATATATGATAATAAAGGGTTGGGGGTTTGCCATAAGGGCAATAAGGGCGGAACAATCATATAGGTACTAGGGCGTGGTATGACCAGCCGATTGATCAGAGGGGGCCTCTCTGACCTAAGTAAGGGCCAAAGGGAAGTGTTGCATGTCATGGACTGCTCAGCCACCAGGGTTCCATCCTTAACCATCATGGGATGCTACCTATGGCCAACATGTGGCCCGATCAGAGAGGGGGTCTTATCCCTCTTCAGAGGTGCAGTCGGCATATTCTAAAGCCAACAGGGCTGCTAGAAGGAAAAAAGAAAGGTTATAACTTTTCAACTAAATGTCTACTTTATATGAATAAACAAAAGAATAAAGATTTTGTTTAGCTAATCTAGACACAAAATAAGTCTCCAGTGGAAACTGTTTGCATTTCATATAGCATTAATACTCTTGAGAAAGGTAGATATTTACCCAACCAAGGACTAATATTAGCATTAGTATATCTGTGATATACTAACATTGAACACAACAGAAGGAAAGACAAGACCATCATGATGTAATGACATGCAACACTCCACTTTGGCCCTTACTTAGGTCAGAGAGGCCCCCTCTGATCAATCGGCTGGTCATACCAAGCCCTAGTACCTATATGATTGTTCCGCCCTTATTGCCCTTATGGCAAACCCCCAACCCTTTATTATCATATATGTGCTAGAAGGCGGTGGCTGAGTATTCTGGGTATGGCGTTAAACTGCATCTAGCATTAATACTCTTGAGAAAGGTAGATATTTACCCAACCAAGGACTAATATTAGCATTAGTATATCTGTGATATACTAACATTGAACACAACAGAAGGAAGACAAGATAAACTCGCTTATACATACAAGAACATTTAACCGTTTATAATATATTTACCAACCTCTCTGCGCAAATATGGGGCATCCAGCAAGGATCAAACTTGCTATTCAGTAATAATGGATCTGCAAGACTAACTTGTTAACCATTACATCATGATGGTACACTCTATGCTTGGGAAAGGCATGTATTCAATTATTCTCCCTCCAGCTGTGGGGAAACAGTAAGAAAGACTGAGCTTTTTAACCTTATTTAGGCAATTAGTCTAGAGGAAGAAAAACTCTGCTTAAAGAATTGACCTTGTGTCACATCCTGCTTATGCAGAGGGAATGGTATATATATATAAGTTATTTGTGTGTTTTGAATATTTCATCAAAATCTGCAAGTGTTATGTAGTACTTGGGTTTATTTTAGTACCCAGGTCTTTGCTTCTTTTTGATTGGGTTAAATAAGTACAACTACTGTTACATAATTATTAGATCCCTAATACTTATATAAGGTAGTATAGAAACATAATGGCGATTAATGCAGTTGATGGCCTTGAGAGTGAGTGACGGCGCTTGACTCACTCTCACCTTGCCTTCCAGGGATACATCGTGAGAACCGGAAGGCATAGAAAACCCTGTCTTCCGGTTTAAGGATAGTAAGTCTCAGTCAGTTAGAAGGTAGGAGCCGAGCTCGTGGGATGTAAGTCTCACCTGCGCAGATGTCTGGGTTGGGGATTGAAAATAAAGTAACATCAAAGTAAATCGAAGTCTTGTGTTTATTACCTAAAAACTACAATGACACAGAAACCAGACCCGAAGTCCCCAAGAAAGTCCAGACCTTAGAAGAGACCAGACCAAGATAGATGAAGAAATAGCAAAGGCCGGCCAGAAGAAAATACGACCAGAAGTAAGAAGTAAGAAAAGGGTATACAACACTACTGTTCTTCTATGGCATTGGCATCAAATGGCATTAAATAACCCACATAGGTTGATATGTCATTAAATACAAAGAAACCAAATCAAATCAAATCAAGAAATTAGATATGTAAGCAAACATGACACAAGGATTATAAAAATCCTGATTGTACAAATCTTTATCTTTTCTTGTGGAAATATTTGACATAAGAAGAGATTAACATCTATAACTAATAATCTATATATTAATACTCATGTTCCTTAATTGTATGATTGTTATCATCTTGCAACACACTCTGGTTAAGAATTAGACCGTCCAAATCATATAAGATGAAATGCAAAAATTAAAATCCTGATTATCTGGTGCTGCTTATCAGCCGAATTCTTATTTCATATGAGTGTCATCATCTCAGTTAAATAATGGACCATTCTGTTTTTATTATAAAGAAAGAAAGGGAAGAAAGGGAAGAAAAAGGACATGCTATACAGAAACTATAATAATAAAGCAAGAAAGAAAGCGAGTAGAGGAAAGGGTTTTCAAATTTTTTTAATTTAAACTCAATTTTTTTTAAACACAATTTTTTAAACTCATTTTTTTTTTATTTAACTCATAGATAGACCTATGAGTTAAATAAAAAAAAATGTGTTTAAAAAACTCTAACAGGTACTACCACTCCAGATCAGAGTGGACCTGGGAGTAATGAAGCGAAGAAGGAGTACCCCACACTCCCCAGAGCTCCAAAATTGGAACTTCACTATTAGATGCAGTTTAACGTTATACCCCAGGACACCATGACTGAAGTTTGAACTTGCTTACTAAAATATCACAGTCCCGCATGTTAGCCACTAAGCCACAATGACTCCCCTTAATTGAGTTTTAATCAATAATTTCTTTATTCACTTATGCAAATTTTAACTACCACTACTACTCCACTTAGTATTTTTAAGACTACTACTACTACTACACTACTACTACAACTATTTGTGTTTTTTAAAAAAATTTTATTACTGATTGCAACAATTCAGTGTAAATTTTTTAATTGGCAACAAGGTTTCTAAAATAGACATTTAAATGAACAGGATCGTATCTTTCTACAAAATGAAAAATGCGGGTCTGTGCACATGGCTCTGTTCTTCTACAAAGATGGCTTTGGCATTAAACAACCCATGAAGGTTGATATGCCATTAAACAAAGAAACCAAATCAAACAAAATTAGATTAAATTTGAATTAATGGTATAATTTTTTTTCAAGCCATGCAAAGGAAAAAATAAAAACAATATATTTTTACATTTAATTTTCAAAATAAATTGTAAAATTGTAAGCTGTGCCTGTTTTATGCCTTTTACCACCAAGGAAAACATAGTGTAAAAAAGGGCAGGAAGCCGGGATGACAATATGTTTATAGAGCCAAACTTTCTATTGCAAATGTTTCTTTTCTCATCTGGCCGAGTGAATCCATTTTAAGATGAAAGATAAAATGAAAACATTAGTTTGATACAACATCTGTTACTTTCCCAACTCTGAAATAGGAACTCTTAAATCATTGGGAAAGGAGAAAGGAGAAGGGGAAAAGAAGTAGAGGGGAGGAGAAAGGGGGAGAAGAAGTAGAGAGAGGAGAAAGGGGAGAAGAAAGGTAGAAAGAGAAGGCTGTTACTTTCTCAGCTCTGTTCAGAAATAGTAACTCTTAAACTATTGCTAAAGGAGAAGGAGAAAGAGAGAGAGAATGAGAAATAGGAGGAAGAATGAGAAAGAGAAAGATAAGGAGAGAGAGAAGGAGAAGAGGAGAGAGAGAAGGAAGAAGTAGAGAGGAGGAGAAAAGAGAAGGAAGAATGAGAAGCAGAAAGAGAAGGAGTAGAAAGAGAAAGGAGAAGGAGAGAGAAGAAGAGAAGAAGAAGGAGAGAGAGGAGGAGAAAGAGAGGAAGAGAAAGAGAAGAGAGAAGGGAGAGACGAGGAAGAAGGAGAAAGAAGAGAGAGAGAAAGAAGAAAGGAGAAGAAGAAGAAGAGAGGAGGAGAAAGAGAAAGAAGAATGAGAAGGAGAGAAAGAGAAGAGAGAGAAGGAGAAGGAGAGAGAAAACGAGAAAGGGAAAGCGAAAGGAGAAGGAGAAAGATGAGAAAGAGAAGGTTTGTAGAAAGTACCTTAAGCAGACAGAATAATTTCTATCATGAAAGCTTTGTCTGTTCACCAAGCAAGCAAAAAAAACAAAAAAAAAAAAAACAAAGTAACAAACCAAATTCCTACCCCGCCCCTCACTACCGTTATTTACAAAACTGCGGACTGACTCTTCTTAAGATTGTAATCAATTCAAGTAGAAATCCACCTTTCACAGTCGAACGACAGACGACGGACTATGCTCAGATTTTGGGAACTGAATTTATTTATCAGGTTAGGTTAGGTTGGTTGGATTTTACGGCATGTCAACCCTTGATGAGTTATTTTATGCCGAAGAAACTTGTTTGATTCATCTTGTTGGGTATTCAATATTTTTAAACATTTTTTGATCTATTTAACCCATAGACAGGACCCTAACAGGTACTAACACTCCCAGCACAGGGTGGACCTGGGAGTAATGGTGATTAAGAGGTACTCTACACTCTCCAGAGCTACAGAATTGGAACATCTCCAACAGATGCAGTTTAACGTCATATCCAGGACACTAAGACCCTTAGCCATCGCCTTCAAGCATATATATAATAAAGGTTGGAGGTTTGCCATAGGACAAAAGAGTCAGGACTATCATATAGGCGCTAGGGCTTGACCTGACCAGCCAATCAGATAGGTTTCTCCAACCGGCCGTCTAGCCTAAGTAAAGGCCAAAGTGGAGTGTTGCATGTCATGGACTGCTCAGCCACCAGGACTCCATCTTTAACATCGCAGGTTGCCATCCATGGTCAACAAGTATACCCATGGGGAGGTATTCCTCTGCAGAGGGTTGGTTTGTATTCTACTGCCCCAGCTGCCAGGGCAGTTTTTATCAGGAAAAAAAAAAGGTTAAATCATGACTATATATTGTTCTTTACCACTGTTGTTCTTCTATAAGGATGGCTTTGGCTTTAAATAACCTATGAAGGTTAATATGCCATTAACAAACCAAACCGAATCTCTTCTGGGTTCTGAACCCATGAAATATTTCTTAGCTAAGGTCATCTTCATTCTGGCATTGTTTTGACAGAAAAATACCCTCACACACACTAAAAAAAAAAAAAAAAAAAAACAAACAACAGCTCCCACCAAACCCAAAAGCAATTCCCTAAAAAAATTTTTTTTAAAAAACAGCTCCCACCCCAAAACAGGACCATAAATGTTAACCTCTTGATGATGTTTATTAGCTTATAAGTCATCCCAAAAATATAGTGTTGCATACCCATACCTTAACTCTTCATATATTGTTGACTGTGGTTAGTATACCCATGGTCGTATACTCATCTTCTATCATCTCGGAGTCACTGCTATCTGTCGATTCTCTGCCATCTTCTATCTTGGATCTTGGCTGGTTCCAAGCTGATTTCTTTTAACTGGTATTCTTCCTGGCTTGATACTGGAATGCAACGTGTTGTTACTTTGTTTTTAGTTAACAACACAAGACTTTCTTTTTTGAGCTTATATTTTATATAAGTCAAACATGTGGAGAAATTGGCTATTGGATGAGAGACACCATATGCCCTTACTCGCCCAGCACTCAGCCAAATCTGACTTCCTAGCTACTTTCACACGGCTTGCTCTCATGAACCAGAAGAGAGGTTAACACAGGGTTAAAAGATGTCAATCATTTTCCTGTGTTTTCCACTAAAACATTATTTTGAATCTAAACTACTTACTGTACATAATTAATAGGCTACCTATCAATTATGTAATAATAGTTTGGTGTTGATAGCTTAAAATCCCACTCTTAGGACAAGTTTTCAGCTAGTTGTTTATAAATTGGAATTTATAAAAAGTTTTAAAAAGATATCTAAAAAATATATATCAATTCTGGAATAAAATAAAAACATCCAAGTCCACTCCTTAGGACGATAACAATTATGCAATGAGCACCCCCCCCAAAAAAAAAAGGTTTAACATTAAAAGTTGATTTTTTTTTTCTTTAAATTAAAATTCTTGTATCTATTTTTGCAATCCATGATTCTTGGTTGTTGATAATTGATAGAAATTAATAATCAGTTAAAAAGAGATCATGTGACATACCCTCTTACAAAATGGCTGACCAAACATACTTTCCTCTGTGTACATACAAAAAAAAATTGCTTAGAATATCATAAAGGTTTTAAAAAGATAGCTCAAAAGAAGATATGAATTCCTGGAATAAAATTTGATAAAATTTTCAAGAAGAAGAAAAAAAAATGGAACAAATCAGAGTTTGTGAGATTAGCAAAATATGCTTGAAGAGAATTTATTTTATCTTATCAACTGTTTTTTGGTTTTCATTTCTTTGTTTATGAATTTTTTCTTTTTCTATTTTTTTTTCTTTCTATCTTTAAACAGTTTTGCCCCCCCCCCATCAACCTTTTCTCACAAACATAGATATATATGTATAAATGTATTGATATAGACTACATGACCCATAAATCTGTTGTGTTCCTGTAGTAACCATGGTCCATGATGATATTGATGCTTCTATTTAAGGAGTGATTGATTTTGATTAGCATTTCATAGTTAACAGTGGTTCATAATGATATTGATGCTTCTATTTAGGAAGGAGTAAAAGATTCTAATTAGTTTTTTATAGTTAACAGTTTAGTTTCAATTTCCTTCTCCTAGACTGGTTGCCTAACTAAGTTTAAAGAGCCCAGTTTGCCCTACTAATTACCTATAGCTGGAGAGAGAATAGTTGGATGCACACCTTTTCCAAGGGTATTCGTGCTATGTGAAATGCAAACAGCCTTGTCCAGGATTTGAACTTATCGTTTGTATCTATATCCTACAATGATAACCATTACACCCCACACTCTTTAGACATTTGAATAAACCTGTGAAGAAATGATTGCCTTGTTGTGTGATTATTTTCTAACATGTTGCCTACCAAATTTCCCCATGGTTGTACCAAATTTTCTTGTCATTTTTTACCTGTATGATAGGATATTTCAAAATTCACTATTTACCTCAGATCACATTCAGTTCAAATAAAAGTCCTATTATTATTGTAATCCGAGTCCTTCTGTTAAGTAACCAGACTAGAAGAAGGTTGGTTGGTTGGTTGGTTGGGTTTATGACATATCAACCCATTGGGTTATCTTATGCAGAAGTTGTTTTTGTTTTATTCATTCTTAATGGGTACTCAATCATTTTTTAAATTCAATTTTTTTAATACAGTTTTTTTAAACTGATTTTTTCTATTTAACCCATAGATAGGACCCTAACAGGTACTACCACTCCAGGTCTGAGTGAACCTAGGAGTAATGCTGATTAAGGGGTATTCCATACTCCAGAGCTATGGAATTGGAACTTCCCCAATAGATGCAATTTAATGCCATACCCAGAACACCTGCCTCAGTCACCGCCCTCTAGTGCATATATGATAATAAAGGGTTGGGGGTTTGCCATAAGGGCAATAAGGGCGGAACAATCATATAGGTACTAGGGCGTGGTATGACCAGCCGATTGATCAGAGGGGGCCTCTCTGACCTAAGTAAGGGCCAAAGGGGAGTGTTGCATGTCATGGACTGCTCAGCCACCAGGGTTCCATCCTTAACCATCATGGATGCTACCTATGGCCAACATGTGGCCCGATCAGAGAGGGGGTCTTATCCCTCTTCAGAGGTGCAGTCGGCATATTCTAAAGCCAACAGGGCTGCTAGAAGGAAAAAAGAAAGGTTATAACTTTTCAACTAAATGTCTACTTTATATGAATAAACAAAAGAATAAAGATTTTGTTTAGCTAATCTAGACACAAAATAAGTCTCCAGTGGAAACTGTTTGCATTTCATATAGCATTAATACTCTTGAGAAAGGTAGATATTTACCCAACCAAGGACTAATATTAGCATTAGTATATCTGTGATATACTAACATTGAACACAACAGAAGGAAAGACAAGACCATCATGATGTAATGACATGCAACACTCCACTTTGGCCCTTACTTAGGTCAGAGAGGCCCCCTCTGATCAATCGGCTGGTCATACCAAGCCCCTAGTACCTATATGATTGTTCCGCCCTTATTGCCCTTATGGCAAACCCCAACCCTTTATTATCATATATGTGCTAGAAGGCGGTGGCTGAGTATTCTGGGTATGGCGTTAAACTGCATCTAGCATTAATACTCTTGAGAAAGGTAGATATTTTACCCAACCAAGGACTAATATTAGCATTAGTATATCTGTGATATACTAACATTGAACACAACAGAAGGAAAGACAAGATAAACTCGCTTATACATACAAGAACATTTAACCGTTTATATATATTTACCAACCTCTCTGCGCAAATATGGGGCATCCAGCAAGGATCAAACTTGCTATTCAGTAATAATGGATCTGCAAGACTAACTTGTTAACCATTACATCATGATGGTACACTCTATGCTTGGGAAAGGCATGTATTCAATTATTCTCCCTCCAGCTGTGGGGAAACAGTAAGAAAGACTGAGCTTTTTAACCTTATTTAGGCAATTAGTCTAGAGGAAGAAAAACTCTGCTTAAAGAATTGACCTTGTGTCACATCCTGCTTATGCAGAGGGAATGGTATATATATATAAGTTATTTGTGTGTTTTGAAGTATTTCATCAAAATCTGCAAGTGTTATGTAGTACTTGGGTTTTATTTTAGTACCCAGGTCTTTGCTTCTTTTTGATTGGGTTAAATAGTACAACTACTGTTACATAATTATTAGATCCCTAATACTTATATAAGGTAGTATAGAAACATAATGGCGATTAATGCAGTTGATGGCCTTGAGAGTGAGTGACGGCGCTTGACCTCACTCTCACCTTGCCTTCCAGGGATACATCGTGAGAACCGGAAGGCATAGAAAACCCTGTCTTCCGGTTTAAGGATAGTAAGTCTCAGTCAGTTAGAAGGTAGGAGCCGAGCTCGTGGGATGTAAGTCTCACCTGCGCAGATGTCTGGGTTGGGGATTGAAAATAAAGTAACATCAAAGTAAATCGAAGTCTTGTGTTTATTACCTAAAAACTAACAATGACACAGAAACCAGACCCGAAGTCCCCAAGAAAGTCCAGACCTTAGAAGAGACCAGACCAAGATAGATGAAGAAATAGCAAAGCCGGCCAGAAGAAAATACGACCAGAAGTAAGAAGTAAGAAAAGGGTATACAACACTACTGTTCTTCTATGGCATTGGCATCAAATGGCATTAAATAACCCACATAGGTTGATATGTCATTAAATACAAAGAAACCAAATCAAATCAAATCAAGAAATTAGATATGTAAGCAAACATGACACAAGGATTATAAAAATCCTGATTGTACAAATCTTTATCTTTTCTTGTGGAAATATTTGACATAAGAAGAGATTAACATCTATAACTAATAATCTATATATTAATACTCATGTTCCTTAATTGTATGATTGTTATCATCTTGCAACACACTCTGGTTAAGAATTAGACCGTCCAAATCATATAAGATGAAATGCAAAAATTAAAATCCTGATTATCTGGTGCTGCTTATCAGCCGAATTCTTATTTCATATGAGTGTCATCATCTCAGTTAAATAATGGACCATTCTGTTTTTATTATAAAGAAAGAAAGGGAAGAAAGGGAAGAAAAAGGACATGCTATACAGAAAACTATAATAATAAAGCAAGAAAGAAAGCGAGTAGAGGAAAGGGTTTTCAAATTTTTTTAATTTAAACTCAATTTTTTTTAAACACAATTTTTTAAACTCATTTTTTTTTCTATTTAACTCATAGATAGACCTATGAGTTAAATAGAAAAAAATGTGTTTAAAAACTCTAACAGGTACTACCACTCCAGATCAGAGTGGACCTGGGAGTAATGAAGCGAAGAAGGAGTACCCCACACTCCCCAGAGCTCCAAAATTGGAACTTCACTATTAGATGCAGTTTAACGTTATACCCAGGACACCATGACTGAAGTTTGAACTTGCTTACTAAAATATCACAGTCCCGCATGTTAGCCACTAAGCCACAATGACTCCCCTTAATTGAGTTTTAATCAATAATTTCTTTATTCACTTATGCAAATTTTAACTACCACTACTACTCCACTTAGTATTTTTAAGACTACTACTACTACTACTACTACTACTACAACTATTTGTGTTTTTAAAAAAATTTTATTACTGATTGCAACAATTCAGTGTAAATTTTTAATTGGCAACAAGGTTTCTAAAATAGACATTTAAAAAACTGAATTGATTATATGGGATTATATGTGTTTGTCTCGTAGTTTCATTGAATCAGCAATTCAAATCTTGACCTCATATCCTGCATAGATAGCTACTTCAGCTAGTTAAAAATAAATGTGCAGAGGGGTGCCCCCCCCCCTGTCTATCCCAAAAAGGTGTCCTGGGTATAAAACTACATCTGTTGGTAAGACTCCTGTTCTGAAGATCTGGGGAGTGTGGAATACCCCTTCTTTGCCATTACTCTCAGGTCCACTGTGACTCAAAGTAGTAGTACCTGTTAGGGTCTCATCTATGGATACAAAAGATCTGTTTACAAATTATTAGTAGGAATACTTGATATGATATAACCGTGTGCAAAAAAACAGATTTGTTTGAAAATTATTAGTATTATATAGGAATACTTGAAACTGTGATTCTGTGCAAAAAATGATTAGACAAATTAAAAGTGTAATGGAATATTGAAAAATATAGTAATGGTAATCAAACTTTGATTTTAAATAACCCATAAGAAGTGGTGAGATACGACATCCCTTAAGAAGAAGAAACCCCAGACAACAGCAGAAAACAGAAGATTCTAAAATTGACTTAAAAAAAAAATAAATTGAGTAGATAGGATTTTTAGTGTAGTATCTAACTTTCTAACTCTTTTGCTAAAGAGTTCTTTCAACTGAAACAGTCCAAGGGAGATAATTCATAATCTACAGTATCATATGTAAATGAGGTAATGCTATAAAAGCTGGACTGCCTCAGTTTGGTTTGATTTGGTTTCTTTTACGGCATATCAACCTCAGTGGGTCATTTAATGTGGACAAAGTTTTGAAATAAATTAATTCTTAATGGATGCTCAATTTTTTTATAAACACATTTTTCTAATTAACCCATAAATGGTACCCTAACAGGTACTACCACTATGACTGCCTCAGTAATAAGCAGTCGGCTACGATACTTGACTAAGATAACGTTTGTTTCCAGAGACTGCTTCACTTCATATTGAATCTACAATTCAAATCTTGACTTCATACTCTGCATAGATGGCTACATCAGCTAGTTAAAAATAAAAGTATCATTTGAGAATGATTTCTATATTTCTGTGATTTCTACAAATTACATCTTTTAATTGTTCAATAGACTGAAGGTGACGACTGTATACTTTTGATTTTAAATATCCCTTCAGAAAAAAATCACAAGAGTTCAAATCAGGTGATCAGGTGGGCCAACCCATATTATCGCGCAATGAGATCAACTGACCGGGGAACATCTCACCTGTCCAATTCATATGGGTAATCTGAAACAAAATAAAACAAATTTATCATATGAAGATAGGAGGGTTGGAGTAAAATCCGACAGTATGAGGTGAGGTAAAAGGAAAAATGAACAAAAATAATGACTCAAACAAGTCCAAGTAGGAGAGAAATATTTTGTCCTTCTGACGCAAAGAACATCCTCAGTATGTTCTTCACGTCAGAAGGACAAAATATTTCTCTCCTACTTGGACTTGTTTGAGTCATTATTTTTGTTCACTTTTCCTTTTACCTCACCTCATTTTATCATATGTACATTTGGAAAATTAAAAGACTTTTTTTTATTATTTAATCTATTTTGATTTTATTAAACCTAAAATATGTTGGAATAATTTTGTATATAAGGTATGCTACAATTCTCCACCTGGATTTATAGACTAGCCGAGGTCACATGGTTTATTCCTTTGCCAATTACCAGCCATAATGTTCGGCTGATTAACTACTTAAACACTGATACTTGCCACAGTTTACTCGCAACCATTGAGGAGGGACTTACAATACTCAGGATTCTTTACCAGAGGATTACCAAGGATCAGGATTCTTTACCAGTGGATTACCAAGGATCCAATTCCACTGGACAAGCATTTTTGCTTAAAGCCTATAGGATGGCCCACTAGATTGTAACAAAATATATCAGATAATTTTGCCCTACCCTGTATGTACTACCATCTCCAACCCATAAACAGGAACATTTTTCATCTCTTTCTCTCTTCCCCCCCTCTCTCTCTCTCTCTAGTAATTTTGATATATAAAAGTTGATGTCTTTTTGGAGTTTGAATAAAAAGAATAGAATGCCACTTACCTCGTGCCAGAGAAAAAGTGGTGCTAATCTTTTTATATGCATTCTTATCTGATTCCATTAGTCTTTCTAATTTCATATATTTCATTACATTAAAACTCAAATACTTACGCCCAGAGGGTGCATATTCTTGCTAGTAAAATAAATTTTAATATACAAATGTTGATGTCATTTTATAAAAGTTGCTTCAGTTACTAAATACATTTTGTTGTTTAGTTATTCAGTTTCAGTTTTGTATTTCCTTCTTAATGATCATCTGTAGGTTTTCTTGACTGTGTTTGTACGTTACAACTGAAAATCTCAGTAATAAATCAATAAAAAGAAAATACATTCTACTTAATTCAATTTTTCATTTAATCAAATATATTCTAAGCAATTTTTTTTTCTAGGGCATGAATTATGTATGTACACAGAGGAAAGCATGCTTGGTCAGCCATTTTGTGAGAGAGGGTATGTCACATGATCTCTTTTTAACTGATTATTGTTTGTTTATTTGGTTTGTTTAATGGCATATCAACCCTGTGGGTTATTTAATGCCAAAACTTTTTTTTTTATCTCTTTCTCTTTTATATGTTTTGTGATGGAGTAGTTTGTAGGTAAATATTTTATTTTTAAACTAATTGTTAGAATGAGAGACAAAAGTTGGTACTCGAGTTTCGTTTACAGGTGTATTTTTGTAGATAGTTTTGTAGATGTATTTCATATCTGTTTCATAATTTTTGGTATATTTATATTTCTCTCAAGAAGGACAAAATGCCATCCATGTTAGCATTTTCAAATAGATCTTTTATATTATTTGTGTTGAAAAAATTCTTTCTGATAGGAGCGAAAGTTCCACACTCCATGAGGAAATGCCTGACAGTGCAGGGTGTTTGACTAGTCCCGTACTGTGATTGATCCTCCTGCTTGAATATAATGGCCATTGTGCAGCTGAGCCATTATTTCATCTTCTTCTTGGGATTATCTATATCCCGGCTTCCATTCTCCTATTGTTGGCTTAATTGATGCACTACTAGTACTATTCCCACCCTGTCGGCTGGGGCGTTAGAATGCACCGACTGCACCTCTGCAGAGGGGTAAGACTCCCCCAATGGGGCCACCTGTTGGCTGTGGGTGGCGACCTGTGATGCTTAAGGATAGAGCCCAGGTGGATGAACAGTTCATGACATGCAATACTCCACTTTGGCCCTATCTTGGGCTAGAAGGGCGGTCGGGGAGGCCCCCTCCGATCAATCGGCTGGTCATGTCAAGCCTAGCACCTATATGATTTTCCCAACCCTATTGCCCTTATGGCAAGCACCAACCCCTTTTTATCATATGGGTGCTAGAAGGCGGTGGCTGCGGGTCTACATGTCCTGGGAATGACATTAAACTCTATCTGATGGTGAGGTTCCAGTTTTGGAGGTTTGGGGAATGTGGAGCACCCCTTCATCACCATTGCTCCCTGGTCCACTCTGACCCGGAGTGGTAGTACCTGTTAGGGTCCCATCTATGGGTTAAATAGAAAAATGTATTTATAAAAAAATTATATTATCCATTAAGAATTGATTTATTTCAAAACTTTATCGGCATTAAATGACCCACTGAGGTTGATATGCCGTAAAACAAAACAAACCAAACCAAACTAGTACTATTCCAATGTTGTTGCCATTTTTGCTTGATAAATATTATTTGGTTCTTTAGATCTGTATATGAGACCTTGAAGTTTGGGTCAATTTCTTTATTCAATACATTTTGCAGCTGAATCAGCTTTGTTATTTCCTGTTATTTTTACATGTTTTGGGATCCATTGCATCACAACTTCTTTTGACTTTGATAGTGAATTTAGTTTACATAGTAACCTGACTATTAATGGGTTGTCAAGTGTTTTGTTTTTTAGTGTAATTAGTACAGATAATGAATCAGAAAATATTATAGATTTTTGGTTTGTATTTATTGAAATAATGCTTGTTGTATACCCACTTCATATCGAGTATGTAATTGGGAGGGATGAGAGAGGAGAGGAGATGGGCTCTTACTTGTTCTTACTTGTCGCTGGCCATCTTCCTTCTTCTGGGCTGGTTGTCTGTACTTATTTCTTGTTTGTAATAAATAATCAAGAGTTGGTTTGTTTTTCATAATCTTTATTAAAAACCCACAGCCCAAAAGGGTTTCTAACTATGTGGTGAGAAGTTGGCATCTCAGGAACAAAAGACCCCTACGTCTGGAATCTGACTAAATGACTTAATTTCTGTTCTCACGCCTTTCAATTGGCAGAAGTCGGGGGGGGGTCAAGTAAATGTTATTATCTGTCAATAATATAATCCCCTCCAATTTTGAATCTTTAACAAACTTCAATTCAAAATCTAGCTACACTTACAAACATAATTCGTAGGCTACCCACGAATTATGTAACATGCTGAGCACTAGATATATAGCTCATGCTTCAGCATTGAAGATGGAGGTTTTACTTGGGAGACGTTTCTTGCTTATTTTCTTGTGACATATTGCCACACTTCCTGTTGTGTTTTCATGTTTGGAGCATGTTCTTTAGAGTCAGTTCACCTTTATATAGACTAGCTAAACAAAAACAACCTCTGGGTGGTATAAAAATTAATTTTTGAAAGATATTGCCTAAGGGGGTGGGAGATTGTTTTATTATATGACAGATGACAATGCTTTTTTTTTTCTTTTCAAATACACTCAATTTTATATAATTCTACAAAATTTTATTAAAATTGAACAAATATTCTAATTTTAGTGTAAAATAATTATTTAAAAATTTTTTTATCTCTATTTTATCGACATCCAAATGTATGTTAAAGGATATTTTACCACGCTCTTTCATAAAAAAAATGTAAACAGAACTTTGAAATCTTATATTCTTTTAATGATAGACATAAAAAATTGTTTTCCTGTCAAAATTAAAATAAATGTTTTCTTTCTAATAAAATCAAGTTTCTCACAGTTAAATTCAAATAAATTCTTTATTCTATTTTGGGTAATGTAACGTAAGCGGTGACATAGTTTCAGTTACAGACAAATTGAGAGCAAATCACCATTATTAATAGATTTTCAAATTTATTAGATCTTCTAGCTTGTCTTCATCGTGTAGCGGGATGTATAAACATATGCCAATTGTTTTGTGCAGTATACAGTCGGCTATAAGTTTTTAGCCACCCTTAAAATTACAGCGATTTTGGCTTGTGTAATAACATTTTTTTCAGGCAATACTGTGTAAGTATCAAACTACTCTCAACTATGAACGATAGTTGACTTATATTTTGCAATGAAAGTTCACGGAAATAAGAAAATTGGTGAATTTTAATGTGGGCAAATTACTGATTATTTTTCAGTCAATCATCAACACCCAAATAATTGCAAAAATTTAGAGCAAAAATACATACAAGAGTCTTCTAGCTGGGATTAGGTGATTCATTTGTATCTCGAAATTCCAGAGAATTTTATGTTTCTCATTCTTTCAAATCGATTCTGGTTTGTACATATACTATTTTGTAGTCTGGTCAAAGTTTAGTTTCTTGCCCAATTCGCAGTCGATCACCTTTCCAACCCAGTTATTTCTTTTCACTGTGGCATTGTTTTCTGTGGCTATTATTAGATATTCAGTTTCTCTCTTGAGCTTTTACTTCCTTAGCCATATCCAGTCTTTCTCATGCAAATCTCTCCAGCTTGTTGCTTGAAGTATCCATATAGTTGTTTTTCTTCCCATTTATTATTATTATTATTGTTCACTAAACTAAGCTTAGTCTGGCACAAGGCTAAAAATAGGAAGTACCATGAGAGAATCAAACTCATTACAGTAGTGGTAGTAGTAGTCTGTTGGTTAAATTTTACGGCATGTTAACCCTTATTGGGTTATTTTATGATGAAAATGTTTTGTTTTATTCATTCTTGATGGGTACTCAATTTTTTTTAAAACTCAGTTTTTTTAAACACATTTTTTCAAACTCATGTCTTTTTCTGTTTAACCCATAGATGAGACCCTATCAGGTACTACCACTCCGGGTCAGGGTGGACCTGGGAGTAATGGCAATGAAGGGGTACTTCACATTCCCCAGAGCACCAGAATTGGAACCTCACCATCAGATAGAGTTTAACATCATACCTAGGACACCATGACCCTCAGTCACCACCTTCTAGCACATATATGATAAAAAGGGTTGGGGCTTGCCATGAGGGCAATAAGGTTGGGACAATCATATAGGTGCTATGGCTTGACAAGACCAGACGATTGATCAGAGGAGCCTCTTCGACTGCCCATCAAGCCTAAGTAAGAGCCAAAGTGAGTAGTAGTCTGCCAGTCTAGCTTGTTAACCATCGCACCATAGGAAGGCACCATAAATATCTGTTATTAACATTCCTCTTAAATTGCTATTGTTCAATGTATAATTATTATTATTATTATTGGTATCAAGTGTGTCAAGAAAAATTCAGCAACTAAAAGTTCCTTTGTAATGGTACTATTACCGTTAATAATTACATCTACAACAATTTGTCATTGTAAGTAGAGGGTGGTTAATTATTGTGATTAATACACATGATTACTACTTTCAGTTATTCCTCCAGTTTGTGTTCGGTCACAAAAGCCAGAGACAAAGGGCTAATTTGACAAAGCCATAGAATTTTAAACCAATCTAAAGAAATTATTCTCTTTTCAAAAGAATAAAATACAATGCGATTTTGTAGATTTATCAGTCGTACAGTTTGCACTTATGAAAGTGAAATGAGAAATTCTCTTGTTTGGTTTGGTTTGGTTTCTTTGTTTATTGGCATATCAATATTCAAGGGTTATTTAATGCTCTATTTTTTGGAGCTATTTAAGGGGGGGGGTCTTTGACGGAGTTATTTTTTTTTTTTTAGTGAGCTGTATTTAAAAAAATTTTTTTTAGAGGTATTTTTCTGTCAAAACAATGTCAGAATGTAAATGACCTTAACTAAGAAATCTTGCATGCCAGAAGAGGATTGGTTTGGTTTCTTTGTTTATTGGCATATCAATCTTCATGGGTTATTTAATGCTAAAGCCACCCCTGTAGGAAAACAGTAGTGGTACTATTTAACCAATAGCTGGGGGGATTTTGGGGTCCATACATTTCCTAAGGATATTAGTGCAAAAGTGAGTTTAATAATAGGACTGCAATTTGAACTCATTTACTGCAATGTTGCAGTCCAACAGGTTACCTACTACACCTGTTGGCTGGGGCAGAAGAATACACCAACTGCACCTCTGCAGAGGGGTAAAACCCACTCCCAATGGGGCCACCTGTTAGCTGTGGGTGGTGACCCATGATGCTTAAGGATGGAATCCTGGTGGCTGAGCTGTCCACAACATGCAAAAATCCACTTTGGCCTTTACTTAGGCTAGACTCCAATCAATTGGCTAGTCACACCAATCCCTAGAAGCTATATGATTGTCCCAGTCATATTACCCTTATAGCAAACACCCAACCCTTTTTTAGTGTGGTAGTACCTGTTAGGGTTTCATCTATAGGTTAAATAAATAAAAGATTAGTTTAAAAAAATGTTTTCAGCATAAAATGACCCAATGGGTTGACATGCCATAAAACCCAACCAATCAACCCCAACCCTTTTTATCATATATTCTGGAATTCTGAGGAGTGTGGAGTACACCTTTATCACCATTACTCCCAGGTCCACCATGACTCAGAGTGGTAGTACCTGTTAAGGTCCCATCTATGTGTTAAATAGAAAAAACATGGGTAAAAAAATGTGTTTTAAAAAACGAATTGAGTTTTTAAAAAATTTGAATACCCATCAGGAATGAATAATTCTTCCATTGATGGTGCAGTACTTGGATCCCATTGGTAAAAAGAAAGGCATATTTTAAACATTGTATGAGGATCAGCTGAAAAGTTCATAGGCTGACCAAGATACTCTCATGGAATGTGACCAAATTGAAGTTTATTTTTCAGCATAGTCCCCCTTACAGTTCACACACTTTTTCCATTGGTATTGCAGTGCTTGGATCCCATTAGTAAAAAAGATGTTATCATATTCGATCATGAAATGCTTCACCATGTATGAAGCCTGACATGCATGTAACCATGGCAACTACTCATGTTCAAACAAATACTAATTGGTTTAGTATTGGTAATTATGAGTTGATGCTATTAGAAGTTGTAACAGTTTGTTGTTAGCTGATGTTATCAGAGTGACTCAACTAGTGTGTACCCATTAGCACAATAAGTCCTAATTTGTGTGAGGGTTAAAACACAAGAGCTGGCAAACTCAAATATGACTTGTATTATTTACGGACTGTTGTCCTCATTTTTATTATTACTAACAAGAATAGGCGCCCTCTGCCAGGCGTAAGTATTTCAGTTTTAATGTAATGAAATATATTAAATTAGAAAGACTAATGATTATAAGAATGCATATAAAAAGATTGCATTTATTTTAATTATGTTTTAATTAGTTTCTATATAAAATCATTCATAGGATTGATTTTTAATACATTGAAGAATAAAAAAATAATATTAGAGATCCATAACACTAAGTAATTATTTATCAAACCCAGTTTTGTTAAAACCAGTATGCAAATTAACTACACCATATATTATGTAAACCTTTATTTCTTTGTGATATATAAGACACATTGCAGGATTTTAAACACACTAATAACATGGGATGTTTTGAGGCAAATCTAATTAAGATTTTCATAGAGACATCATTAATAAATAAGATTTATTCTATATGTTAATGATTTTGATTATAAATTGATAAATTTATGCAGTTCCTGAGGGTATTGTGATATAAGCAGAGACACAGTTTCTGTCACTGACAGAAAGACACCAAATCTTCATTATGATAAGATATGCACAATGTTTCGGATGATGTGCCCTCCAGCCATCTTCAGGCATTTCTTGGAACCTTCTTGTTGAACACAAGAACCTTCATGTCGTAATTGGGAGCCTTCATGGAACTTCAAATCAAACCCTTCGTTCAATCCATTGGGGTAGATTGTTCTCATTCCGTTAAACATGACCAGGTTCAAGTGTTAAAAATATGTTAAATATTCTATGTTATTTTTGCCTGTCATCGGGATTGAACCCGCAACGTCCAGGTAATTGTCACTAAGAACTGTCAATTGTGTCATGTGTCTAAATATAACTGTTTTATAATAAAGAGTCAACTGCATCTATACATTTATAAGGAATGTCTCTTGAGTTTCAAAGCTTTTTTCATGTCAGTTTATCTGATTCTCAAATCAGCTTAACACACTGAATGCTGATTGGTTAAAAAATAAGATACTTTTTGCACGGACTTCGGATTGGCTGCATTGCTGGTTTATTTGGATCCATATCTTATTACAATGAAGATTCAGTGTCTGTCTGTCCGTAATTGAAACTATGTCACTGCTTATATCACAATCAATTGTAAAAGTTTATCAATGAGTATTTTATTCATACTCCAAATCAATAATACATAGAATGAAGAACAACGCTGTATCATATATAGTCAGAAATTAAGTACTCATTCTGTTAACCATGACAGGGTAACAACATTAAACGGTCCGCATTGTTTGTTAAGACAAGTTTTAATAAATACATGCCCAGTATTATTGATTTATATATAGTTTGTTTTATTTTAATATATATTTAAAGTTACCTAACATATAGAGTTTTACAAGAAAATTATTTACAAACAAGAAATGGTCACATAATCTTCTACATTAAATTTTATATTCTATTATATGGTGAACCCCGCCTGTTTTATTTATCCTCTGTTGTAAAATTCTGTTTTACGACAGACAACTATCAAAACAGAATGGTTTTGATGTCCCCCCCCCCCCCCGAAAAACCATAAATATTTGAATCAATTTGAATTTAACAGTTAGAAACTTGGTTCTATTAGAAAGAAAACCTATTTATTTGAATTTTGGCAGCAAAACTATTTTTTTATGTCTATTGAAAAAAATATAAGATTTCAAAGATCTGTTTACATTGTTTTATGAAAGAGCGTTACAAAAATTAATTTTTACACCACCCAAAGAGCATGGCTGAATGTTAGTCTCACTCAACCAGAAGTAATGTTGCAAGTTAAAACTTAATCTTCATTCAAAACAAGTGATAATCAAAATGAAGAAAAAATATGGTTCTAAACATCTTTTAAAAATGATATTGTAAATATCACAAAATTATTCCTTTGCCTAATCCAATTCTATGTTATTTTTGCTTATCATCAGGATTGAACCAACAACCTCCAGATGATTGTCACTTAGAAATATGTAATGATAGACATTCATCCAGTTTGAAGCGTCAGCATTGCCTAGCGTGTCTGACTGCTATATCCCGGATGCATGCTTGATGTTAAGATTTTGTGTGGGCGGTAGTTGGTTTTGTTGTAGCATGAAAACATAGGTGTTAGAAGTGGCGAATGGAAACACCCAGATTTAGTGTGACCACCTGCTTTATTAGCGTGGTATACAGCGAACGCTGAGAGAGACGATTCTGATGCTTTGCAAGTGAGACACTTATGACATGGTTGAGGACTGGTTATATGAGGGTCGGCTGAAGATTTCAAAGACTGACCAAGATACTGTCATGGAATGTGACCAAATGAGGTTTATTTTTCAACACAGTAACCTTTATGGTCAACACACTTCTTCCATCAGTGTTGCAATGCTTGAATCTGAAATGACATACATCGGAGCTCAAAGTGGTTGCGAATATGTCTAGCATGCAAAATGAGTAAAGGGTTCGAAAGAAAAGAAAAGATGGTTACCTTAGCACCGTAATTTAAAGAAATGCAATCTCGGAACTGGGAGAATTAGCAAAAATGTACTTGCGCATATGCAATTTACATATGATGGAAAATAATAAAACATTTTCAATCACCTTGATAGATTCTAAACAGGATTTTCAAAAACATTTTTAGCAATTTGTTTTTTTTTTTTTTAGAAAAAAAATCTTTTTTGGAATTTAACTTTGACCTTTGTAGGAAAGAAATTACTTGGAGCTCAAAGTGGGTGTAAATATGTCTTGCATGCAAAAGGAGTGAAGAGCTTGAAAGAAAAAAAAAAAGATGGCTACTTTAGCACCGTAATTTAAGGAAACGCGATCTTGAAGCCAGGAGAATTGGTGTGAATTTATTTGCACGTATGCAAATCTTTTCCAGATTGACTATAGGCAAGCGAGAAAAAGGCAAGACAATTTTGAGCATGTTATTGAGTTTACGTTAGAGACTGCTGTGTTATTGTTGTGATAACAGGATCAGTTTACAAATATCAGGATCATATTGGTAAAAAAAGTTATCAACAGCAAATGACATTATCACATGAACTTTTCAGACTATCTTCGTATGTATTCTTTCAGTTGTCATCAAACATGTCCATGTATTTTTTTGTTTTAGCATTTCATTGACTTGTTTTTATTTTATTTTATTTAAAAAATGAAAAAAAAAAAATGAAAATTATCTTAATGGGCAAACTTTTTTTTATTTTAAGATTCGGTTAAACAAACTACAATAATTTCGTCAGACAAGGTATTTTCTTGATGTAGTTTAATTTACTCTGTTTAAAGATAATATTCATTTCTTTGGGAACATGAATAGTTTTTGAAAAATTTAGTTTTCGAATGGAACCGGGGGAAGTGGCTCTAAAGTGGGTGTTCGATTGATAAGATATGTATAATGTCTAACTGGACCCTGATTTTGTATCCGATTTTTATGACAGTGAGTGTTCAATTTACAAGCTGAGTAGATCAACTGAAACGAATTGAAATAAATGTTTTTTTTTTTGTTGTTGTTTTTTTAGAAAGAAAAAGAGGAAATTACAGGGTTCATTTAGTTGAATCTTTACTCGAAAGGAAAAAGTCATTGCAGTTTTATTTAATTTGATTTCAGTAGTAATAGAAATCAATAGTTAACGTCTACGAGTTATGCTAGCAAATCATTGTTAGGGAGTTAAAATCTTATTGGGTACTTCATTTTTCTGGCCTTGTGCCAAACTAAGCTGAGTAAATAACTGAAAAACAATGGTCTGGCATGACAAATAAAAAAATAAAAAACAAAAACAAAACAAACCTTTGTACATATTCTTTTATTTTATGTCTGTTCGGACCTAAGGGTTAACAAGTTCGCTGTCTCCCTGAAAAAAGTGATTAAAAATATGAAATTAAATTATTCATGAAGGTACAATTATATCAGTTCTATTTAATTTTTATTGTTTTATTTAGGATTTTTTTTTAACTAACTGCTAAGGCAAAAAAGAAAAAAAAGAAAAAGGGGGCTTTTTTTTGTCGGGTGAGGTGGGAGCTGGGAATTTTTTTGTTTGTGATATGACAGAACGACGTATATATTGCTTATCATGGGGATCAACAAAGATGACGTCATAGACGTATTTTACAAAATCAATTCAACACCCCTGATTGAAAAAAAAAATACTAAAAATCGGGGAATTATCCGATTTTAATGAAACTTTCAGTGTTGATTTATCAATGAATGCATTTTATAATACCTCAATTATATTTATTTCAAAACTTTCCGATTTTTTTCAGGTAACTTAACTTTGCCCCCCCCCCTTATTTTGGAGGCGCAAAATATCGGTGGTGTCATAAAATTGAAACTAATTAAAGTATAAATAAAAAGACAAAAGATTGAAGGTGTGAACAGAGAAAAATAAATAAATAAACGAGTGATTTTGGTAGAAAATAAGTACCAAAAATCTGAAAATTAAATGTAAAAAAGAAAATAAGCCTTATCACAACTACTACGACTACATAGACAGCTGTTGTTGCTTCTGCTGACGTCATGACTGCTGCTGCAGGAATCCCCACAAGAAAAGGTCCCTTTTTTCAGACCATTAATTTGTAGTTTTAATAATAATAAGCAGTGAAAGAAAAAAGAAAGAAAGAAAAGAAAGAAAGCAGGGTGGGAGGAAAGGAGGTGATCATCGTTATTTTTTGTTTATTATTTGAGCTTTTTTTACGACACAAAAGTAAAAACCATCGTAAACACCAGCAGCGACCAGTAGTCGTCATAGAGAACAAAAGAGTGGCACGTCGCAGCTTTATCTTTTTTAGTTCGTTATTATTTTATTGTCTAGCTGCTTCTTCAAACAAAAACAAAACATATATATTGGCACATTCTTTCATTCACAATTATTCACGGTTGGTATTTTAACCACGGATTATTAAGGTACTCTCTGAGTGAAACCTTTTTATTTTTTAAAGGGGTCCGTTCACGTCTCCTACCTTGTCAACCTTGAATTAAGATTTTATACACAGATCCTGGAAATGGAACCTTAAAAAAACAAAAAACTTATTGCCGCTCAAAAAAAAAAAAAAAAAAAAAAAAAAATCAATTTATTTATAATTTGTATGTACAGCTATTTGGCTCACTTGAAGTTGCTTATCAATTAAAAAAAAAAAAGAACGAAAGAAAAAAAGTTCATATCCGAATTTATACCTACCTGTTTGTACTTAGCCGATAGCTTATCAACCTTTTAATCGTATTGATTATTAATTGGACTAGAAAACAGTTTTAACACCTGAAAATTGTTCACTGCGGCTGTGTCATGTTTACTTCGTCGAGACGTGTTTTTATCGTTTCTCCCTGTCATGTTCATCATTTGGATACTCCTATCATCATCATCATCTTTTACCGGTTCTTTTACTGTTGGGGGCCACCCTTAACCTTTCTACTTCTGTCCCCACAGTAATCACTCCGGTCAATAATAAAACTCGTCCAGTACCGCCGCCCACCCCAAACAGAGGTAGGTACCCGTGTTTTTCTCTCACTGGATGTTTTATTAAAAATAAAAAAAAAACTTTAAGAGGCCCTTCTTGCTTTTTCTTTCAGAAAATAAAAACCCTTTATGTCTTAAAAGAAAAAGATTTTAGGTAAAAAGAATCAAATAATTGTTTAATCGTTTTCTTCATGTTCCATTGTTGCGTTTTTATCATTTTTTAACCGATTATTTTTTTCTTTAATAGACTATTAATTATTAGTATTACTAAATTAAACTTTGTAAATTCAGAAATATTTTAATTAATTCCGTTTTTCAGATTGTGTTTTTTGTTTGTTTTTATAGCATGGAAAAATTAATAAAACCTTTTTTTTTTTTTCTTTTTTTTTAAAGATAAAACTAAGACGACCCACGAGTCCGTTGAGTATTCGTTGTAACACTGGTCAATGATTAATATATTGTTGCTTCTATTTAAGAGAGGAGTGACGGATTCTAAGCGATTACCATTTTCATAGTTTAAGTTTATCCATTTACATTGAGAATTTAAATATTTGAATATTGACCCCTCAAAATATTCAGTTATAAATTGAACTGGAAATTGCTTTGAGTTAAAGCATGACCCCTCCCAGTGTATTGCTCTAATAAAAATCTCTCTATGAGGTGTCGTTTTTTGCTGTTTTATAGTTACATATAAACGAGAATTCATTTGTGTATTGTATACCAAACAAAACAATAAATATTACAACCTCAATTTTAGGTTACAACAATGTCATTTTTTTTTCAAGAAGACAACACTTGTTTGTTGAAACGCCTTTGAATGGAAGTGTGCGTGAATGATAACAATTAATATTTGATATCTATTTATTTACCTTTAAGTTTATCATATTATTATTATTATTGTTATTTTAATATTTGATGAATAAAAAAAGAAAAATATTGCGCCAGGTGTGTTTTTTCCATTAAATGTTTAGGTGGGGATCAGCTTTGGTTTCCCGTTTAAATCAGCTGAAAAACTGAACCCTTTTTTCCCCTTTTGAATGTGTAAGGAGAAAAAGGCACACAAATAACTCAACACACGAAAAATAAAAATAAAATAAAATCATAAATCTTTGTATGGGAAGCATTTTACTTATTTTATTAAATATGACTTTTATTTATTTCATTAGAATTAAAATTTAAGTCATGATGAGTATCTCAATTACTTTAAATTAAATGTAACTTTTTTTTCACATTTATTTTTATCACATGTAATACGTGTTGTTGTTGTTGTTGAAAATAACGTTTTATTTTTCCCTACTACGAGCCAAACATTAATGCTTCTTTAATCCTATTTGAATCCACTTGATGTTATAAAAAAAGATTATTATTGACTTAGTTTTTCTACATATCTGCACAGTGCATATTAATCTACGATGACTAATAATACAAATTCACTATTGATTCACATGTAAAGTATGGAGTTACTTTAAAAAAAAAAACCCTAAAAAAACCAACCAAACAAATAAGAAAAAAACTCCTTCATTTTCATTAATGTTTTTGAAATTTCAATTTAATTTCCTTTTATTTGATGGCCACAAAACAAAATAAAGAGTCTTTTAAGATTTACAAATATTTCATTTTGAATAAGATCTCATTTTCGCAATAAAAATAATTTAGAATAGATTACTTTTACCCAGGGCCGGATTTAGGCCTTAAGAGGGTACAAATCAAAATAGCGAGCAAGAGATATTAGAATTGCATTTTACATATATATAGCATTGGATTATGGAAACTCCCGAAGTAGACTAACCCTAACCCTAGCGTCTCAAATGTTTTTGGTATTCCGTGTAATATTATGAAATGTAATGCTTTTTATCTCTTGCGCGCTATTCTGCATTAGTATCCTTAAGACCTCTGGGCTAATAGAATTGAGTCCCCTGCCCCATCCAGGGGGTTCCAGTGTGCTTCGGCCACAATTATTAGCGTCGATCCCAGAGGGCCATCCCTCTAGGCAATACCTGCTCCTTTGGGGGCAGGGCTGGGTTTATTGCCAGCACCTGAGGCGCCCCCCTTGAGGGGGATTGCCGAGGTGATCGACGCAATTTTTGTTCTTTCCCACCCATGAGCTTCGGCTTGTGGGTGGGCCCACATTAAAACGAGGCCTTGTGCCCAGTCCATACAAGTGGGGTATGAGACAAATATTCCCTTCATTATACATGTCGCCCCCTCCCATTGTGTCTATAAAGAAAAAGATATATTTTTAGATGATACTTTTTGGTGTGAAGTTGAACAAAAATTCAGCAAAGTAGACAAAATTTTGCAAAGCTAAAAAAAGCTACATTTAAAATCTCTAAGATGCATCAAAATCTGTAGTGAAGATGGGGTCGCTTCATAAGGGCCCCATCGAATTTCAAAGACCCACTACAAGTAGAGGCCCTCTCTAAGTAAAGGGACCCAAATACTCTAAATTGTTTCAAATTAGTTCAAAAGAGTCCCATTAAATCTGAAAATAAGCAAATCTCTGATCTTTTATCTTTTTTTTCTAGTTTTATCAAGGGCCTAAGACTAGAAAGGGTCCTCTAACCTGCAACCCATACTTGCCCATATGTAAATACAGTGCATTTTTATTTATATAAATTGATTTGTGGTTGGTTTCAAATTCAATGCTTAGGTTGTTTTCACAGTTACCCATTTTGATATTTTAAAAAAGTTTCAAAAATATAAATAAAAGTAAAGTTGGTGGAATGGCCTATTGTTGGTATCAGCCAGACAGCGAGGGAGTCTATTCCCTTTTCGCTAGCGCTAGACCAGGGAGATTGTTTTTACTGAGGTGGAGCGCCACACCTACCATCAGCTCCCCACTTTACAGCACAGATCAGATTACCCAATCTGTGCTACTCATGCCCCGATTTGGCAAGGACAGAAATCGAAATATATTGTAATTTCATTTTCATATAATTTCTTTTTAAATTTAGCAATTTGCAAGTTTAACTCTTTTTGTGAATTGGGTTTAAGGATTAAGGCTGTTTTTAATTACGTATTGCTTGAAAAAAACAACCACAACAAAACCCCCAAATTACTATACATTTAATTAACCATTGAAATTAATTATTGAATCCAACTGTAGACACATTAGTCTTGGTTGTTTGTGTTAGTATTGCAATGTATAATTTCAATTAAACTTGGTTTAAAAAAAATATTTTTCCACATTAAATGTATAGTAATTTGGGTTTTTTGTTTAAGTAATACGTAATTAAAAACAACCTTAACCCCTAAACCCAATTCGCAAAAAAGTTCATTCATACACAGTAGTTAAACTGTCATGGATCACCAAATAAGTTTCCGTTTTAATTTTGAGGACGATTTGCAAGTTTAACCAATTTTATATCAAATGACTTGTTTATCAAATTAAAAAAAAAAAAAATATTCAGTCACTTCCTGCCCATGGCAGAGGGGTTGGGTAAATAAATATACTTCAGTATTCTTCCATTGTTTACCAAGAAGGAAGGAGGCCTTAATATATCAAAAGCATTCTGGCAATAAAAACAATTGTTTTTTGAGAAAAACCTATAAAATTAATGCTGACATTGTTAATTATTTTTATTACTTTATATTTCATAAACTTTTCTATGAAAAATGATAATGATAAATTTACTATGGAAACAAATAAATGCAACTATTTATTTTAATTCTTAAACAAACTGTTGCTTATACTTTGTAGTATTTCAGGCACCTCCATGTGGTATATAGTGAGTTCGATTCTCACTGGGCACTCCATACTTCTGGCTTTGTACCAGCTTGTCTAAGCTTAGTAAATAACTATATAACTATACTTTGTAGTATTGTGGACTTTCCAAGCATTCCCTGACTCTTTTTTTATGGCAAGACCCAACCCTTTTTATCATATATGTGCTAGAAGGTGGTGGCTGAGGGTCTTAATGTCCTGGGTATGATGTTAAACTGCTTCTAGTGGTGAGTTTCCAATTCTGGAGCTCTGGGGAATGTGGAGTAACCCTTCATCAACATTGCTCCCAGGTCCACTTTAACCTGGAGTGGTAGTACCTGTTAGGGTCCCATCTATGAGTTAAATAGAAAAAAATGAGTTAAAAGAAAAATTGAGTACTCATCAAGAATAAATAACCCACAATTTCTTTGGCATGAAATAACCCAACAAGGGTTGACATGCCATAAAATCCAACCATCCATCCATCCATGATTGGTTTTACCTGCTTACACAGTTTAATGGAGGAGATGTAGTAGAATTTTTGACATGGAAAATCGAATCCATAAACTGAGTTCAAATTCCTACTGAGGCTATTTGCATTCACTTTTTGCTAATGCTCTTAGGAAAAGGCATGAACCCATCTATTATCCTTTTGGATAAAACTGAGATAAACTGAACTTTCAAGCCTGTAGTGAAAGAAATGATGTACCTTGGAGCTTAAAGAGGGTGCAAATGTGTCTTGTGTGCAAAATGAGTGAAGGGCTTGAAAGAAAAGAAAAGCACCGTAATTTAAGGAAACGTAATCTTGGTGCCAGGAGAATTAGCGAGAATGTATTTGCACGAATGCAAATTTTTTCGAGATCGAGATGTGCATAAAAACAGGCACAACCGAGAAAGATAATTCGGAGTGTGTTATTGAGTTTACATTGGAGACTGCTGTGTTATTGTTGCAAAGGTGGTTACGGGATCAGTTTACAAATATCAAAGCCTTAATAGGGGAACCAATCAAGGAGAAGGATGCTGGATTATTATCTTGGTATAAGCCATAATCAACTTCCTGTCTGAAATGAATAACGATCAATGTTGCATTCTGGGAAAAATTAAATTTTCTAATTATTATAACCTACCTAACTTCTGTAAGCCATTTAATGCGATGTTTCCTTCAGGGGAAAAAAAGACATCTTGATATTATCGGATTTACTATTTGGATTTGCCTATTTGGAACTTTGCCCTTTCTGGATTTAATACTGAACTAGATTATGTAATCTTTATTGACTTGAGACTTGTGAGTTAACAGGAACTAAACCCTTTTCAAGTTTATTCTCCGTCTCAATGGTGATTAGTATCCAGCTGTGTTGCAAACTGAGTATGTTCTGAGAATCCAGACTTGGTAGGTGGTTTAAATGGCAGGTTGGGCTATTCCACTTGTATATTTGGGTCAAGTTCACTTCCTGTGCACCAAACTAAGAAATAATGTTTTATGTAATTATTTTAAGTTAAGAGAAATAATTGTTAGTATTTTTTTCTTTTGAAGTAGAAAATTTAAATTCTGTATACTTAGTTATGGCTTGTAACAAAATGGCTTTTCATTGATTATTGTTTATTACCTGTGGATATACCACACTATGATAATTTAATTATTACAATGTATGATATGTTTACTTAAGAACTATTGGAAATAGTTCAATATGTAAGTAGTAAAGTTGTTGGGGTGGCCTAAAGTCGGTATCAGCCAATCAGCAAGGGAGTCTATCCCTTTTTCACTAGCGCTAGACAAAGGAGATTGTTTTTGCGTCTGAGGTGGAGCACCACACCTACCATCAGCTCCCTACTTTACTGCACAGGTCCCTGTGCTACTCATACACTGAATTGGCAAAGGCTTATAGAACCTTGTGGTTTCTGGCCAAACGCTCTACTGACTGAGCTAACCTGGCCCTCTTGATTTTTAACTCTCTCTCACTGTATTTCATTTTGGATGATTTGGACGGTCTTATTTTTAACCAGAGATTGCAAGATGATAACAGTCATATTTTTTAGGAACCCCAGTATTATTATATAGATTATTAGATACTTGAAACCATGTAATTGCTTGCAAATTATTGGTGTTAAATAGGAATACTTGACTCGCATGATGTAATGGTTAGCAAGCTAGACTGGCAGACTATTACTAGTGAGTTTGAGTCTCACCGGGTGTCACCATAGATCTGGCCATGTGCTGCAACTAAGCAAAGCTTAGTAAATAATTACAGTGTAACTGTGAGTGTGTGTAAAGAAATGTTTATTATAGTCAAATTTAAAAAAAATGAAATTTTCAAAAAAACTATTGTAATAAAACATTGAAAATATAAATAGTTGTGATTGTAATCAGACATTTACAAATGAATCATTTTGGCATTGAATAACCCATAAGGAGTTGATATGCCATTTAACAAAACAAAACCAAGCCAGATACCTCAATTGTTGAAACCATTTTTGTTTATTGGTGTAAAATGAGAGATCATTTTGGTATTATAACCAAGTTATAGACTGATCCCCCATTTCTTAACCCCATATTTTATTCATTTTTATAAATGTCCTGGGTATGATGTTAAACTATCTGATGGGGAAGTTCCAATTCTGGAGCTCTGGGGAATGTGGAAGTGGAGTACCTCTTCATCACCATTACTCCCAGGTTCACTCTGACCTGGAGTGGTAGTACCTGTTAGCGTCACATCAATGTGTTAAATAGAAAAAATGAGTAGCCATCAAGAATGAATAAGACAATATGTCTTCAGCATAAAATTACCCAACAAGGTTGAGATGCCATAAAATCCAACCACCCAACCAAAATCATTTATTATATTTAAAGACTTATGATTAATGACATGATTGCAATGGAGCATTGAAAATATAAATAGTTATGATTTACAAATGAATCAAATTTTGGCATTAAATAACCCATCAAGGGTTGATATGAAAACCATCTTCCCAATTTCACTAAGATATAATGAAAGATAATTTTGGTAGAATTTGAACAAATGTTTAAAACAAAAGAAATTATTTTAAAAAAAATCATTTTTCTAGATTCAATCACATCAGTTGTGATATATGAATTCTTTTTGTGAAACTAATTTATTCTTTAGAGTCGGGTCATTAGTCTCTATTCAAATTTTTGCCCCTGCCAAGTTTATTTTGGGGTGTACTTGATTTGTTTCAAGTTAAAATGATTTTTTTTCTCTTAAAATAGATATCTAAAACAATCTTTGATAAAGATAGAATTATTTTTCTTCCTCTTGACCTTGCACAGTAATAGCATTTCTAAGACAGTCTGTATTAAAAAAGAAAAAAAGAAAAATAATGAAATACCCCCCCCCCCTTAGTAAGTTGGTAGTGAGGATTGCCTCTTCTGTCAAACTCTAAATAAGAGGATAGATTTAGTGGGATGAGCTGTGTTAATCTTTATATTAGACCCTAAATGGAGAGTAAGGGATTAAAATGATGTTAGTTTATATCTGACTGAATTTTGGTTACATGTTTGGGAATCATCATCATCATCATTTCTTATTTTCTAATTATATATTTTTAGTGGTTTGTTTGCTTAGATTGTTTCATAGAAAGGTACTCTGAGGTTTACTAAGTTTTGCTTAGTATAGCTTAAAGTCATTAACTAGTAGAGTTAGGCAGTTTGGCAATTTTGGTTTCACTATTGATTTCAGTTAATTTTTCTTTGATACCTCAGTTTCCATTTCAGTTTTTAATTTAGTATTTTTTCTCTTTCTAAGGAAGCCATTCATTCTCTTGTGTAAAAATGATTAGATATTTAAGGGGACAAATTATTTATTTGCATTTACCACAAAAAGTACTTTACTAAACATTTAACTGGAACAAATAGATTTCAAACCTGTTGTATTTCCTTTTTTTTCCCCCATTTGAAAACATTCTATGCTAAAATATAAAATAGATTTCCAGAGTGTCATATAATTTCCATTTCATTTGTAAACAAATAGATTTCACATTTATTTTCTAAAACCTAATCAATTAAATGTTTTTATCATATTTTTGTTCAATCTTTTACTCTATCAATTGTACAAATATTGATAAAATTCAATTTTATTAAAATCTGAAAGTCTTTTTCAACTGTGTTTCCTTGGATATAGTCACTCAGTAGTAATATCACTACACCAACGAATTTTGGTTTCATTAAATAATCTGTATGGTTTCTGGTGTCCAAATGAAACTGGCAAAATTGGCTTTTTGGTTAAACCACCCTTCTCTATTAACTAGTATTAAAATTGCAACAGTAAAAATAGTAACTGAGTTAACCACTGCTTCATGGCAAAGCACCTTTAAGTTGGTATTACTATTCACCAAGTACAGGGGTACTTAGTTCCTTGAAGGCCCTCCCTAGAATATGTTGACTGTATCTCCTACAGAGAAGCAAGACTCCCCCACCCCACCCAGAGGATATCCTGGGTATGATACTAAACTGCATCTGGTATCGAGGCTCCACTTCTGGAGAACTGGGTTATAAGGAGTCACTCCTTCATTGCCATTACTCCCAGGTCCATTCTCACCTGGTGGAAAAATTACCTCTTGGGGTCTCATCTATGGGTCGAATAGATCTGTTTAAAAATTTGTTGTATTCAATAGAAACAGTTAATTCCATATACTGTAAATTATTTCTATTGAAAAAGTTTACTAAAAATTATTATTAGTTACTTGAAGGTATATGACATCAAGTCACCCTAGCAGTCGGTCTTAGAACACACTGATTGTATCCCCTGAAGAAGGGTAAGATCCCCCAAAAAGGGCTATCCTGAGTATGACATTAAACTGCATTTGATGGTGAGGCTCTGGTTCTGGAACCCTGAGAAGTGTGGAGTATCCCTTCATTGCCATTTCTCCCAGACCCAATCTGACTCTGAGAAATAGTACCTGTTAGGGGACCCATGTATGAATCAAAAAGATCTGTTTGAAAATTATTCCTATTAGATAGGAATACTTGATATCCTATTGTTGTAACGTGTCTTTCACGGTACAAGAAAGTACAAACAACGTAGTAGTAAATCAGAGTACAAACTTTATTTCCCAACTCCGAGCTGTGCCAAACTGGCTAAGTCCCCAAATGTGGTAACTCCAACCTTATATTAAGGGTGGACAAGTCCACCTCAACAAGCATATAACTGTCCTGAGTATGATGTTAAACTGCATCTAATTGTGAAGTTCCAGTTCTGGAGGTCTGGGGAATGTGGAGTACCCCTTCATCACCATTACTCCCTGGTACACTCTAAGATGGAGTGGTAGTACCTGTTAGGGTCCCATCTATGGGTTAAATAGAAAAACTAAGTTTTAAAAAATGTTTTTAAAAAATTGAATTTTTGAAAATATTTTCAATACCCATCAAGAATGAATAAAACAATGTTTTCGACATGAAATAACCCAACGAGGGTTGACACGCTGTAAAATACAGCCAACCTTAACACATAACTGTTGGCAAAAAAAACTCTAAAGAAACAATTACACAAAGAATATAAATATAAACATACAGGTGTGAAGGTGTATGATGTTGTAAAACCTTATGATCCTTTGATAACATCACTGATGAGGTGGTCAGATGCACCTTTCAGGTGTATTTTTGGTACAATGAATGTAGTTCATTAACCTCTTGGTATGAAATAATCCCAGATGGGTTGACATGCCATTAAAATCAATCAATCAACATCAAGACATTTGGACAGGTACTGTAAGCAATAACCTGATCCCAATGTGCCATATGTAAGCAAGGTGTTGTAGAGAAGAGATAACACCCTTCTGGAATAGAGTGGACTGTTCTATTTTCAATATAAACATTTATGGTGTTTTTCTCAGGGGCCCATCTTTCCTTGCAAGACTAATTAGTAAGATTTACAACAGTTCTCTCATTCTTCTACCTCTTATCAAAATAAACCTTTTTTTTATTCTAAGTTATGATTTGAGTTATTATTTAATATAATCAACTCTAGTAAAATTACAATACAAAGCTTAGTAAATAACATGAAGACAGGATGGAGCCTCTGACATATCATCCTCCAGTTCTATACTCTACCATTAGTTTAAAAAGTTGTTTTGTACTTAATTGATTGGCTGGGTCATATCATATGTTGCTCAGGTCATAAAAATTGATCTTTGTGCTGTTTGTTTTTTTCCAAAAACTAATTTTGTTGAGAGTTAAAATGTCAGTTTGATAATATTAATAGAGGTAAAAAAAAGAAAGTAAAAATCAATGTTTCAATCATATCATAAAGAACAACTAAGTAGTTTAAAGAAATTATTGAATTACTAGCAGGACCTGTGGATATACCACAGTGTGATAATTTATTTATTACAATGTTTGGTATGTTTACTTAAGAGCTATTGCTAAATAGTTCAAACACCTTGCACTATTAAACACTTACTCATAGAATGTGGGATTTTTGCTCACATCAGAAACAGTTTTTTTTTTATGCAAATGATATGAAAGTAAACATTGAAGACATTCTGTCTTTTTTTATGGAAATAAAATTGTACCATAGAATATAAACATGAACCTAATCAATACCATACAAAACTAATCTCTCAACATGATCCCCAACAGTGCTAACACATTGTTAAAACCGTTAACTACAAAAGTAAATTTGGCAGATAAGCAACACCAGAATGTACATTTTTTCATTTCATCTTGGAAGATTTGGACAGTCTCGTTTTTATCCAGAAGGTGTTGCAAGATGATAATTGTTGTACAATTAAGGAACACGAGTATCAATTATTGAATTTGACTGTTAAACACTTATTCATGGAATGCAGGTTTTTTTGCTCACATCAGAAACCGTACTTTTTTAATGCAAATAATATGAAAGATCTATTTGAAAAAGTCAACATTGATTGAAATTCTGTCCTTTTTGAGGGAAAATAAAATTGTACCATAGAATATAAACATGAACCTAATCAATACCATACAAAACTAATCTCTCAACATGATCCCCAATGGTGCCAACACATTGTTAAAACTGTTAACTACAAAAGTAAATTTGGCGGATAAGCAACACCAGATAATCAGAATTTACATTTTTGCATTAATTCTTGGATGATTTGGACAGTCTCCTTTTTATCCAGAGGGTGTTGCAAGATGATAATGGTTGTAAAATTAAGGAACACAAGTATTAATTATTGAATTATAATGTTATTTTTAATATTCATAAATGAATCATTAGAATAATTCAATGATTATTTTAAAGCAAACTTACCTTGTTCTAAAAGTGTCAATTTAATACAATGTAGATTAAAATTATATATCAAGCAAAGATAAAAGAAAAAGTGAGAAAGGAGTAACCCAGAAGAATAAGAAAACTTCTAGAAACTGAAGCAGAAATCTTGCCAAGTGAATAAACACTTGTAAGATGCACTGGACCATTCTTAAAATGGAAAAGATAAGAACTCTGACAAATGGACCAAAGGACAAGGAATCTTATGACAATGTACAAGGCATTACACATGAGAAATGATATTGACAGACTCTATGTATCAAGAAAAGAAGAAGTCTCACCAGCATTGTACATTTTTAAACCCAGATCAACTTTACAGGGTTGATACAATTTTGTTTCTCTCGGTAAAGTTATGCAAAACTGCTGAATTGATTTAGACATTTCTTTTTTGGCTGAGTACTAAACAATAATGCTATGTAATTATTTTACATCCCAATCTTAAAGACCTACCTATAAACCTAATTAGAGAGTCCCCACCTTTTCCTATCCTCTAAATACAATAGGTATGCATTATAAATTCCATACTTCTCTACATCAGACTATTTGGCTGTCTATAAACCAACTCTTCCCAACAATTGATATAGATAAAGGGTTGTGTTTAAAGTTTACTGAATGTGTTAGGTTTGGTTTAATGGCATATCAACCCTGTGGGTTATTTAATGGCAACTCTATATATATAATTTGTAAAAAATATACAAGATAATATAAATAAATTTTTGGTACAGGCAAATTTATATAATATACTTAATAAGGATATCATGTATAGTAATCTACACTATGATAATAAATGGGAGACAGAAAGGAGGGATAGAGTGGGGAAGGTTGTTTTATTGATATAAAACTAGGGCCCTTTAGTCCGGTGTTTTTCCAAGTTTTACACTTTTAGTCATTCTCCGGGTGTAAAACTTGAAAAAATACCGGACTAAAGGACCCTAGTTTTATATCAATAAAACAACTTTCCCCACTCTATCCCTCTTTTCTGTCTCCCATTCATTATCATAGTGTAGATTACTATACATGATATCCTTACTAAATATATTATACATTATAATATATATAACATAATGTATAATTTAACCTAACATATAATGTACACAACATTATATATATATATATACACACACACACACACACACACACACACACACACACACACACACACACACACACATTTTGTAAAGGAATAGTTTGTATTCATTTTTTAAATTTTTTTAAAAGAAATTCTTAAAGTGCGAGATTACAGTTAGTATTCTATTTTGCCTCTCGGGTGTGTCCAGTATTTCGTATCTGATTTTCAATATATTTTTTATTTCTTTCAAGAAGGACAAAATGACATCTAGGCTAACATTTTCAAACAAATCTTTCATTTGCGTTGAAAAATCTTTTTTCTGGTAGGAGCATAAACTTCACATTCTATGAGGAAGTGTTTAACAGTGCAGGGTGTTTGACATGTTACACATCATGATTGTTCCTCTTGTTCAAGTATAAAAGAATGTGTAAGTCTTGTGTGGCCAATGTGCAGCTGCACCACTATTATCTCCTCCCCTCAGGATTTTTGACTTTGTGTTGGAATATAAAATTTGAGGTGTGTGCGAGCTTCAGATCTGCTTATGTTAATGAGTTCACTAAAAACATTTAAGTTTCTAAGTTTATTAAACCATGAAAAATATTATTTATAAAACAAAAATAAACATTAAAACAAATTACAGCACATAATTCATTACATTCTACTTTATTGTATAGTATCATACAATACAATGTTATTTTACTTATTTAAGATAAGTGTAACAAGAAAATTCGGTTTGTTTCAGGGTGATGGAATGGATTAATGACATTTAAGTTTATTTCAATGGGGAAAAGTGATTTGATATGCAAAGAAATTGAGTTACATGCAGAATAAATGTAACTCATGAATCAAGGTACCACTGTTATATACCCATATATGTTGTGAGCATATAAACAATGAGTTCATTTGCTAGAGAGAGTAGACAGATATTTAAACACATAGATGCATAACTTGTTACTTTCCTTTTTTGGCCATTTGTGATCTCTAGTCGTCTTCTATTCTTTCTCTGAGTCACCATGTTGAATTCTATCTCTTCTTGTCTGGTCTTTCTCGTTAGTTCTTCATCTTCTAACTTGGCCGGTCTTCTAGCTAAGGCATGCACAATCATTTAACAACACCTGTTGTTTTTTTTTTTAAATCTTCATTTACTTAACTAACTTTTCTGACTAACATTGCGCACGGAGTTCAGCCGAAGCAAAAGAGACGTCTCTTCTACTTTACATCTCGGCCGTAACTGAGGATCTAATTCAAAATCACGTAACGTGCAAGACTTCAACTGCGAGTAATTTTCCGTCCGTGATATGAAAAAGACTAGGTAATCATTAACTTTTTCCTCATAAATTCCTACCATAAAATAAACTGAACCCTCATTTTATGTCTGTGTTTTTGCAATAAATGTTTTATTTCTCTTGCACCCGTTATTTTACAATACTAAATATATTTTCTTTATTTGTTAAAGAATAAAGAAAATATATTTAGTATTGTAAAATAACGGGTGCAAGAAAAATAAAACATTTATTGCAAAAACACGGACATAAAATGAGGGTTCAGTTATTTTATGGTAGGAATTTACGAGGAAAAAGTTAAGGATTACCAAAGACTATCCCTGCAGAATTACATGGTGTTGTCAATAATCTATGCCACCACATAGATTATACAACACCACTGTATATGAAAGAAACATAATTTGGCATTGTATAACCTACAAGGTTTGATATGCCATTAAACACCAACCAACTGAATGGTAGAGCAGTTGTAATGTTAAAAAGAGCAAAACTGAGTAAACTGAATCATTGTACAGAAATGCTGATAAATATGCATTCTGCGTTCCTGACGCACAAAAATATAAAAGGATGTAATAAAATGATACCCATGCATCCCAATGTTTTTCTTTTTTCTTCCCTCACCATTTCAAGCTTACTGTAAATACATTTCAATAGTTTCTTAGAAATGAATTACACAGGATAGGTTACAAGGTAGGAGTTACATGGCTTTAGTTGGGACCCATAAATTTTCCCTGGGACTCATTCAAAGCAAATATGTGCATTCCAGGATGCACTAAATCAAAAAGCTATCAGCATCACTGATTGTATAATAGAAAAGTCTTGTAGGTCATATCTGAATTCCCCACAATAGATGGGAAGAGAGGGGGGGGTAGTCAGAAATATCTTTGCTAATCTCTTTTATAAATCAAATACATGAACACAGTTTCCTTGCACTAAAAGACTTCATCCATCAATATTCTTTGGATTATTGGAATGATTTTTTTTTTTTTTTGGGTTGTTTTGATATTGAGAAAGCTTAGTCAAGTTTGGCAAATGGAAGAAATATCAAGTGCCAACCAATTTAGTGGGGAAGGGAGGGGCCTGTTAGTTGGTTGGATTTTACAGTATGTCAAACCATTGGGTTATTTTATGCTGAAAACGTTTTGGTTTATTCATTCTTGATAGGTACTCAATTTTTTAAAACACATTTTTTAGAACTCATTTTTTTCTATTTAACCCATAGGTGGGATCCTAACAGGTACTGCCATTCCTGGTCAGAGTGGACCTGGGAGTAATGGTAATGAAGAGGTACTCCACATTCCTTAGAGCTCCAGAACTGGAACTTCACCATCAGATAGTTTAACATCATACCCAGGATACTAAGATTCTCAGCCACTGCCTTCCAGCACATATATGATAAAAAGTGTTAGGACAATCATATAGGTTCTAGGGCCTGCTAATAAATTACCAGTAGGAAATATGCAATTATCTTAGCCATAAGGCAGGTCACACATTCCTTTGTGTGTGTGGGGGGGGGCTAGATCATTCATTTTCCTTTATCAAGGGAATCTGATGAATAATTATATAAAAAAGAAGAAATCATTGAATAGAAAAATGAAATAGGAAGAAGGCAAAGAAAATATAAATGAAGAAGAATTGAAATGAAAGAAATAGAAAAAGAAAGATAAAAAGTATCAAAATGAGAAAGAAATGAAGGTGAAGAAAAAAGAAAACCAAATAAGGAAGAAAAAAATAAAGAAAATGATAGAAAAAGAAAAAATGAATAAAGTGCAAAGAAAAGAAAAAAAATAAGTGATAGTTTGTAAAAGAAGAAAAAATATGAAAAAAAGATGAAAAAAATAAAATATGAAGAAAAGAAGAATCAGTGTCTGAAAAAGATGAAGAAAATAAATAAAACATGTAAAGAACGGAAGGAAAAAAAAAAAAAGAATGACAATGTCTATGAAATATGAAGAAAAGAAGAAAAAAAATGACTGTGTCTGTAAAATATGCAAAGAATCCAAAAAGTCACTAAATAGATAAATAAAAAATCACAAAATAAATGATCTAGTAAAGACTATTGGAAACCATGTATATCTTGAGATAAATTTTCTTATTTATTTAAAGACTATTGTATATACTCATGTATAGCTTGAACTTTGAAAGTAAGAAATAGATTTCTACCGATACATGAGTAATAAATTTGTGAAGTTGAAATTCAAACATGATGGGAGACACTAGGATCAATCCTTGGGATCTATATATTAATACTTGTGTTCCTTAATTATTTGTATGACCGTTATCATCTTGCAATACCCTCTGGTTAAAAATGAGACCATCCAAATCATCCAAGATGAAATGCAAAAATATAAATCCTGATTATCTGGTGTTGCTTATCCACTAAATTCTTTTTTCGTATGAGTGTCATCACTTTAGCTAAATAATGGTCCTTTACGTTTTTATTATAAAGAAAGTGAAGAAAGAGGACATGCTACACAGAAAAAATATAATAAGAAAGAAAGATTAGGGGAAAGGTAGAGAGAGGGAATGAGTGTGCAGAAGTGATAATGCTAATCTGTTTCAATCAAATCTGATGAAAAGAAGGAAAAAAAAAAAAGAAAAAGAGTGAGAGTTAAATCAAGATTATTATACTTTTTACATATTGAAGTATTTTGTAATAGCTCTTAAGTAGATATATCAAACATGATAATTAGATTATCATGCTGGGGTATATCCTCAAGTCCTGCTAGTCAAAAATTAATTCCATAAATTAATGATTTTTTTTACCTCAAATCAAAGGTTGACTTATACACACGTATACTTAAAATTAATGAAGGCTCAAAAATCAACCAGTTAATATATTAGGGTAATCCTAAAGGTAATGTCTCCAAAACATTTAAAAATCACAGAAACGTTTAGTGTTTATTGTCAATGATATTTACATCATTTTAAAGTTTGAACATGTATTTATTTTTTTACATAATCGCCATTTCAGTTGATGCATTATTGTAGGTGCTGTTGCAGTTGTTGTATGCCAATGTCATACCAGCTCACTGCCATATTGTTGAGGAAGCATTGAACATCATTGTTGTTGCAAACACCTTATAACACTTGCGGACGTTTTTGACATTTATGCAAGACTGAGTGTGGAAGTGAGGTGTGTGCAGGGGTATGCAGAACAAACACAACAATTCGCCAATAGCTGCACTCCCTGTGTCGCCAGTGATTTGGAGACCTTAATTTTGGGATTATCCTTATATTATTCAAAACAAAAAATAAAAACTGGTGTAGGCATTTTAAAGTTACTATAGTACCATCATCTTTCTCCCTCTTCCACCGTCGGTGGGGCTTAGAATATGCTGACTGCCGAAGTGTAAAACCTCTTGAAAAAAAAATGTAGAGTCCTGGGTATGTCATTAAACTGCACCTGATGGTGAGGCTCCAGTTCTGGAGGTCTAGGGAGTATGAAGTACCCTTTCATTGCCATTACTTCCAGGTCTACACTAACCCAGAGAGGTAGTACCTGTTAGGTCCCATCTATAGGTCAAATAGATTTAATTAAAAATAATTTGTATTAGAAAATGAATACTGCAAACCACACAAATGTGTGCAAACAATATAAACAAAACAGTGCAAATAACAAAAAAACAAAAACAACAGAATATTGAAAATGTTTATTACCTCAAACATTGACAAATTGATTAAATTTCGACAATAAATAACCCATAAGCAGTTGATCTGCAGTTAAGCAAATACACCACTATCTCTCACTATTTCTATATGTATTTACCCAACCCCTCCATACAATCAAGATGTGACATAAGGTCAGTTTTTAAGCGGAGTTTAACAGGTTTTCCTTCTCCTAGATTGGTTGCCATATCAAATTTAAAGAAAGAACCCAGTCTACTATACTATTTACCCATAGATGGAGGGAGAATATTTGGATTTCTACCTTTCCCAAGGGTATTAGCACTATGTGAAATGCAATCAATCTCATCCAGGATTTGAACTCTGTTCACCAAGTCCATTTCCTACAACTATAAACATTACACCACAAACATCTCACTCTCTCTGTATATAAGAAATTGTGGCAGAAGGTAGGGCAGTAATAAAGTATCTGCCTCTCTCATCGACTACTAAGAAATATTAGTATGATTCTTAAGTATTTCTATCTTTTCTAAAGGTATACCATTTCCAAGTGAAAGGATGGAAAGATTTTGTTGTCTTACTGTTATTTATATTATTCTTATATATATATATATATATATATATATATATATATATCTCTATCAGTAAAAAATCTTTTACTCTCACTCCAATTGTCTCATTGTGTTCTTTCTTAGCAAAGAACCCTGCAGGTTATTAATCCATTCAGTGTATCATGTTATTTTGGATTTGTGATAAATAATGTACTTATCATTCACATAATGCAAAGCTTTTGTCGAACTGATTGACAGCTAGAATCAAACTTGAGGTTTTTCTTTTCTTTTCTTTTTTTTTTAGTCGTAGTTGATATAAATAAAGCTGAGATATACAAAACAAAAACCTATACTACTATACCATAGTGTGTGTGTGTTGCATTAGTTGCACATTTATATTTATATTTTTTTGTGCAGTTGTTTTGGTCTAGTGCTAGTGAAAAGGGTATAGATTCACACCTGTCCAACTGATACCGCCAATGTTACTCTGCCGACTTTACTTACTACTATACATTTACGCATCTATGGGTTACATAAAAAAAATGGTAGTTGATATAAATAATGCAGAGATATACAAAACAAAAACCTATACTATTATACTGTAGTGTGTGTGTGTCGTATTTGTTGTAAATTCATATTTTCATTTTTTGTGCAATTGTTTTTTAAGACATTTTAGTCTAGTGTTAGTGAAAAGGGGATAACTCCCTTCTGTCCAGCTGATACCAACAATATGTTACTCCACCGACTTACTACTATACATTTACTTATCTATGGGTTAAATAGAAAAATATTGTTATATACCCCTTTCATATCAGGTATATAATGGGGAGGAGAGAGGAGGTTAGATGGGTTCTTACTGGTTCTGCTTTGTCAGCGTCCATCTTTCTTTTCGGTTGATTCCTTCCTTCTTCTGGGCTGGGTTGTCTGTGCTTATTTCTTGGTTTGTAATAATTAAGCAAGATTTTTTTTTTTTACAAGATGTCTTTATTAGCCCAAAGGGGTTTTATAACCGTGCAGTGAGAAGCTGGCATCTTGGGAGCAAACGACCCTTGCATCTGCTCCTTTCTACGAATGGCCAAAATCTAATTAAGGCAGTTCCCTTTCATATGCCTTTCCTTCAGCCAATCAGAAGTCAGCGAGAGGTGAACTGCTTGTCAATCTTCCTATAACGGTTAATGGTAACTTTCCATTTACCATACTGTTATTTGAATAATATTACACTTACAGACATAATTTGTAGGCTACCCACAAATTATGTAACAAAATGAGTTTTAAAGAATGTGTTTAAAAGCAAAACAATTGAGTTTAAAAGAAAATTGAGTACCCATCAAGAATGATTCAAACAAAATGTCTTTGGCATAAAATAACCCAACAAGGGTTGACCTGCTGTAAAATCCAACCAACCAACTATACATTAATTTGTGGAGATGTCTCAATCTTGTTTGTAACACATGAACTGTGTTTTATCTGAGTTCACAAAGAGGCCAATGCCACTTGCAGCAGTGACTTGACTTGTGCAGGTGTACTTGCTAGAAGTGCTAGATTATCTGTGTTGGCACAACTTGATGATGATAATGATACATTTATATTTATATTTTGTGTGCAGTTGTTTTTTCAGATATTTTTATACAGATATTTCTATCTAATGAATTCACGTTGACTGGGTATTATCCAAAGTCGAAGATTGATTGATTAATTTAATGGCCTGTCAACCTGTCTAGGGTTATTTTATGCTTAGAGATAAGGGAATTGTGTTCATTATACATTTATATTTACATTTTTTGTATAGTTGTTTCTTAAGAGTCTTTTGCACACAGTTATGATATCAAGTATTCCTATCTAATACAAATAATTTGCACACAGTTCTATGGTTTTAAGTATTCTATCTAATACTAATAATTATATGGTTTCAAGTAATCATCTTATATGTTGTAACTCAGTATTTAAATGTTAACAGAGAAATGATAGGGAGAAACATAAGTAATAATAGGTAAAAAGGTATACAAAGTAAAGATACAACTTGAACAATGTAATCAGCAATTGCTAGCTTGAATTTACAAGTTCTATGAGAACTCATTTCTTTCTTCCAAGGTTTTGTCAAATATTATTTATAGGGAAAGCAGATGATTCCATTGTCAATATTTAGGTACTATATGACACTATTTAATAATAGTCATAGTCAACTATGTACAAACAAATGACTGTCATTTGTTTGTACATAGTTATATGGTTTCAGGAAACTAATAATAATCCTTGATAGACAATTATAGGTTTCAGTAACTATGCTTAATACAAATAATTTACATTATGTGATATCAAGTTTTCCTATATAATACAAGTAATTTGCAAACAGATCTATTTGACCTGGAGATGGGTTGCTAAGAGGTACTACCACATAATCAGAGTAGATCTGGGAATAATTGTAATGAGAGTACTTCGCACTAACCAGATCCCTAGGAATGGTATGAACCCCCTTACCTCGCTGCTATAGGTTAAATAGTACCACTTCTGCAAGGATGGCTTTGGCATTAAATAACCCATGAAGGTTAATATGCCATTAAACAAAAAAAACCCCAAACCAAACCAAACTCTAGAAATGGAACCTCACCATCAGATACAATTCAGTGTCATACCCCTTTTTGTTGAGGGGGGGGGTCTTACCTTTCTGGAGAGGATTGTCAGCTTATTCTAAGCCCCAACAAAACAGGATGAGGTTTATACTTGAGTAGTATTACTCTGTGAAGATTGTTTCTGTGTGTGTCTGCATATATATATATATATATATATACACACGAAGGATTAGAACATTAAGCAACTCAAATTTTTCTGATCAAAACACATTGTTGTTTGTAAACATTATTGATTTATCAATTTCTTGTCTTGGATTTATAGTTACTAGCAGGAACTGTGGATATACCACAGTATGATGAATTTAATTATTACAATGTTTGATATGTTTACTTAAGAGCTATTGCAAAATAATTCAATAGATAAAAATATAATAACCTTGATTTAACTCTCTTTCATTCTTTTTTTTTTTTCCTTTCCTTCTTTTCATCTTTTCATTATTTCGATTGAAACAGACTAGCATTATCAGTTATCTCTTCTGCACGTGCACCCTCTCTCTCTATCTTTCCCCTACTCTTTTTCTTTCTTTCTTTTATTTCTTTCTTATTATATTTTTTCTGTGTAGTATGTTCTTTTTCTTTCCTTTCTTTCTTTATCATGAAAATGGAATGGTCGATTATTTAGCTTAGGTGACAACACTCATAAGAATTTGGCAGATAAGCAACAGCAGATAATCAGTATTTACATTTTTGCATTTCATCTTGGATGATTTGGACAGTCTCATTTTTAATCATAGGGTGTTGCAGGATGATAACGGTCGGAAGATTAATGAACAAGAGTATCATTATTTCTAGTTATTGCATTGGGAGAGTCTCCTTGGTGTGGTGGCTAACATGTTTGACTATGACATCATAGTGAGCAAGTTTGCATGCAGGGTTTGGGGACTACTTGTGAATTTCCTATTCCCTTGTTAATCCTTCCATGAATTCACCACAGGTGAATTTGTTGGGTGGAGCTAGCTCAACCGACCCAGGGTGAATGCCATCACAGAAACAGTAAGAAAGTTTGAAATCCAGTCATGCTATTATTTTCACTTTCAGGGAAAAGTATGAACACTCTCAAAATATTTTTTTTAGATATGCATTCATTGGCTTTTATTTGATGATAAAGAAATTAATATTTCTCTGAATGTTTGAGATGAGGCTTGAAGATTAGTATTATTAGTGTTATTCGGACTATTGTACAAATAACAATGAAGATGGGGACAATAGTCCGAATAACACTAATAATACTAAAGAAATTAATGATAGCAATCATCACTTTGTTCTGTTAATGTAGAAGAAAGATTTAAAGACTTAGTTGTCATGTGCAGCCCTCATGACAGACATATGTAGTCCATGTGGCCCACATGACATACATATGTAATCCATGTGGCCCTCATGACATACATATGTAATCCATGTGGCCCTAGGGGGTTACTTATTTTGACATGTCTGCTTTATTGTATGTATGACTCCTCTCTCTTCTTTTCAGTGTGTGCCTGTTTGCATCTATTTCTGTCTCACTTACCCTGTCTCTCTACCACTGTCTCTCTTCTCTCTCCCTCTCTCTTTCTCTCTCATATATAAAATGCCATGTTTATTGTATGTATGTCCTCTTTCTATTCAACTGCAAATACTCTGATTTTGTTTTCCATTTATCAATCATTCCTGTGTCAAAATTCATTTTCTGCTTGTAACTTGACAAGATAAATTCTTCTTTCTCTTCTAAACATTAAAAACGAAAATGAAATTCATTCATTTTCCTATTTGATGTCTATCAAATTTATTTTCTGTCTGTTAGAAAACCAACTTCTCTTTGCCTCCTCCATATAAACATTACAGAAAAATGACCCAAACAGTTTTCACTTGTTTTAATTCCTGCTCACTATGTAAGTAAAGTTTTTAGTGATGTACATATAAGATTCCCATTGTTCCCACATCAGTTTGTTGTTATCTATTTCTCAGCCAACTGGAAAATGAAAATGTTTCAGTTATTTGTCTGAATTTTTGGTTTGTGGTGTAATGGTTAGAGTCGTAGGAAATGAACTCGTCAACCCGAGTTCAAATCCTGGACAAGGCTGTTTGCATTTCACATAGCATTAATATCCTTGGAAAAGGTATGAATCCAACTATTCTCCCTCCAGCTATGGGTAAATATGTGGGCAGACTGGGCTCTTTAACCTTGGCAAAGCAACCAGTCTAGGAGAAGAAAAACTCTGAATTCAAACCTGTTAAACTCTGCTTAATAAATTGACCTTGTTACATTCTACTTCTGTGGAGAGAATAGTGTATATATATATATATATATAATGGGTTTAGAATACAGTTTTAGGTGACAATCATCTGTAGGTTGCAGGTTCAATCCTGGCCAAGGGCGCTAAATACATAGAATAGTTAACATAGCTTAACACTTGTACTTGGTCATGGTTAACAGAATGAGAACTGTCTATCCTGGTGGATTGAATAAAGGGTTCTATTTGAAGTTCCGTTAAAGCTCCCAAGTTTGACAAGAAACACCTGAAGAAGGCTGTAGGGCACATCAGCTGAAATGTTGTGCATATAACAATAAAGATGAGGACAATAGTCTGAAAAATCCAAGTAATCCAAATATTTTAGAGTTATTGTCAGTTGAGGAGGAAGCAGGTTGAAAAAAAAACAAACAATTAAAAAGCAAGGCATGCAAAGGTTATAATCATAGGAAATGGTCACGGTGAAATCCTGGACAAGGCTGTTTGTATTTCACATAGCACTAATACCCTTAGGAAAGGTATGTATCTATTCTCCTTCTAGCTATAGGTAAATAGTAGGGCAGACTGGTTTCTTTAACCTTGGTATAGTGACCAGTCTAAGAGAATACTTGGTTGGTGGATTATAACAACATATCAACCCATCTGGGGTTATTTCATGCCAAGAGGTAAAGAAAGAATATATGTTGTATATCTATATTTATACTTTAATGGTTTTGACAATATGTTAACATTGTTGGGGATCATGTTGAAGGATTAGTTTTGTATGGTATTAATCAGGTCAGTCTAAGAAAAGGAAAACTCTGAATTCAAAGCTGTTAAACTCTGCTTAAAAAAAATGACCTTGTGTCACATCCTGCTCATCTGGAAGGGTTGGTAAATATATAAGGCCTGTTATTGTAAATAGACGTCTTGTCAAAGGTTATAATATTCCCTCTTTTTTAGAGTACAAGAATACAATTCAATTTTTGGATCCTATTGGCTTAGATAGAACCTTTCTGAACATTAAGGTAAAGAATTTAAAGGAGATCTTTTTAAAGTTCAAAGGTTTGTATTTTTTTTTTTTTTCAACTGATTCTGAAGTGTGATCAGGAAACCATTCCACTTAACCCTAACTTCTAATTTCCAACTTCAAAGTTGTTCCCTTTTCAGCAAATACCAGGTCATCATAAAGAAGAATGGAAAGAATTTATACTACATCTACTTTACTCAATGTTTAGATTTCTTCAACTTTGGGGGGAAGGGTATATTCACTTAACCTGGACAGGATGCAATACTTAGTCAATTTTTTTCTCAAAAAATAGTTAAGCTGGTTTGAATTCAGAGTTTTCCATCTCTTAGATTTGTTGTCTTACCAAGGCTAAAGAGCCCAGTCTTCCCTACTATTTGTTCATAGCTGGAGGAGAAGAGGTGGAATCATTCTTTACCTAAGGGCATTAGTGTGAAGTGAAATGCAAGCAGCTTACTCTAGGATTTGAACTCAGTTTGTCAAGTTCATTTCCTATGGCAATAACCATTATACTATGCACCTTCACTTGAACTTTGGGGTTGAAACTTTATATATATATATATATATAATATATACATATATATATAATATATACATATATATATGTATGTGCGTGTGTGTGTGTATACTCTAGCAATGATATTGGTCACTGATTACTTATAAATATAGCAAACTATATTATCAATATATATATATATATATATATATATATATATAAAGTGAGAAAGATGTAAATGAATCCGATAGGTATGTTGAAGAAAGGATTGAAAGAAGAGTATATGTACTTTGGTTTGGATGAAATTTATTGGTGTTATTTTGTCAACATGTGTTTCGATAAAATTTCATTCATATGCATAAAATATTCTATTTAAAAATCTTTTAAATATGAAAGAAATAAAAATAAAATGATAGAAACAAAATATTAGGCATGTAAATTGATATCTTCTTCAGGACAAGAAAAAAAAAATGTCATCTGCAAACAGTCCTTTTTCGATGTATCACGTCTCCTCAGTACAGCTGGACAATATATATATATATATATATACATAAAAAATTGTCGGTCTTTGTCATTTTCAAACATGTTTGACCACTTCATATATATATATATATATATATATATATATATATATATTAATTTAATGTAGGTTATCTAGTCTTTATAAGTATCACTTAATACTTGGAGTCATTTTCTGTAATTAATGCTATATAATATTTTTTGTATTTTCAGCTAGAATTTGTAAAATATCTATGGGGATGTTCTGGTCTTCTATAATGTATTTGTTGATAGCACTCATGTTGGATAAATGGCAAGTTACTATATAAGAGAGGGTGGTGGTGGTGGTATGTCCAATGTATGAATTAAGTATTGTTCTATTATTATTATTATTATTATTTCTGGAGATAAAATCTCTCAAAGAGCATAAGAATTGATATACAACATTAGTTCTACATAGTGGTGTTTTTAGAGGGTTACTAGCATTAATGGAGTTGACTGTTTTAAGTTTTTTATAGCATATATTAAGTCTTAAATGCTTATTGTTATCTAAAAGTGGGATAAAAAGCTTAGTACTAAATCCTTGTGTGTCATTTTTAATAAAATATGCCTACAAGAGAATTTGCTGTCTAAATAAACATACATATATATATATATAATTATTTGGTAAAGAAAAAGACTTAAAAAATGGTCATATTAGCAGTTATAGATCTATTTCTACCTATATGTTTTTTATATAATAGATATGAGTGTAGAATATGATCTTTGAATAACAGCATTTATTCCATTTCAAACTGACCTGGGCAAAGGGCATTGGTAGAGCATCCACCTAGGCAGTGCCACACTTTCCGGCAGATCCCCACTTTACTGCACAGATCAGATTAACCAATCTGTGCTATTCATGCACTAAGTTGGCGAGGACTGGTATTGAACCTGAAACCTTGCGATTCTTAGGTGGATGCTCTACCGACTGAGCTAAACCAGCCACTGATGATATATAATACATGCAAAAAAACTGAAGAAATTATGCAAAAAATGTAAATATAAACATACAATGTACGCAATTTCCTAACCTTCTAGGTATAAAATAACCCCAGACAGGTTGGCATGTCAGTAAAATCAGTCATTTGTTGTTTTGTTTTGGGGGTGGGGGTTCAGATTTAGAGTATGTGTATTTAGTAATGGCAATATTTTATTTTAAAATTTACATATAACAACTATGAATAAATATTAGGACAGAGTGGATTATTCATCCATGGTTAAGCAATCAGTCTAGAATGAAAACTCAGAATTTAAACCAGCTTTACTCTGCTTAAAAATCGACCTTGTGTCATATCCTGATCTTGGCAGAGGATTTGAGTAAATACATGCACATAAACATTTAAGATAATTCTCAAAAAACATTCTGGTTTATTAAGATCTATGTAATTTTTATATATAATGTTTTTTTTTTACGTTAGACTTTATGAATCTGAAGAGTAAACTCGGATCTTTTCTGATTGTAGAAAGTTAAAAATCTTTCCACATTTTAATAATGCAGTTTATCTTGTAACAGATGGTGCACATCTGACATTTAGGTGCACCTTTATTACTTTGATTGTTGTCCAATATCTGCTGCTGTAAATAATAGCAGCTGTTGGTGAAACTGGTGATGCAGAATTTATGTTACACATTATTTTCTAGGGCAAATAGAAATTCTAAAATTAGAAATAAAAATATTTGACATGAAAGCATAAAAACTTGTAAGAATTGATAACAATACACCCGCATGTGTATATTAATCTACCATTTTTATTGAAATGAGTTGGGCACAAGGCCATTTTTATAGAATATATATACCTACCCATGGCTAGGATCAATTTTTAAGCTGGTTTGAATTCAGTTTTCCTTCTCCTAGACTGGTTGCCTAACAAAAACTAAATTGTGTGCAAATTATTTATGTCAAATTATTATATAACAGTGTGCAAAAAAATGACTCTTAAGAAAGAACTTTTTGTGGTGGACTTGTCCAATTTTGATATAAAGTGGAAGTTACCACGTTCGAGGCAGAAAGCTGTGTTGGCACATCTTGGATTGAGCAATAAAGTGTGTACTGTGATTTACTACGTCATATTTGTTGTTCTTTCGGGGTATTATGAAGAACGCGTTACAACACAACTATATGAAAAAAAGGTAAATGCAATTGTACAATGAATGAAATTCCCTAACCTCTAAGGCATAAAATAATCCTAGACAGGTGAACATGCCATTAAAATCAATAAATTTACTCTTGTTTTTATTTAAAAAGTTTATGGTATCAGTGTTTGGAAAACCTGTAATGTTAGCCTGATTGTCATCAGTGCTGGAATTAGTTAATAGGAAAAAGAAAAAAAAGTATGAAAATAAAACATTTTAGTATTTACATTTTTAGAGACAACAGATGTTTGAATTCAATGAGACCAATTGTTTTAAGTGTTGAATTTTATAGTATGTTTACTCTAATTGGAAAACACAATCTTCTAGATGACAAGAAACCTATGTGGGGAGTCACCATGATGTAGTGGTTATTGTGATGGACCTTGACATCATAGTGAGTGAGTTTGAATTCCAGTCATGCTATTACGCTCACTTTCAGACTAATACCCTTAGGAAATGTATGAACCTCCCTCGTCCTCCTCCAGCTATGGATTAAATAGTATCACTACTGTTCTTTTACAAGGATGACTTTGGCATTAAATAACCCATAAAGGTTGATATATCACTAAACGAATAAGCCAAACCAAGCAACCTATGCATCAACTTAGAAAAAAAAATTAGAATTAAAAATAAATTTTTTTAACCCTTTTGAAGGCAGTTAAAATTTGTCGCCAAGGTTACACAGGCAGAGAGATTTTTTTTTTTTTTTTTTTGGTAGCTCAATGTATGTGTTTACCAACCCCTCTGCACAGGCAGGATGTGACACAAGGTCAATTTTTAAGTAGAGTTTAACAGGTCCCAGTCTGCCCTACTATTAGCACTATGTGAAATTCAAACAGCCTTGTTATAGTAACACAATAGATGCTTGATTCCTTCAAAGAGCATTGTATTTGTAGCTATAGCACCAAAATTTCACCCATTAGATGATAATATATTATGAAAAAATTCATGCTGGAATTTCTATAAGATTTTTTATTTCAGAAATAAAGAGGAATGAAAGAGACTTACCTGGTTTAGTATTTACCCAACCTCTCCACATGAGCAGGATATGATACAAGGTCATTTTTTAAGCAGAGTTTAACAGGTTTGAATTCAGAGTTATTCTTCTCTTAGGCTAACCAGCATTAAAGAGCATAGCCCAACCTACTATTTTACCCATAGCTGTAGGTAGAATAGTTGGATGTATACCCTTCCCAAGGGTATTAGCACTATGTGAAATGCAAACAGCCTTGTCCAGGATTTGAACTCCTGTCACTGTTTCCATTTCCTTCGATGATAACCATTACACTATCAGAGAGGCTGATAGGTATGTGTCCTGCTTCCCTGATTCACAAAAATCTAAAAGGACGCAGTAAAATCAAATCCATGTGACCCAGTGTCTTTCTTTTTTTCTTCCCTCACCATTTCCGGCTAACTGTAAATACATTTCAATAGTTTCTCAGAAACAAATTACACAGGATAGATTACAAGGTAGGAGTTAGACAGCTTTAGTTGTTTCCCCAGATCATAAATAAAAACCCTACAATTTATTAAGAAACTTTAGTTTGAACCCATTCAAAGCAAATATGTGCATCCCAGGATGCTCTAAATCAAAAAGCTATCAGTGCACTATGGGCATTTCCAATATAAGGCATTTTCCTCTTGGCTGCTCATTGACCATCTCAATGTTAATATATAGAAATATTGCTCGGAAGCCCCACTCTGGTATAGGATTGTGTAGAGGTTGTTTTGCAAAATATAATTAAAAGTGACCCACAACTCCGAGCCATATAAGAGGGTGGCAAGGACTATGGCTTTATACATGCTGACCTTAATGCCCTTCTTCAGGTGTTTTTTGTACCACCCACATTTGTGCAGTTTGCCAAATGCAATGTTCACCATTGCCAGCCTGTTGTCTATCCTTGTCAAGTTTGGCACCTGACATGATGGTGCATCCCAGGTAAGTGAATTAATGGATAACCTTCAACTTGGTCATGCCAATATGGGGAGGGCAGTACTCTTCCTGAGGTGCAGGCTGGTGAGGGACCTCTGCCTTCTTCAAACTACTACCATTGGAAATTTGCCTGAATCTCTCTTCTTTCCACAGCTATAGTTAAAATAGAGGCGCATGGTGTAATGGATAGAATTGTAGGAAATCCACTTGTCAGCCTGAGTTCAAATCCTGGACAAGGCTGTTTGCATTTCACATAGCACTAATACCCTTGGAAAAGGTATGCATCCAATTAGTCTCCATTCATCTATGAGTAAATAGTAGGACAGACTGGGCTCTTTAACCATTGCTAGGTAACCAATCTAGAAGGAAAACTCTTAATTCAAACCTGTTAAACACTGCTTAAGACATTGAGGTTGTGTTGCAACCTACGGATGCAGAGGAATTGATAAAAAATATATAGTTAAAATAGCAAGGTAGACTGTGATTTTTAATTTTGGATGTGCAATCAGTCTATAAGAATGACAACTTTAAATTGAAAACTAAGAGTTGGAGTCTCTAACTCTGCTAATACTCATTTCCATATTGAAGAAGAATTGTAGGAGATTATTCACAAGTGGAGATAATATGGCATTAAAAGAAAATGACCAATCAAATCAGGATAAAGAAAAAATGTGTCCGACTAGGTTGAGAGAAGAGTTGTGGCTCCAATGGGTCTTGACTCCATGGATAATAATGATGATAATTTAGTACAGAACAAAGCTAAATAAAGGGGAAACTGTCTTATACAAATCTTCTAAGTGAGGCTTGCCTCTCTACCATCTTTAAAATTCTGCTAGAGTGCCTCTTGAGTGTAATGGTTACCTCTCTAAATAATCATTTTACTACAAGAGAAACACCACATCAACTACTTTTATCATATATGTGCTAGAAAGCGATGGCTGAGGGTTTTAGTGTCCTGGGTGTGATGTTAAACTCTATCTGATAATGAAGTTTCAATTCTGGAGCTCTGGGTAATGTGTAGTACCCTTTCATCATCATTACTCTCAGGTAAACTCTGACCTGGAGTAGTGATACCTCTTAGGATCCCATCTATGGGTTAAGTAGAAGAAAGTGTGTTTGTTTTTTTAAGTGTTTAAAATAAATTGAGTTTAAAATAAAAAATTTAGTACCTATCAAGAATGAATAAAACAAAATGTCTTCAGCATAAAATAACCCAACAAAGATAGACATGCCATAAAATCCAACCAACCTAAAACTGTCAAGAACTTTGATCTTACATCATTCAAGTTTGGTCTCTTAAGTAGGGTCATCTCAATGCAAACACAGTCAATAATAATTTAAAAAAAAAGAAAAAAAAAGGCTTATGAATAAGATAACAAAGTGGATTACTTTCTCGTCAGAGAATCTTTAACCCCAGAAAGTTGTGATAAAAAAAAAAGCAGATATAAGATTAAGGAAAAACTAGTTAAAAACTAATATTAAAAGTTTAAGAATTCAAGAAATTTATCAGAATGTTTCATTCACTCTAGATGGAGCCCCCGTGATGTACTGGCTAATGTACTGGACTGCGACATTGTAGTATTTTAAAACTCCAGTCATACTATTATGTTTTAGACTTTACTTTTAGACTAATACCCTTGGGAAAGGTATGAATCCCGTCATTCTACTAGCTATGGGTTAAATAGAATAACTACTATTCTTCTACAAGGATGGCTTTGGCATTACATAACCCACAAAGATTGATATGATATTTAACAAAGAAACTGAAACCATTCACTTTCTCAGGCGACTGTTGAATTTAGTACAAGTCCCTCCCCCTCTGGAAATGTCAAATTTATTTGATTCAAAGTGTATGGTATTCTCATTTAAATTTTTTTTTTAATTACCAGTCACATCTGGTATCTTTTGTAGTGAATTTCAATCTATATATTAACTAAAATTCTCATATTTGTATGTAACTGAAGTGTCACTATACTTTTTGTTAACAGTTTGACCTTCAAGGGGTATGTTCATGGTGAACAAGATTTCTTTGTTAAAAAAAAAGACTGTGAATGGCACTTTGGTTTGAACTTGGAGAGTGTTCTTTGGTCTTGATGATGACAGACTTCCACCCAGGATTAACCCTTAGTTTCAGGATTGTAGTCATGATTTGTCACTTTTAATGGTTTTCAAAAAATCTACATCAATTTCTGGACACTGAAGCAAATCAGTAGCTGTGGTTGTTCTGCCTCCATTGTCTGTTCAGGATTGTGACCCCTAACTCATAGGTTGAAATTTCCATAGCAACAGACATACATACCAAGACAATCCTTAAACTGTCAATTCTGCAACCAACTATGTCATCAGACTTTGGAGCTTAATTTTAGACCTTCTTCAGTTCCTTTGAGTCTGCTGCTAGAAGCAGATGCCTATAGTGCGACTCTTAAAAAAAGACATTTCACATTCCCTTAATCTTTTTTTACTCTGAGGCTGATGGAGAACATTGAACTCTTCTTTAACTTTTTATTTTCTTCCTTCTTAAATGCATGCATTTATTAATAATACCCAATGAGTTTTATTCTTATTGCATTGTTTTATGTCCTTTTGCCCCTGTTTGGTTAAACTATTGCACAATTCCTGCCAATTTGGCTACAACTTGTTTCATTTCCAAATCTTTAGTAAGAATAGCTGGAATATTCTTAACAATTTAGCATTTTTTGCACAAAATTTTCTTAATATTTATGTTGAGAGTGTGGAAATGAGAATGTAACTACAAAGCCGGTTCAGCCTGTGATGACGTTTACGTTTTAATTTTAAGTTCATTCTTTCCAAAATTGAAAGTTTCACAAAAAAGCCTGATGTTAAAACGTTATAAAAATTTCACATTATATATCAAAATAATTCTGACTCTTCTATTAATGAGATGTTGCTCTTTTTTTTTTTTTTTTTTTTTTTTTTTTGCTTACTTTATAATTTTTAAAGGAATCTCCGTCAAGTTTACTCTATTGTATTTTCACTTCCATGGATTAGAGAAGAAGAAAACAACTTCCTGGTTGTAGTTTAAGGTGTCTTCTAATTGAGTGTACAATTTTAAGAATATTAATAAAGATTTGTCTCTTTGATATTGCAAAACAAGTAACATATAAACTAAAGTCTCAGAAAAAAATTCATATATCATATTTTTGGCTATTCGAAAAAAAAAATACTGTTTTAACTCTCTGTAAAAAATAATTCAATGGGTAAAAGTACTTACAAATTACATATTTAGAAAGATTATTTCCTTTTCTTTCTATCATGTAAATATTTTAAAGATTGGACTAGAAATATGCAAGAAATTGCAAGTTGAACTGATTAAGGTGCAAATTTGTCAATGTCTCCCGATTTCAGCTAAACAGCTGAGAATGCTTAGTATTATTTGGATTATTCGGACTATTATCCTCATCTTTATTGTTATCTGTACAATGTTTCGGCCAATGTGCCCTCCGGCCTTCTTCAGGTATTTCTTGTCAGACTTGGGAGCCTTCTTTTTGAACTCGGGAATCAATTGGACACATAGCATAGTGGATAAAAGTGTTGGTTTAAGACAGTTCTAAGTGATAATTATCTCTAGGCTGCAGGTTCAATCCTGGTCAAGGACGACAGTAACATAGAATAATAATTAACACAGCTTAACACCTGTACCCCAGTTATGGTTAGCGAAATGAAAACAGGTTACCCCCACCCCCCACCCCTCTTGGATTGGTTGGGTTCAAAGTTCCGTGATGGCTCCCGATTATGACAAGAAGATTCCCAAGTTTGAAAAGAAGGTTCCTGAATTTGAGAGGGCTCCTGAGTCCGACAAGAAATACCTGAAGGAGGCCGGAGGGCACATTGGCCGAAACGTTATACAGATAACAATAAAGATGAGGACAATAGTCTAAATAATCCAAATAATACTAATTATCAAGCCTCATCTTAAAAATTCAGAAATAGCTGAGAATGCTATTGAAATGACCCAACAGATATGCTGACCTCAAGTAAAATTAAAAAGATGAAAACAAAATTGTAGTCAGAATTTATAATGAGACTAACAATATCTTGTTGGTGACTTATTAAATAGAATTGACCTTATTTTCAAAGGAACTAATGCTCTTGCTCATTTTCCAAAAGAGGAGAAATGTGTTTATAATAAGCTGAGTGAACTCAATTATTTTTTTTATATGTATTCAATCAAGTGGAGGGGTGTGGTATAATGATTATCACCGTAAGAAATGGACTTGGTGACCCAAATTACAATCCTGAATAAGGCTGTTTGCATTTCATAATGCTAATACACTTTGGAAAGGTATGCATCCAACTATTCTCCTTCCAGCCATGGCTAAATAGTAGGCTGTAGTGGGCCTTGGTTAGGCAACCGGTATAGCTGAATTCAATCCTGTTAAATGCCGCTAAAAAATTGACCATGTGTCACATCCTCCTCGTGCAGTGGGATTGGTATAATATATATGTATATATTCAACATGTTCTATAGATTATAACAATAATTGGGTTCATGGCATCATTTTCTTAATTGTTCTATGTTTTCTTTTTTTTTTTTAATCCTAGGCAATGCCAAATTGGCCAATTACACAGCAAAGGGTTAAGATAACAAGTTGACAGGTTGATTAGTTTTATGGCATGTTAACCCTTGTTGGCTTATTTTTCAAAGCAGTTATATGGTTTAAAGTAACTGATATTAATTTATAAACAATTATAGCTTGAAGTAACTATTCTTAATACAAATAATTTGCACCCAGTTATATGGGGGGAGTCTCCGTAGCATACTGGTTAATGTGTTGGATTGCAACATTGTAGTAAGTGAGTTTGAACTCCAATCGTGCTATTATGTTCACTTTTGGACTATGAATCCCTTCATTTCCCACTACTGTTCTTCTACAAGGATGGCTTTCACATGAAATAACCCATAAAGGTTGATATGCCATTAAATAAAGAAACCAAACCATTATATGGTTTATACACAATATGGTTTTATAGGGGCCAGTTTAGCTCAACCAGTAGAGTACCCACCTTGGTTCCAGGTTTAATATCAGTCTTTGCCAAATCAGTGGGTCAGATTGGGAATCTGATCTGTACAGTAAAGTGGGGAGCTAACTGAAGATTTGACTCTCCCACTCAGCAAAAAATAAAAACAAACCAAAACAATTTCTCTGGTTTAGCACTAGTGAAAAGGGGATAGACTCCCTCGCTGTCTATCTGATACTAACAATAGGCCACTCTGCCAACTTTACTTACTTAGGGTTTTAAGTAATTATTCCTAATTAATGTTTTGCACACAATTATATGGTTGCAAGTTGTGGGCATCGTTTCATCTGCTAAAGATGATGACATAGTGTCCACAATTTAAAAACATTTTTTTTATCTGCATCTGCATGAGTGGCTGAAAAGACCAATTTTTGAATAGCATTCTCTGGTGTAGTCACTACTAGCAAACAGTGATGCTTGCTGGAGTTACTGTTGTCTCTCCTTCCTTCTGGCTCTCTTTTTTTGTGGCGGCTTCTTTCCTCTCTTTTTCATTCCTTTTTGTCCTTTGTTTGACAAGGAGGCGCCTGGCCGCTCGGTTTTCTGCGCAAGCCTCCAATATGTTGGTGTTGATGTAGCATGTCTTCATGTCCTTCTTGCAAACATCTTTAACCATCACCACCAATGGTTGCAAGTATTCCTATCTAATACTAATAATTTTCAAACAGATCTATTTGACTGATAGGTAGGTTACTAAGGGGCATTATCACTCTGGGCCTGAGTGGACCTGGAAGTAATGGCAACAAAGGGATGCCTCTACACTCCACAAGGCTCCAGAATTGGAGTCTCGTCACTGAATTCAGTTTAGTGTTATAAACAGGACAATTTAGTATTGCCTGTCTGCTTCTGCTACTCTCAACTTGTACTCAGAAGTTAAAATTTAAATTTTGTCGAAAACAGTGCTTCTCATAGCTGGACCAGTGCCGGTTCGTGGAGTACTACCTGCTAGTCTGCTGGTGCCACAGATTATTTTCAAAAATTTAAATAGTTTTGAAGTATGGCAACTGTACATATAAATCAAAATTGGAAATATATTTCTAAAAATATCAACTTTATTCGTTTTCTGCTCTTTACCGTGATGGCTATTTTACCACCTTTTTGCCTTCATTGTTTTATAGAAACCTAATATCTTTTTTTTTTTTTTTTGTAAATTTCATCACTGCCACCTTAATCTCCAAAGAGAAGGGTGGTTATTGAGTGCAAGTCCTCACAACTTAGTGAAACAAACCTAACATACATGGTACTCTTTTCTATCGAGCCAATACTTGACAAATTGACAAATAAGAAGCAGTTTCACTGTTCCCATTGACTCTACACTGGGGGGTAGTTTATATTGATGATAGATTTCTGTATTAAATAAAGCAAATTTTAACATGCCTGCATAAATACGTTTTATCTGGGGTTTAACAAATTCTCTAATTTTATACACCGGTCCGTGCATCGACCAAAAAAAAATGTCAACTAGTCCGCAACTTCCAAAAGTTTGAGAAGCACAAGTGTAAAATATACTAGTGAGAAGTTATAGACAACAACAACAACAACAATAAATGTAAGCGATACTTAATCGCTATTGTTGATACCCAATTGGCTTTTTTTTACGATCTATCGGAACCTGTCATCTTGATTAATAGTGGTAGCGCAACTGGCGATGACTCACGAACACATCGACTTTGAGCTCAGAGATTTCTTTAGATCTTAGATCACAACGTGGGTGGTGAGATCACCGACTTTGAGCGCTACCGGCCAGTTATGACCAGGGATCATATTCCCCAAATCAACACCAAGTGCAAACAAACTTAACATACATGGTACTCTCTTCTATTGACAAATAAGAAGCATACTCACTGTTCCCATTGACTGTACACTGGAGGGTTAGTTTAGATTGATGATAGATTTCTGTATTAAATAAAGCTAATTTTAACATGCCTACATAAATATTTTTTATTCAAAGTTTAACTAATTCTTTGATTTTATACACTGGTCCATGTTTTGATCCAAAAAATGTTAACTGGTCCGCATCTTCCAAAAGTTTGAGAAGCACTGGTCTAAAAAAACAATTTCAGCTTAGTCCACAGAAACTTCTGGGAAAAAATAAACTTTAATCACCAAAATCAAACAAAATAAAAGAATAATACTTTATTATCTTTTGTGACCCATGACTTGTTTGAGTGGCTGTTTTTTAGATCTGATGTCAAGTCGATCCTTTCTGGTTATGTTGTGAATTCTCTACTTTCATGGTTTTTGCTGCATGGAAGGTTTGTTTGTTTGCTTTGTTTTATGGCATATCAACCTCAGTGGGTCATCTAATGCCAACAAAGTTTTGAAATAAATTCATTCTTGATGGGTACTCAATTTTTTAATAAATACATTTTTTCTATTTAACTATTTATTTAGATGGGACCCAACAGGTACTACCACTCCAGGTCAAAATGGACCTGGTAGTAAGGGTGATGAAGGGGTACTCCACATTCCCTGAGTTCCAGAACTGGAACTTCACGATCAATAAGAGTTTGTCATACCTAGGACAATAAGACCCTCAGCCACTGCCTTCTAGCACATATATGATAAAAAGAATTGGGGGTTGCCATAAGGGCAATAGGGTTGGGACAATCACATAGGTGCTAAGGCTTGACCAGCTGATTGATCTGAGGGGGCCTCTCTGTGTATGGAAGGGTTAATTAAAAAAACTGATATGTGAAATAGTCTACTCTTCAGGGCCCAATTTTCTTAAGTTTCTGTTTGTATTATTTAGATTTTTCAGACTGTTGTCCTCATCTATATTGTTATATACACAACATTTTGGCTATTGTGTCCTCCAGCCTTCTTTTGACATATCAGCCAAAACATTGTGTATATAGCAATAAAGATGAGGACAACAGTCTGAAAAATCTGAATAATACGAATTATCAAGCCTCATCTAAAAAAAATCAGATAAATTAGTATCTGTTAATATTTTAGCTCCGTCAGTAAAGTACCCACCTAGGAATTGCAAGGTTCTGAGTTGAGTATCAGTCCACATCAACTCGGCACTTGAATAGTGCAATTTGGGTAATCTGATCTGTGCATTTGGGGTGCTGACGGTAGGTGTGGCGCTTCACTTCATCAAAAATAATCTCCCTGGTCTAACTTTCCTGAAAAGGGGATAGACTCCCGTGCTGACAATAGGCCACTCCACCAACTTTACTCATATCTTCAGACAAGACACAGCAAAAAAAAAAAAAAATGAATTTGCTTAAAAAATGCCCTTACCCTTTGTGAAGAAGCAGTTAGTTTTGTTTCCATTTTTAATTAGCTACCTTTGTGAGACTGGTTTTCTGTATTAGTGTCCTGTGTATGATACTAAACTGCCTCCAGTGGTGTGACTCCAGTTCTGGAGTCACCTATTCATTGCCACTAATCCCAGGTCCACTTTGACCTGGAGTGAGAATACTAGTTTTCAAATTTATGGGTCAAATATGTTTGTTTGAAAATTATTAGTCTTAGCTAGGAATACATGAAATCATATAACTGTGCAAACAAATTATTATTATTATCATCTATATATTAATACTCGTGTTCCTTAATTGTATGAATGTTATCATCTTGCAACTTCCTCTAGTTAAAAATGAGACTGTCCAAATCATCCAAGATGAAATGCAAAAATGTAAATTATGATTATCTGGTATTGCTTATCTGCCAAATTCTTATTTCTTATAAGTGTCGTCACTTCAGCTAAGTAATGGACCATTCTGTTTTTATTATATAGAAAAGGAAGAAAAAAGATATGCTACACAGAAAAAATATATATATAGAAAGAAAGAGAGTAGAGAAAAGATAGAGAGAGGGGGATGAGCATGCAGAAGTGATAATGCTAATCTGTTTCCATTGAACATGATGAAAAAAAAGAAAGAAAGAACGAGTGAGAGTTAAATCAAGATCATTATACTTTTACATATTAAACTATTTAGCAATAGCTCTTAAGTAAGCATATCAAATGTTGTAATAATTAAATTATCATACTGTGGTATATTCACAGGTCCTGCCGGAAATCCTCAATAAAGTATCCTTTGGTTCTCCTTAGTATTGTAAGTTCCTCAATGGTTGCAAATGAACTATGGCAAGTATCAGTGTTTAAGTAGTGAATCAGCCGCACATTATGGCTGTTGATTGCGCAGGAATACACCACATAACCTCGTCCAGTCTATAAATTTAGGTGATGTATTGCAGGACACCTTATATACACAAAATATTCCAACAGTTATTATTATTATTGTTATTATCAAATAGTAATTTGAAAGATTCTTAAGATGCCTCTCAAAGACTGATGATGACAATTGTTTATGACCCACAAAGAATGACTAGCTTGTCTAATCTTGCTTTGTATATAGACCCATTTCAAGAGCAATTGATTTCAAAATTTGTTTATCTTTTTTTCCTTTTCCAGTACACTTGCTCATTTAATGTCATATGGTCTTACATTGATATATAACCACCATCAAGTTTTAGCTTGTTTACTCAAAATTGTACTTAGATAAAAAAAATGAACTGTCTATACGCAGCAACCTTCTGACAGACCAATCCTCCAGTCTTAGGATTAGAGTGTGGTCTGTTCATCTCTCTCAGCTGTGTACTTGTCTTTGGGTAGGGTATAGAGTATAACAGAAAGGAAAGTGAACCTAGCCCTAGGATTCTTTATATTTACCAAACTTCTGCACAAGCAGAATGTGACGCAAGCTCATTTTTTTGTCTTTGCTACTCTAATATACATGCTCTATCGATGATATTGAGTACTCTTCACTTATAAATATAACTAACTATATTATCATTATTAATCTATATACATGTTTACCAACCTATTCACATGAGTGGCATATGACACGAGGTCAATTTCTTAAGTGAAGTTTAACAGGTTTGAATTCAGAGTTTTCTCTCTTATAGACTAGTTGCTATAATGTAATGGGTATAGCCGATCACCTCGCCGTAAGTGGCAAAGAATCGCCTGTGCCATGCGCAAGAGACCCGGATGGCACAAGATGTAATTTGCATGGCAGCTGGGCAAGCCGTAATACAAACGGGCAGTCGCTGACACTGGCAGGATGAACCAAGCGAGGGATGGTGAGAGTGGTAAAATTCGGTACTAATGACAAGAACTGTGATTGTTGAGGCAGAAGGACTGTGTGAGGAAAGGGATTACCGTGGTGGCAGACATACTGTTGCTGGAAAGGGATTACTGTGGTTGATTGAAAAGACTCAAGTTCAAAAAACTTTTTCATATACCAATGTTAAAGGGCCATAGTCTGCCCTACTATTTACCCATTTCTGAAGGAAAAATAATCTGAATACCTTTTTCGAGGGTATTAGCACAATGTGAAAATACAACCAGCCTTGTCCAGTTTTGACTACATGTTGCCATGCTCATTTTTTATGATGATAGCCATTTCACCACAGGTGCCTAAGGTTCTAATCACCAAAGTTAAGTAGTGATGAATCTGTTCAATACTTAGATGGGTGACCATTTGAGCAACAGCAGGTACTGTTATCAAAATGACTTGATTTGGCATTAAATGATATAAAAAGGCTTGATATGCTGTAAAACAAAAACAATTTAGAGTTCTAACCTCTAGAAAGGACCTTCCCATTGCATCAGAGGGAGGGTTGCATTCGGTTAGAATAGTCTGATGCCTTCATGATAGTTGTGACACAATGGTTGAGTGATCATATGGTCAGAGGAGAAAATCTAGGCAGTTGATAGAAAATAAGCAAAGTTACACATGATAGAAAATCAGTCAAATTTGTAGTTTATTCTAGCGGCCAACTTATAGTTAAAAGAACTTTCTTACCAGCTGACAACATAGATTTAAGTGCCCTCTGCTTCACGACAAACTGCACAAAGTGTTACATCTTCCTCCTTCATTAGTGTCCTATCATCAAATTTTGTGTTGTCCTGTTTTTCTTATCCTTGTGAACCTGTCTCTAGCTCATGCCTTTCAAACCGGAAATATTACGTGAGGTGCACGAGTTGCAGAGTGGATGTTATCACACAGTGACCAGTTTTTGTCCTTGACCAACCAGATCATGTGTCATGTGCTACCTCTTTCTCCTGAAGGTGGGGGGAGGAGTAAAATATCAACTCTTTTACTGACCAACACAATAAATGAGCTGACAAAAAAAAAGAAAAAAAAAAAAAAAGATCGAACTAAAAGCATACTTTGACATTATATCTGTGTAACAGAGACAAACATCTGTTCTCTGCTGTTGTGTATTGTATTGTAGACAGTTTTTCTTGTCTTGTCAGCACTGCATGATGTATTAAGGATTGGTTGACTGCAAATAAACAATACTGGAATTAGATATTTAAAAACAAAAGAAGAAAAAAAAAGGAGAGGTAATCATAATTGCCAGAAATTAAGTGGTGCTCCCCTGGGAGGATTTAAAATATGGACAATTGAAAAATGAGAAAGAAATATGTGTTTGCTCCTTAATAGACAATATCCAGGTCTACTGTAATGTACAAGGCAGTCTGAAAGTCTTGTCATAAGTAATGAGAAAAATAAAACAATAAAAGTAATGAAAATTTTGCCGTGATCCTTCATGCTCTTGCCAGAATGCACACGATCATGTGTTCATAGACTTGCAAACTGCTGGAGCTTGTGTCAGCCATCTGAAATAGAAAATTGTATTATTATTATCATTATTATTATTATTATTATTATATAGTATAATTAATATTACCAGCAGGACCTGTGGATATACTACAGTATGATAATTAAACTATTACGTTTGATATGTTTACTTAAGAGTTATTGCTAAATAGTTCAATATGTAAAAAGTATAATCATCTTGATTTAACTCTCTCTCACTTTTTGTCTTTCTTTCCTTCTTTTCATTATGTTCAATTGAAACGGATTAGCATTATTGTTTCCGCACGCTCAGCTCCTCTCTATCTTTCCCCTACTCTTTTTCTTTCTCTCTTTCTTTCTTTCTAATATTTTTTCAGTGTACCATGTCCTATTTCTTCCCTTTCTTTCTTTATAATAAAAAACGGAATGGTTCATTATTTAGCTGATGTGACAACACAGTAGAATTTGGTGATTAAGCAACACCAGATAATCAGAACTTCCATTTAGGTATGTGTCCTGCATACCTGATGCATAAAAATAAAAAAGGACAAAGTAAAATCATTCCATCTACCAGCATCATTGTATCTTATTATAATGGAGATTTGGTGTCTGACTGTAACTGAAACTACGTCACTGTTTATGTCACAATACCCTCAGAAATTGTCTAAGTTTATCAATCAGTATTTAATTTATAGTCAAAATCTTTAATACATGGAAAAATCTTATCTATTAAGGATATCTCTATGAAAATATGAGTTAGATTTGCCTCAAAACAGCCCATGCTGTTAGTGTGTTTAAAACCTTGCCATGTGTCTTATATATCACTAAAAAATAAAGGTTTACACAATGTATGGTTTGGTTAATTTGCATACTGGTTTTAACAAAACTAAGTTTGATAGATAATTACTTGTGTTATTGATCTCTAATATTGTTTTATTCTCCAACGTATTAAAATCAATCCTATGAATAATTTTATATAACAAACAATTAAAATATAATTAGAATAAGTGTTATCTTTTTATATGCATTCATTTTTAATTTTGTCAGTCTTTATAATTCTATATATTTAATTACATCAAAACTTAGATACTTACGCCCTGAGGACGCATATTTTTGCTAGTTATCATAACAGTATAAGTTGAAACAATATGTAGGGGTGACAAGACTTTTGGATCAGTCTGTATATTGAGAGGTCACCAAGTGGAAAAATAATCAATAAATATTTATCAACATTACCATAATGTCAGCATAAAAGTTTAGAATCCGGTTCAAATCTTGTGCATGTCAAAAGAAGTTATGGACATGGTTTTATTTTCTCTACTGAAATTTAAAAGCGTACAAAAGAAGAAATATATGTAAACTTTATTTATTCGTATTGTTATTATTACTTATGGAAAGTGGTATTATTAAATATATTCTGAATATACATTTTCAGCCATACTGGTTTATTCATTCTTTTTTTTCTTTCTCTCTTTCAAATATTTAATCACTCTCTCTTTCTTGCTTCTCTCTCTTTCTCTACCTTGCCATTTCTTCTCCCTCTCTTTTGCTTGTCTAGTCTCTTTTTTGTATTTCTTTGAACATCTCTTTCTTTTTTTTATTCTCTCTCCCTTTGCCTCTTTCTTGTCCCTTTCTCTATCCCTTGTCTCTCTTTTCTCTCTTCCTTGTCTCTCTTTTCTCTCTTCCTCTCTTCTATCTTCCATCTTCCTCTCTCTTGCTCTTTGCTCTTCTCTCTTTCTCTATTTCTTGTTTCCCACTTTCTCTCTTTCTCTTTCCTCTTGCTGTTGCCTCTTTCTCTCTTTCTCTTGTCTCCAACTTCTCTTTCTCTCTTTGTCTTGTCTCCAACTTCTCTTTCTCTTGTCTCCCACTTGTTCCTCTCACCTCTCTCTTTGTCTCCCACTTCACCCCCCCTCTCTCTCTCATCCTTTCCTTGCTCTTGCTTCTTGTCTTTCTCTTCTCTCTTTCACTTGACCCTCACTTTTACCATTTCTCTATCCTTTCTCTACCTCTCCTCCCACTCCCTTGTCTGGTTATTACAATCTCTACATCTTTGCCTCTTCCTACCCCCCCCCCCCCTTGTCACTCTTTTGTGTCTTACTTGCTTTTTTGTACTTTCAAAATATCTGCAAAATATTTTTTTTCTCTTTTCTTCCATTCATTATTTGTGTTTAGAGGATGTAAACCTTTTGCTCCTTCTTCTCATTATAACCGTATTTGTGCCCTGTTATATCCTTTTGTACAACAAAAATATATATCAATATACAAATAGGAAAAGCATGGACTGCTACAGACAGATTATTGATCATATGGAAATCTAATCCCTCTGATAAAATAAAGCAAAATTTCTTCCAAGCTGTACCCATATCAGTGCTACTGTATTGCTGCACCACTTGGACACTGACAAAACACTTAGAGAAAAAACTAGTTGGAAACTATACAAGGACGCTGCATATCGTCCTGAACAAATCCTGGAAGTAGCACCCCACAAGAGAGCAGCTCTATGGCCACTTGCTTTCTATCTCTTAAACCATCCAAGTAATATGAACAAGATATGCTGGACACTGCTGGAGAAGCAGGGACAAACTTGTAAGTGTTGTTCTACTTTGGACTCTTGCACATGGACACACCAGTGTAGGCCTACCAGCAAAACCCTACAGCAATCATTTCTGTGTGGATTCTGGATGTCATGTGGAAGACCTATAGGGACGATGACCAATATGGATGGTTGGCGAGAGTCATGAATATCCTTGTTTTTAGGCTAAAATGGAACTTGTCTGTTTTATATATACTAGCAAAAAATTTAAAAGAAAAAAAAGTGCCCTCCAGGCACAAGTATTTAAGCTTTAATATAGTTAGATATATTGAATTAGAAAACTAATGAAATTTGCTACAAAGACAAAAAAGATTACACTTATTTTTACTTTATTCTAATTGTTTTCAATCTAAAGTTATACATAGGATTGCTTTTAATACGTTTGAGAATAAAACAATAATATTAGAAATCAATAACACCAAGTAATTATTTATTAAACTTGGTTTTATTAAAACCAGTATGCAAATTATTCACACCATATACTATGTAAACATTTATTTCTTAATGATATATAACAAACATTGCAGGATTTAAAACACATTACTAATATGGGCTGTTCTGAGGCAAATCTATCTCGGCTAGACCTTAATAAAGACATTGTTAATAAATAAGATGGTTATTAAGATTAAATAATGATAATGATTATTTAACAGCCATTGAGAATATAACACTGGGACATGGTGGTGACATAGTTTTGGTTACAGACAGGTGGTCACATAGTTTTGATAACAGACAGACAGATAGACAAACAATCTCTATTAAAATAAGATTTGTTGTATTAATATTTTGGTTAAAATTCTGTCTTGAAGCTGAAAATAAAAATTTTTGCAGTGTATCAACAACCTGGTTTCACAGATTAATGAGAAATTGCATTGTTATGATAACATAATGATGACAGTTTTTTTTATTTATTCTCTAATAAGACTAGAGAGGATAAATCACATGATTTATGAAAACATGGAGGCATAGAGGTACTATGTAAATCAGTACTACCTTTTTATAGATGGATCATCAGCGACTAAACCAGTAACCCCACAGATTTTTCCTGGTGAGGAGGGTGACTAGACACCCTGCAGAAAAAAAAAACAAGACCTGTAAAAGGGCAAAGCTCTTTGCTCAACAGCTATCTAGCACATTATTTCTAAAGTCCAGGATGAACAGCTTTTGGCATAATTGTCTCTGCATTTGTGGAAAATCTACAGTAAACAAGGTCATCTCCTTTCCCTGACCAGGATATGCATGCAGGGTTTGAGGACCACTTGTAAATTTTCTATTCCCCTTGTTACTCCTTTCATGAATTCACCACAAGTGTATTTGTTGGATGGAACTGGCTCAACCAACCCAGGCTGAATGTTGTCACAGAAAACAGAAACTATGGGGGCATAATTTAACATTTAACTCATGAAAGATTAAAAGATGAAAATGATGAGTTAAACTGTTTCTTTCCAGAATTCCTTGTTTGTGTGAAATGAGAAAATGAATCATTCTTTTGGTTTTGAATTTTATTAGGAAACCAATGAGAAAATAAAAATGATTTATTTTTGAGACTGGTTCAAAATTGACTTTCTAGGATTCATGATTGTTTCTCTTAGATTGATGTAAAGGACATAATACAATAAATAGAAATGACTCAAAATAAACATTGAGTAAAATTTGAATTTCATAAAATCTAAGTCATTGAATTCGTTGAATAAATCTTCATTTCTCTTAGGAAATTTTATCTTCTTTTAATTATGTTCATTTATTTTCAGTTGCATTTATTTCTGGTTCGGTCTTAAAAAAAAAAAAAAAAAAAATTAATATTGACTTTCGTAAAAGGAGAAAACGTCTTACTCAAAATAAAATTGGCTTGAGTTAATTTTATCTTTTTGTTTTCTTTGCTACACACAGAGAGAGAGAGAGAGAGAGAGAGAGTCACTTTACATGTATTTTAGTCATGATTGATTGATTGATTGATTTTAATGGCATGTCAACCTGTCTAGGGTTATTTCATGCCTAGAGATTAGGTCACCCTGTTGATTAGGGCAGGAGAATACACTGACTGCAGAGGTGTAAAATCTTCCCAATGAGGCCACCTGTTGGCCATGGGGTGTGATCCATGTTGCTTAATGATGGAATCCTGGTAACTGAGCAGTCCATGACATGCAACACTCCACTTTGACCCTTATTTTGGCTACACAGGCAGATGGAGGAACTCCTTCCAATCACATCAAACCCTAGCACCTATATAATTGTCTCCACCCTATTGCCCTTATGGAAAACTCCAACCATTTTTATCATGGATATGATAGAAGACGGTGGCTGCGGATCTTAGTGTCCTGGGTATGATGTTAAACTGCATCTAATGGTGAAGTTCCAATTCAGGAACTCTGTGGAAATGTGGAGTACCCTTCATTGCCATTACTCCCAGGTTCACCCTGAGCTGGAGTGGTAGTACCTGTTAGGGTCCCATCCATGGGTTAAATAGAAGAAAATAAGTTAACAAAAATGTGTTTAAAAAAAGATTTTCAAGAATGAATAAAAAAAATGTTTTCAGCATAAAATAACCCAACACAGGTTGACAGCTGTTAAATCCAACCAACCTAGAGATTAAGGAATCGCATTCATTGTATGTTCATATTTACATTTTTTGTCTAGTTAATTCTTAAGAGGTTGTTTCTTTTGCACATTGTCCTATCGATTACAAATAATTTCTAAACATATATTTGACCCATAATTGGAATCCTAATAGGTGCTATGACTATGGGTCAGAGTTGACCTGGAAGTACTGGCTATGAAGGAGTACTCCACACTTCCCAAATTTCCAGAACTGAAGCCTCACCTTCAGATGCAGTTTACTCATACACAGGACACTCATTTGTTGGGGGGGGGGGATTACTCTGCTGCAGGGGTACAGTCAGCATATTCTAAGCTCTGCTAACAGGCTGATCTTTCAGTCATGTGTTTTCAAATGAAGCTAGAGAGTTCTAATAAGCAAGGGCAGGTAATCTATTTATTTCATTCTATATTTCAATTTATTATATTTATTTTTGTTATCAATATTCTCTCTGCGATGCCCACCTTCATCCATGTTTGAATGCCTCTGCCTTTGTTGAGTGCATGTATTCTTTTTGTGACTTTATTCAAAGGGATCTGTAGTATGTCTGTAGTATGTATTTACCAACCTCTCTGCACAAGCAGGATGTGACACAAGGTCAATTTCTTTAGCGAAGTTTTAGCAGGTTTAAATTCAGTTTGCTTTCTCCTATACTGGTTGCCATAACAAGATTAGAGAACCCAGCCTGCCCTACTCATAGCTGGAGGGAGAATAGTTGGATTCATACTTTTCCCAAGGGTATCAGCGTTATGTGAAATGCAACCAGCCTCATCTGGGATTTGAACTTGTGTCAATTTTCTACAGCAAAGTTACACTGTGTAGCAATTTTTTTTTTTTTTTTTCATCAATTCAAAGAAAAATATTGTTTTTAAAACTACAAAAAGAGAAAATTATTTTTTGAGTTTAAAGAAATAACTTAAATTTTCAAATAACTTTTTTCAGGTGTTGAAATTTTTTAATTTTTTAAATATTCTTATGATGTGGTCTTCTGGATTTCATCTTTCTAGAAATGCAATAATTGGGGACTGAAAAAATTTTTTAATCAAATAAGCAAATGTTGAAAAAACCTTTATGATCTTAACATTTTTTTAAAGTTTTTTTTTTTTTCTTGAGTAAAATTGCACATACCTACTAATCATCACTACACAAGAGAATGAATAGTTTCCTTAAAAATAAAAATACTATATTAAAAACCTGAAACCGAAATGAGGAAACCACAGCATCAAGGAAAAATACGAAATTGATACCAAAATCAAAATTGCCAAATCCCCCAACTCTAAAGTGATTTGTTGTAGAAGGAAACTAAATTGTCTAATTCACCTTATGGCAAGCCCTCAACTATTGTTATTATATATGTGGTAGAAGGCTGGGAATCTTAGTGGCATCTAATGGTAAAGTTCCAATTCTGGAATTCTGGGGAGTGTGGAGTAACCCTTCACCATTACTCCCAGGTCTACCCTGACCCAGAGTGTTAGTAACTGCTAGGGTCCCATCTATGGGTTAAATAGAAAAAATGTGTTTAAAAGAAATTGAGTTTTTTAAAAATTGAGTACCCATCAAGAATGAATAAAACAAAATGGGTATTAAACAACCCAACATGAGTTGACATACCATAAAAAACGTCTTAGATAACCCAACAGGGGTTGACATACTGTAAAATCCAACCAACCATCTACCTTCTCCCTTTTCCTGGTTGTACTTCACTAGAAGAGTGACTAATTCCCGGGTCAATTTTCTCTTGATATCCTCCCAATGTCAGAGGCAAAATTGATGACTGACATTTGACCCTAATCCAAGTGACCCCCAAAACTTATGACCTAAAGAATATTGTTGTTTGTTTGTCTGCAAAAAAATTAGTCTCTTCTGAATATTTTATTGATTATTCTCTCGAAAATTAATCTAACTGCCAAGCCGAAAGCATCTCTTATTTTGCCCCCAAGCAGATATTTCATTTTGTCTGTAAATACATTTGACAAAAGCTCTTTTTATTCATTTCTGTTCATTCTTTTCTTTCCTTTCTTTTTTTTAATTTGATCATTGAAATCTCAAGTTTCAAGATTTATCAACCAGTTTATTGAACTATGATGCTCCCACCTAGGCGCCCCGTTGAAAGGCAGGGACCTTCAAAAGTGTTATAAGTAGTAATTCACCCCCTGACATTACAGTCACTAATGCTGGAGAGGACTCCCCTAGAAGCATACTAATTATTATCACATGGTGAAACATCCAACTGTTTATAGTTTGTATTAAACATTTTAGGCATTAATTCTACTAGTATTTCATATACATCTATATCAGGGCCCCAGATGGAACTTTTTCACTATCCCGAATTCAAAATGTTGCTTTTTTTTTAGTTTATCATCTATAATTATTATTTATACTCATGTTCCTTATTTGTATAACTGTTATCATCTTGCAACACCCTTTAGTTAAAAATGAGACTGTCCAAAATCATGCAAGATGAAATGGAAAAATGTAAATCCTGATTATCTGATGTTGCTTACCTGCCAAATTCTTATTTCTTATGAGTGTTGTCACTTCGGCTAAATAATGGACTGTTCTGTTTTTCTTATAAAGAAAGAAAGGGGGTGAAAAAGGACATGCTACACAGAAAAATATAATAAGGGAGAAAGACAGAGAGTAGAGGAAAGACAGAGAGAGGGGGTGAGTGTGCAGAAATGATAACACTAATTTGTTTCAGTCGAACATAATGAAATGATCAAAAGAAGGAAAGAAAGAAAGAGTGAGAGAGAGTTAAATGAAGATTATTATACTTTTTACATATTGAAGTATTTAGCAATAGCTCTTGAGTAAACATATCAAACATTGTAATAATTAAATTATCATACTGTGGTATATCCACAAGTCCTGCTAGTACTAATTATTATCACATGGTGAAGCATCCAACTGTTTATAGTTTGTATTAAATATTTCAAACATTAATTATTTGAACATTTCATATCCATATATATTAGTTCTCCAGACTCCCAGAAAACAATTTTTTAACTGTGCTGAAACAATCTTAAATTTAAAAAACTTTTTTTTTTTTTTTAGTTTGTTAACATCTATAGGTGTTAGTAGTGTAATAAAAACATCATTTAAATGTTTAGGAAATAAATAATACTTCCAGGACCTGTGGATTTATCACAGTATAATAATTTTACATGCTTTGCACTTCTCTGCCACCAGGACACTGATTCCCAAATGTGCACTACATGCCAAGAGAGATTTACAGTGAAACATATACTGCTAGAGTGTGTAGAGTTTGATCTAGTGCAAACAAAATACTACCAAGCAAGTAATTTGAAAAAACTTTTCACAAAAATAAGACCATCCAGGATTTTACATTTCCTAAAAGAAGTGGAATTGTACTAAAAAATATGAGTAATTGAACAATATTTAAAATCTATACATAAATACATTTGTTTTCTACCAACCCACCAAGGTTGATATGCTGTAAAACAAAACAAAACAAACCAAAACCAAACTAAACATTTGATGAACAGACCTCTGTTCAAGCTTTGAGCTGTTTGATTTGTTGCCATTTTGAATAGCCTCAAAGCAAATATTTCTAGGAGATTAAAATGATTTTTTCAATAAACCAATTCCAGTCTATGCAGAATTCATATGGAAAACAATTCTGAAATAAATCTCTCATTTGTTTTATTTTCTAAATTGAATTCTTGTGATAATTTTTTTGTTTGTTCTTGTCCAAATTGAGTTTTATTGGTTTCTGTCAGTTGGAGTCAATCATTTTAATTTTTTTTTTTTCATTTCAGAAAATTGCCGCCCTCATGGAATCCATTTGGCCTATGGAAACACGGTCCATGATATGGTGGTCATGTGGTCCACATCGGCCAATTGTACAAGTCAAGTAAAATTTGGCAAACATCCCAAGATTTTAAACAACACAGCTTTAAGCAGAATTGTCTACTTCAATGAAAGTAATCCTCTTGGAAGACATTACCTGTATAGGGCAGAACTTTTTGTAAGTATTTTTCTTTGACTTATTCGCTTATCACATTTCTGTCCTGTCGACTGAGGCTATCGAATACACTGACTGTATCTCTGCAACACTCCATTTCGGCACTTACTTAGGTTAGACAGGTGGTTTGTGAAGCCCCATCTGATCATTTGGCTGGTCATGTCAAGCCTGTAGGGGATTATCTTATTATCTTCCCTTCGCCGGAAGAGTTATCTTCTCGCTGCATTGCTGTTTGTTCCCACTATGGGACCTCTGGTAGTTAAGCGCGTTCATTACAACTTGCCTTCCACTTTTAGCTGGACGCTTCTCAACGAACTGCTATGGGCTAGAGTCTATCTACCCCTTCTCGGTGGGGCTTTTGTCCCCCCCCCCTTACATTACTGTAAGTCTTTTATACAGCATGGACTATCCTTTAGTTCCATGTCTGTAACATTTATATGTTGGGTACATTTGGGTATCTTGTTTATACCTAAATATTGTATATGTATTTACATGTTCTATTCTCCCGTGCATTATGTATCATATCGTTTACATGTGCTGTTTTATATATTAAATGTTTTGTCTCCAACGTGTCGGAATTGTATGTTCATTAATTAACTTTGAACCTTACAAGCCCTAGCAACAATATGATTGTCCTGACCATATTCTTCAAATTGCTATTATGCTAACACATACCCTTTTTTATCCTATAGGTGCTAGAAGGCAGTGACTGAGGGTCAACCAACAGTATTTATTAATACACATGAAGTTAATGAAAATTATTTCTACCAAATTTTAACTTAAAGAATAAAGCAATTTACAAATCAATAAAAGTGTGGGTTTACATTAAAGCTCATACTGATCATTATAATTACTCAAGGGAGATAACTGTTAAATTATAAATTACTTCCTTTTATTTATCTATTTGTAATTATAATATAAATTAAATAAATAGAGCAAGCTTTTCAAAGGGCAAATATACATAGAAATAGCATTGAAATTCTACTTAAAAATGTCCAGCATTTGTAAATCTCAAAAGCAAACAAATCAATACACCAGGGTCCCCCCCTCTACACAGGTGACGCTGGGTAGCCACTTCTAATACACGATAAAGATAAGGACAACAGTCTGAAATATCATAATTATTCATATCAAGCCTCATCTCATAAATACACATACAGAGATAAACTGTTACACATTAATAACATTTCATTGTACACACCTTGTAACAAACAACAAATACTACTGATACATGACCATATATTTTTGTTACCCTCAGAGACCTTTGTCACTTAATGAATTGATATTTATCTACATTCATTTATATTATTGTATATTTTTGAAGCTCTTGAAAAACTTAAAGATTGTATACAATAGAAAGAAATTCATATTAAAAGAGTGAAAAAGTTTCCTTCAATCATTTTCTCTATTGAACTTTGTAATTAACATTGTTTATCTCTTTTAAGATTGTTTTTATTTATCAAATGTTTTTTAATAATGTTATTTAAGCTAAAGTAAGTTTCCTAATTTCCACTCATTTCCCTAGCACCTATATGATTGTCCCAAATCTATTGCCCTTATGGTAATCCCCAACTCTTTTTATCCTATATGTGCTTGAAGGTGGTGGCTTTAAGTGAGGGTTTTAACAAATAATTACTTGGTGTTATTGATTTCTAATATTATTGTTTTATTCTCCACCATATTAAAATCAATCCTATGAATTATTCTTTATAGTAACCAATTAAAATATAATTAAAATAAGTGTAATCTTTTTATATGCATTCTTATTTAATTTTGTTAGTCTTTCTAATATATTTCATTACATTAAAAACTACTTACGCCTGGAGGTTGCATATTCTTGATAGGATATATATATAAGTTAAATTTTTGTTGATTCCTATTTCTGTTTTTAGATTTAGTGAATTAATGACAACACTTGTATGTAGCAAAAATAAATTAAAGATAACCTTATGATAGCAAAAAAAACCCAACAAACTAAATAACAAAGCACACTTGAATGGAAATTGAAGACGGGTACTCAATGAAAAATCTAAGCATCATTATGATTTCTTATAAAGCTGCAGGTATGGGGCATCTATGGTAGTAATTGATTTTTGAGACTAACTTTTCGAATCATTATACTATATGGTGGTCTGAAAGTCTTGTCATCCCCTACATATTTTTTAAAGATAAGATAATTACATAATACAATCTGAAATGCTAGAAAATAATTTTTAAAGATTTTTTTTTGGGGGGGGGAGGTAAAAAAAATTACATAACTTATATATTAATACCTTTGTTCCTTATTTGTTGATGGTTGTCATCTTGCAACACCCTCTGGTTAAAAATGAGACTGTCCAAATTGTCCAAGATGAAATGCAAAAATGTAAATCCTGATTATCTGGTGTTGCTTATTGGCCAAATTTTAATTTCTAATGAGTATTGTCACAGCATTTAAATAATGGACCATTCCATTTTTATTATTAAAAAAAAAAAAAATAATAAGAAAGAGTAGGGAAAATATAAAGATATGAAAATAATGAAAGAAAGAAAAAGAGTGAGATAGAGTTAAATAAAGATTATTATGCTTTTTACATATTGAAGTATTTTTCAATAGCTTTTAAGTAGATATATTAAGTCGGCGGGGCGGCCTAATATCGGTATCGGCCAGACAGTGAGGGAGTCTATCCCCTTTTCACTAGCGCTAGACCAAGGAGATTATTTTAGCATCTGAGGTGGAGCGCCACACCTACCATCAGCTCCTTACTTTACCGCACAGATCCCTGTGCTACTCATACGCTGAGTTGGTGAGGGCGGGTATCGAGCTAGGAACCTTGTGGGTTCTAGCCGAACGCTCTACCAACTGAGCTAACCATAGTAATAATTGAATTATCATACTGTGGTATATCCACAGGTCCTGCTAGTATATTATATTATTAAAATGATATAATGAATAAAACAATATGTAAGTGTGACAAGTCTTTTGGACCACCCTCTACAATGAGACACTCATTAATTAGCAGATTGTTGGTTCTTATTGTATTTTTTATTCATAACAATTATCTCTGTTGATATTTCATTGTTTTTCTGTTTTGTTTTGGAAGCGTTTTTTAATGGAATAAAATTTATTCTTTTAATAATTTCTGTATTTTTTCTTTCAGAACTTGGCAGCAGACACTCTTTACTATTATTACATCAGCAACAATTATCATATTGGTTTAACTCGCTACTTCAATGTTCCTCCAAATGGCACGGTAAGTTGGTGATAACATTTCTTATTTTACAAATTATATAGAAAGTTGTTTGTTAGTCAGAAATAAAGACAGAAATTATTATTTTTAGAAATACAGTGGTATCTTGACATATGAGTTTAATTTGATCCACTTGTAACTCAATTTCCTCGTATATCAAATCAATTTTTCTGATTGAAATAAACAGAAATGCCATACCCTCTTAACTCCAGACCCTCTTAACACCCTAATTTTTTTTTGTTACATTCATCAAATAAGAAAAATAGCACTGTATTGGATAAAAACATAATAAAATAGAATTTAATGAATTATGTGCTGTAATATGTTTTAATGATTATTTTTTTATCAATAATATTTTTCTTTAGCATAATAAATTTGGAAACATAAATATTTTAGTCAACTTATTAATATAAGCATATCTGTAACTCCCTTGCAGCTCAAATTTTAGCAACTAATTGACAGAAAACTGGTAAGTTGGGGCACTGTATATCAGTTTATGTTAAGGACAAGTCTCTTAATTTAGAAAAAAAAAATTTGCAACTGTTTAAACAAAGCATTTCAAACTTCCACATAAAGCCTGACAGATGCTCCTGGATCCAGACAGATTAGCCTGTTGCATAAACCTATGCAAAAATGGAAAATGTACATGCTCTGCATAAAAGATTTACCACATTTTGACAATATAATTTTCAACATTTTAGAGTGAGTCAAAAGTTTTGTAATATTTTGGTAATATTAACCACAATTTTTTTGTTTTGTCAGAATTGGTCACCATCATTCATCTTGTTTGGTGATTTAGGGATTGAATCCCATATTCACACAGTTCTCACAAATGAAATCAGAAATGGAAAATATTCTTCAATTTTTCATGTTGGAGATTTTGCCTACAATTTAGAAAGCAATGGAGGAAAGGTAAGTCTTTTATTTTTATTTTTTACTAGAAGCAACTACCCAGCGTCAACTGAGGGGGGGGGGGCCTAGTGTATTGATTTGTTCACTTTTGAAATTTACAAATACTGGACATATTCAAGTAGAATTTCAATGTATATTTTAATTTTTATTTATCTTCGAATATAAATTAAATCTTCATGATTTTTGCTCAAAAACCAGGAACTGGTGATATTTAATGTGTATGTATATTTACTTTGTCGTTATATTTTCATATTTTAATCTGGACATACATACATACACACCAACTGCCCTTTATATATGTATAGATAGATTTTTTATATGCTTTAACTTTTGCATCATATCTACCTCATAGTTACTGCTTTCATTCCTTCCTTGGATGAAATAAGTCTTACATTTAAATTTCAGCTTTTTATAATTATTATTATTACATTTGAAGTTATAAAAATCTGACACAGTGGGGGTGGGGCTAAATTGGCTATTTTATGGACATTTGGATTGAACATTACAAATTTTCCTGGTTAATGAAACACAATTTATTCTTCCTTTGTGCGTGCAATACCTTAAGGTTTCCAAACTATTGTGTGAGTGTGTAAAAATTTCTAGATCTTAAGTTGTCTATTATCAAAGATAAATTTTTTTAAAGATGTCTTTCTCAAACTTACAGGTAGGGTTTTAAAAAAATGACCGTTTTAAATTTCTATTTCAGTTTTCCTATACCAATTTCTTATTGAGTAAATTTTTTTTTTTTTTAAATTGCAGGTTGGTGATACTTTTATGGACATCATTGAGGATTATGCCAGTTACATTGCATATATGACAAGCCCAGGCAATCATGGTAATGTATCTCCTTGTGCCCACTTACCTGTCTATCTCTTGTGCTAGACCTTCCCATGTACCATCTGCTTTTCTCTCACACTTTATCTTTCACAATAAAAACGTAAATGTGTGCACATAAGCACAAACATATACAAAATGTCATAAATAATCATCTCTTCAATAATGTGTAGATAAGCCATGCATGTGTTAGTTCATACTAGTAAGAATATTTGCCTCCAGGTGTAAGTATTTAAGTTTTAATGTAATGAAATATATTGAAATATAATGAAATTAACAAATATAGAAAAGATTACACTTATTTCAACTATATTTTAATTGGTTTTTATATATTATTCATAGGATTGATTTTAATATGTTGGAGTATAAAACAATAATATTAGAGGTCAATAACACCAAGTAATTATTTATTAAACCCATTTTTTAAAAACCTGTATATAAATTAATCACACCATATATTATGTAAACCTTTACTTCTTAGTGATATATAAGACACATTGCAGGATTTTAAACACATTAACACATGGGCTGTTTTAAGGGAAATCTAACTCAGATTTTCATAGACATTGCTAATAAATAAGACTTATTCTTTGTATTCTTGTTAAACATCGCTGAAATGTACTAAAGGAGGTCATTAGTGATGTTACACCAGTATTCTTACAGATTTTGAGTTTTGCAACATTATATCTGTTCCACTGATAGAACTGACATGTTATTAGGCCACATCCTTTCCAAATTCACTCTGTGTATTTTACGATTAGTTCATAAATTCTTATATATTAATGATTTTAACTATAAATTAAATACTCATTGATAAACTTAAATGAATTCCTAAGGGTATTGTGATGTAAGCAGTGACAATGTTTCAATTACAGACAGACACTGAATCTCCATTATAATAAGATATACAATGATAATTCCAAAAGATAAGGTCTTCAAAAATAGTTAGAAATCCCAGAAACATTTATTGTTTATTGCCATTCATGTTTACATCATTTTAAAGTTTGAGCATGTATTTTTTTTTTCAAACTTAATTTTTTTAAAACACAATTTTTATAAACTCATTTTTGTTCTATTCAACACATAGATAGGACCCTAACAGGTGCTACCACTCTGGTCAATGTGAACTTGGGAGTAATGGCAATGAAAGGGTACTCCAAGCTCCCCAAAGCTCCAAATTGGAACCTCACCATTAGATGCAATTTAACATCATGCCCAGGACACTAAGACCTTAGCCACTGCCTTCTAGCACATATATGATAAAAGGGGTTGGGGGTTTGCCATAAGGGCAATAGGGTTGGGACAATCATATCGGTACTAGGGCTTGACGTGATCAGCTGATTGATCAGAGGAGGCCTCTGCGACTGCTTATCTAGCCTAAGGAATGGAGTGTTGTAAGTCATGGACTGCTCAGTCATGGATTCATCCTTAAGCATCATGGCCAACAGGTAGCACCATTGGGGTAATTTTACCTCTCTACAGAGATGCAGTCGGCGTATTCTACAGCCCTAACTGACATGGTGGCACACTCCTTGTGTGTGTGTATATATATATATATATATATAATCACTAATTTGTTTGTAAATATTTATATCCTTGCATACTGTACATTTTATTAAGCATTGCAATGAATAATGAAAAATATGCCCAAGTGTGACGGAGAACGAAAAAGAGCAAGATTTTGTCTTGCCTGCCGGTATCAAACCCGCGTCCACCCGCATGCAAAAACAAATGCAATCTAGGTACTGGATGGACGCGAGGTTCGACATGTGCCCGGATGTTTGGTTTTTGTGTGTACTTTAAATAACCAAAGCGAGTGAGGAAAAACGGTGTTCTTTTAGAAGAGAAGATTGAAAGCTGAGGACTGAGATTATTTGAAGTTTTCCTTACAGTTGGGAGAGAATTAGAGTAATATAACTTTTGAATTTTTTTGGCCCCCCTTTCGATAGCCAAGCTTATGCTTTGTCTACTCCTATTTATCTACCACAACTTGAATTGCTTCAGTCATTCAAGATATACACACCACAAACTAGGATGTTACTAAAATATTGCAAAACTTTTGACTAATATGTAGTATTATTTCTATTGTTTGCATCTACTTTTATTTTTATAAACACCAAATTTCCAATCTTTTTGAAATAGTCTGAATAATATATGCAATGGTGGAAATACTTTGTGTTTGAACTTTAAAAACAACACTAGGAATGCTGGAGAATAATTTCTCTCTACTATTCTATTATTTCTCCCCCAACATTTTTCTTTTTTCTGTCCCCTAAACAATTGCTACAAAATATTGATTTTTTTTCTGTTTTTCCATTTGACTCCTTTGAGTGTTGTATATAAGGTCAACAAGACCAGCTGGTGTTTTTGCTTATTTCTGTTCAATTTATTGTTGGGTTCACTTACCCACTTTCTCTCTCTCCCTCCCTCTCTCTCCCTTCACAGCTGTTGTGAATTACCCAACAAATAGAACATTCAAGATAAAATAAATTTTAATGCCATTAACTTTTCCATTTTTTTGTCTATTACAATTTTTTTTTTTTTTTTATTTAAAAAAAGTTTTAGCTCTATGTAGATAAAGTTTATCAGTAATCTTTTCAGTCTTGTTGAAAATAATAGCAAAAATATTCAGATTCTTTTTTGTACTTTTTTATTATCAACAGCCTTTTTCTTATATATATTTTATTTTATTTATTTATTTTTTCTCAACTAAAGGAATGATACAAGTATTTTTTTTTTTTTGATAAACTAACTAAATACTTTATTAAAAAAAGATTCACTGTTGATTATAGAAATGTATTGTTTTTATGTAAGGAAAATAACAAATACAGAAAATTTTATGAAATTTCAATTCTAAAAATATAAATAACTCATAATTTAACAGTACTGACAAATATGTAGATAGATATGATAAATAGAATATACAATTAGAAGAAAACATTTTAAAATTATAAAATTTGAATTGAAAGTTGGCAAAACTTTCTTTGAAAATTGACAATGTTTGTGTCTGAATTTTTTAATAATTATTACCGTAATTAGTTGTGTATAACATACACTTGTGTATAACAGTTACTCATGGCTTTTGGATAGGAAATTCTGGAAAAAAAACATCTCTTGTGTATGATATGCATTGACTTTTATACTAAATTTAACATTTGTTTAAATTTTTATCCAGTTGGTATCAACTAAAAACACAAACTTTACACAGTATTTAGTCAAAGCTGTATTCACATGAAAATGTAACAAACTTTTGGCGAAAATAAATTATAAACAAACACACATTCTATTGGCTATTTCTCTCTAGGGGTATAAAAAAAGAAGCAACAAATGCCTATCCCCCCAGTGTAATATTTAGTTTTCATCTATAATATGGACCCTAAAGTTTTAGGCTTAAAAATCTGGGAGAAAGTGCATATTATGTATATAAGTAATAATGGAGAAACTATTTCACAGATCTACAATTGTTGCAGTACTTTCTTCTCGTAAAGAATACATTTTGATTGACTGATTTAAATTAAGTCAACCATAATCTATTCTTCTTCTTTATTATTAAAAGAAGGTATAATGGGCTAAGTGGTTATGAACATGTAGTTTAAATAAGCTGATGTGGGTTAAATATCAGGAAATATTGGTTGAATGGGAATGTAATTAATACGTGTAATTTTAAACATTTCTGTTAAGTAACATGAGCTTATAAATTCAAATTGAGGTCTGCTCTAAACAGATATAGGTGTTTTCCCATACTGTTTGTGACAGGTAGCATGTGACACAAGATTGCAAGCATGGGATATCCAATAAAGATCAAACTTGTTATTCACTAGTAATGGATCTGCAAGATTAGTTTGCTAACCATTACACCATGATGGGATGCCCTTATACTTCAAACTGATGTATGTTTAAATTATCTCCCTTTTTGAAAAAAAAAAAAGTCTATGATAATGATAAAGTCGTTGAGGTGGCCTAAAGTCGATATCAGACAGAGAGTGAGGGAGTCTATCCCCTTTTTGCTAGTGCTAGACCAAGGAGATTGTTTTTGTGTCTGAGGTGGAACGCCACACTTACCACCAGCTCCTCACTTTACCGTACAGATCCCTGTGCTACTCAAATGCTGAGTTGGCGAGGGCCGGTATTGAACCTAGGACCTTCTAGTTCCTTGTCAGACGCTCTACTGACTGAGTGAAATTATTGCGTATGGTGCTCAAATGCACCACAACTCCTCAAAGGCTCATGTATAGTACAAAGAATAATGTACCAAAGTTAGGAAAATGAATAGCATACAGTCATGATGTATATATATATATATATATATATATATATATATATTTACCAACCCCTCCGCACAAGCAGGATGTGACACAAGGTCAATTTCTTAAGCAGAGTTTAACAGGTTTGAATTCAGAGTTTTCCTTCTCCTAGACTGGTTACCTAGCCATGGTTAATGAGTCCAGTCTGCCCAACTATTTACCCATAGCTGGAGGGAGAATTAGATTCATACCTTTCTCAAGGGTATTAGCACGATATGAAATGCCAACAGCTTCTTCCAGGAATTGAACTCATGTTGACAAGTCCTTTTCCTACGACTCTAACCATTAGACCACACGCCTCCAATATATATATATATATATATATATATGTGTGCATTTGTGTATGGAGGGACAGATATTGGGTATAGTGTTGGTGAATTATAAGCAGCATGGAGGTTTTGAAAGATGCTGTGTTTCGACAATCAAAAACCGATACAGGTAGTTTATTTCATGCCTCAGCAACTCCGAGTGTGAAAAAATGTTTCAAAAAGTCATGTGAGCTATGCTGTTTTCTGACTTTGTAGTCATGCCCACATGTGTTAGACACAAGGAAATAACACAGTTGCTCAAGGTTGCTGTTGGCAAGATGGTTAATAACCTTATGAGTGTTTACCAAATCAGTTACCAGATGCTGGAGTTTAAACATATTCATGCCCAGGGCAGCAAGACATTCAGAATATGGGAGATGCCTCATGCATGTTGGTGAAACTTAGAGGTGTCTTAAAATGTGCTTATATGAACATAGTTATGCTTTGAAAAAGGGAGACAATTCAATCCTAACCATTTCTGTAAGTCACCCTCACCCCTAGACTTTTCTATTTTCTAATATTGTTAATCGATCATTATTCGGTCATTACACTATTTCTCAAAAAAAAAAAAAAAAAAAAGAAAAAAAGGCCACTCCACCACTTTTTCATAAGTAACAGCTAGTTTTATATAAGAAATATATATTAGGAAATCAAATTTATATTATTAGAAGCGGCTACCCAGCATCGCCTTGGTAGAGGGGGATATCTGGTGTATTGATTTATTCCCTTTTGAGATTCACAAACACTGGACATTTCTAAGTAGAATTTCAATGCCATTTCTATGTATATTTTAATTTTTAAATATCTCCGAATATAAATCAAATCTTTATAATTTTTGCACAAAAAGCAAGAACTGGTGATATTTAATGTGTATATATATTTACTTTGTTGTTAATTGTTTTATTTTCATAGTTTTATCTGGACATACATACATTCATGCATACACACCAACTGCCCCTTATATATGTACTAGAAGCGGCTTCCTGGTGTCGCCTGGGTTAATAAAATGTTAATTTTGTAGATCCATTATTACTAAATCGTGAGTTGGATCCTTGCAGGATGCCCATTAAAATCCCTGTGTAAAAAAAGACCTTCTGTTGGTTCAGCCTAGTGGGTTGTCAGAAAAAGTACACAGATACTCTGAAAAGAAAAATCAGTGTCTCTTATTTAAAATATTAAACACAAAAAAAAAGAAATCCAGGCTGTTATTATTTAGATTTCATTTTTTAATTATCTTCACGAATATAAATGGAATCTTCATTATTTTTGTTCAAAAATCAAGATCTGGTGATAGTGATTGTGTGTGTGTGTGTGTGTGTGTATGTGTGTGTATATATATATATATATGTATGTACTTTGCCATTAATTGTTTTATTTTTGTAGTTTCATCCAGATATACTCATACTTACACACAGCTGCCCTTTATATATATATATATATATATATATATATATATATATATATATATATATTTCCCCTCAATTTAGTTTTTGCGTTTTATACTTTCCGTGTCTTTCTATTTTTGTAGTTTCATTCCGGATATACATACATATGTAAATACACATCAACTGCCCTTTATATATGTATAAATTTTCCCCTCGGTTTAGTTTTTGCGTTTTATACTTTCCATGTCTTTCTTTATTTTACAATCAGGTTTTTGTCTAATGCAAGCTGTTGTATTTTTTTTAACTTACAGAAATCGATGGTGGAGATTTTAGCCAGTATCGATACAGATTTTCCATGCCACATACAAAATGGCCGATGACAAGTGATAAATTATGGTACAGTTTTGACATAGGACCTGTTCATTTTATCAGGTAAGATTATCTATTCAGTTGCATGCTGGGAAATACAATTGATTATTATACAATGTAAATATCCTGTATGTTAGTATATACATATATTAGTATAAAATTTTAAAACTATTTAGTAACTAGTATACATTTTCCGGACCTGATGCCAGGTCGGACTAACATAGTCTTTTTAACGTGGGGAGCCATGCACAAACTGAAGATCATGCGATAGCCAGTACAAAAAATACATGCTCTCATTGGCATTCCCCTTGATGGGCGTCTCAAGTACCGGGCAATAGACATGGCCCTTGCCCCATTTGCTTACAGTCAAGTCATGTTAAAAGAACCGGTTCCCACTAGATCAGGCATGTCAAACTAAGTAGCCCCCTAGGGCTGCATGGATTACATATGTCTATCATGAGGACTGCACATGACAACTAAGTTTTTAAATCCTTCTTCTACATTAACAGAACAAAGTGATGATTGCTATCATTAATTTTTTTTATATCAACTAAAAGCAAATGAGTACATATAAATAAAAAAAACATTTTTGTTAAAAAGAAAGGAAAAAATAATATTACTAACAGAGTTCAAATAGTAAAACTTACAAGTGTCATTGCTACTTTCAATTATAGCCATGTGTTGATTGAAAGCAGGAGAAGGCAAAAGGAAAGGCTCTCTTCGTTTCATTGACTGAGTTAGTCCCTTCCTTCCACAACTCAAAGGAAGGGGTAAGAGACAATGCATTGATAACAGACTCTGTTTCTTAACAATATGTTGCCCTAATGAAAATATATTACCGTTTTCAACCATGAGTTTTTGGAAAAAACTTTTTAAAAAACTGAGGTACTGTAAAAGCACAATATGAGAGCCGCACCTGTGCTCCTGAGAGCCACAGGATTACTAGATAGTTGTATCAACAGATGCAATCCTTGTTGTATAAAACCTTAAAATAGTTTTTTTTTTTTTTTAAATCCAAGTTGATTATATAAACAACTTTGAATTATTGTTCCCATTGAGATGATGAAAAGAAAAAGCTTCATTATTTGTATTATTTTCCTGATCTTTATTGTTATCTGCATAACGTTTCGGCCAATGTGCCCTCTGACCTTATTCAGGTATTTCTTGTTGGACTCGGAAATCTTCTCTTTGAACTCAGGAGCCTTCATATCATAAGTGGGAGCCTTCACAGAATTTCAAACCTAACCCTTTTTTTAATCCACAGAGTAGACTGTTCTCATTACGTTAACCATAACTAGGTACAAGTGTTAAGCTGTGTTAATTATTCTATGTTACTGTTGCCTTTGACCAGGATTGAACCTGCAGCCTAGAGAAAACTATCACTTAGAACTGTATTAACTTAACACCTATATTCACTACGCCAATGCCTATATCTGCCACACCATGTGTCCAATTGCATAGTGGATATAGGCATTGAGTTAATAAACAAGAAATACCTGAAGAAGGCCAATGGTCACATTGACAGAAATGTTGTGCAGATAACAATAAAGATGAGGACAATAGTTCAAATAATACAAATTAACAAGCCTCATCTCAAAAATTCAAAGAAATAGAAAAAGCTCTGGTTTATAAGAAGAAGACTAAAGACTATGGACTGAAAGAGTAAAAAAAGGAAATGAGGATATATTCATGTAAATCTTTTATGGAATAATGAAAAGACTTCATCTTTGAACTTTAGATGATGTTTAATAAATCAGAATTGAAATTTTTGATCTCCTGTGGATACAAATCTGCATTATAAATCAAAGGTTCCAGTACACAGTGTTTGTTTTCAATCTTTTTGTTTTAGATAAAAAAAAAATATTCCTTTTAGTGGTGAGTTAAATTGTTTGATTTTCTTACTAATTTAATTCTGAATATACAGGAGTCTATGCATATGCTAATTTTGGGAGGAGTCTAAACTGCTTTATATATATATATATATATATATATATATATATATATATATATTGTGTATTTTGGTAGCAATTCATTATTTAACCAGCTTTTTTTAAACGCCATGGAATATTTCTTTGTGATTTTCAGGTGTAGATGTTCAAGTCTTCTTGTTATTTTCTGTTCATTGGGATCTAGATAGTAGAGAAACTGTCCTGTATTTTAACCAAGCACTTCTAAACGAATAAAACTAGCAGCAAACAAACCAATCACCTTAGGATGGCCAGCAAAATGGTTGAAAGTGTTTAGGTAAAAAATATGGGACAATTTCTCTATCGTCTAGATCCCAATGTACAGAAAATAACAAGAAGCCTTGAACATCTACATCTGAAAATATTCCATGGTCTTTAATAAAACCTACTTAAATAATCAATATATATATATATATATATATATATATATATATATATATATATATGATGGAGGCAAAGAAGTATTTGCAAATTATTCAATACACATCTGATGCTTAAATTTATTCTAAATTTAAACACTTGATATATTTTGATATAAAATTAACAATTAATAAGAAAAATAAATATTTCATGCATTTTTAAATAACATTTTAATAATATTTTTCCAATACATTTTCAACATTACTTCTGTTTATATTCTGTATATATTTGAAAAAACCTAAGGGTTAAATTTGCATGGCATAATGATTAACTTGCTGGACTGTGACATCATAGTGAGTTTGAACTCCAGTTATGCTATTGTATTCACTTTCAGACTAATAGCCTTGTGAAAGGTATGAACTTCCTCATCCCACCAGCTATGGGTTAAATAGTACCACTACTGTTATTCTATAAGGATGGTTTTGGTATTAATTAACCTGTGATGGTTTATATGCCATTAAACAGATAAAACCGAAAATATCTATTTTTCTTAGTAATTACTAATCTTATATCAAAATTATAGGGCCGGCTTAGCTCAGTCGGTAGAGCATTTGACTAGGAACCACAAGGTTCCTCGTTTGATATCGGCCCTCATTAACTCAGCGTATAAGTAGCACAGGGATCTGTGAGGTAAAATGAGGAGCTCATGGTAGGTGTGGTGCTCCACTTCAGACGCCAGAACAATCTCCTCGGTCTAGCACTGGTGAAAAGGGGATAGATTTTGTTGCTGTCTGGCTGATACCGACTTTAGGCCACCCTGACGACTTTACTTTTACTTACTTGTATCAAAATTAGTCGGTAGAACATCTGCAGAGGAATTGCAAGATTCTGAGTTCAATACTGGCCCTTACCAACTCAGTGCATGAGTAGTACAGCTTGGGTAATCTGGTCTATGCAGTAAAGCAGCATATAGAATCTGACAGGTAGGTGTGGTGCTCCAGCTCAGTAACAACAATTTTCTTGGTCTAACACTAGTGAAAAGGGATAGACTCCTTCATTGTTGGGTTGATACCGACAATAGGACACCCTGCCGACTTTACTTTTACTTATATCAAGTAAAGGTAAACATTGGAAATCTATTAAATAAATATTTACCAAGTGTCCAAATACTTCTTTCCCTTTCATGGCATATATATATATATATATTTATACATGTGGAATTAAACAAAAGGTAGGTCTCCTGTTTAACAATTTTATTGGTGATCTTTTCAAGCTTTCTGGCCAACTTTTTTTTATATTTGGATGGAATTCGTTGATTAGTCCACCGAAGTTCATATCCGAGTACTTTCAGCACTTCGAAGTGCCATCATCAGGGGTGATGTGTGCCAGTTTTTTTTTTTTCAAAGTATATTAATGATGATGGCACTTCAAAGTGCTGAAAGTACTCGGGATATGAACTTTGGTGGACTAATCCACGAATTCCATCCAAATATAAAAAAGTTGGCCAGAAAGCTTGAAAGATCACCAATAAAATTTATAAGCAGGAGACCTGCCTTTTGTTTAATTCCACATGTATAAATGAAAGAATGCTGCCCAAATACACACACACACACTCACATATATATATATGTGTGTGTGTGTGTGTGTGTGTGTGAGTGTCTGTGTGATAAATGAGCATTGGTTATAACTGCATGTGTTTTAAAGAATAAAAAAAAGTTTTTGTTGGTTAGCTTCTGTTCAAAGCTGACTTCAATTTTATTCTGTCAATAACGAAGAAAGCAGCTATCTTTTGAACTCCAGATTTTCCTTTTGTTGGCTCTCCTCAGAAATAGCAACTAACTTGTTAAGAGAATTAAATTATATCAAACAAAAGCAGATATAGTCTCACAACCTAACTTATCCAGACAGACAACCAACTCTCCTGTGAGTGGAGCTTAGAATACGCTGACTGTATCCCCTGCAGAGAGGTAAGACATACCCCACCCCCGAAAAAAAGAGGTGTCCTGGGTATGACACTAAACTGCATTTGATTGTGAGGCTCCAGTTTTGAGTAATGTAGAGTACCCTTTCATTGGCATTACTTTCAGGTTCACTATAACCTGGAATAATAGGCCAAGTTAGCTCAGTCGGTAGAGCATTCGGCTAGAAACCACAAGGTTCTTAATTCGATATTGGCCCTCACCAACTCAACATATGAGTAGCACAGGGATCTGATGGTAGGTGTGGGGCTCCACCTCAGACGCAAAAATAATCTTCTTAGTCTAGCGCTAGTGAAAAGGGGATAGACTCCCTCACTGATTGGCAGTTACTGACTTTAGGCCATATTGACTACTTTACTTTTACTAATATAATCTAGAATGGACCTGTTAGTGTTCCGTCTATGGGTTAGATAGAACAAAAAGTTCTAAAAAATGTGTTTAAAGATATTGAGAACCGATCAAGAATGAGTAAAACAAAATGTCTTTGGCATAAAATGGCCCAATGGGTTGACATGCTGTAAAACAGATAAAAAAAAGAGATCCGGCGAGTATGGAGTACGCCTTTATCGCAATTACTCCCAGGCGCACTGTGACTTTGAGCGGCAGTACCTCTTAGGATCCAATCTAATGATCAAATAAATCTGTTTAAAAATCATTCGTATTCAATAGAACTTTGCTCAAAAAAGTCTCTTAAAAAATTACTACACAAAAAAATGTAGATATGAACATACAATGAATGCAACTCCCTAATCTCTAAGCATAAAATAACCCTAGACAGGTTAAAATGCCATTAAAATCATTCATTCATTCATTCCAACCTCCTAGCCTTTAAGCTGGGAATAGAACATAGTAAACGTAGGGAGTTTTTTTTTTATACGTAAAAAAAGTATAAAAAAACTTACATCAGTCAGCACTGTGTGGATTCTGGATGCCGTGCGAAAGACCTGCCAGGAGCAATAACCGATAGGGACAGGTGGTAAGAGAGATTCATGGGAACCTGTGCTGCCAGCACTAACTGATGATGAGGATTTTACTCATCACTCTAACAAATCTGCAATTAGATGTCTCATTCAGGAAAAAAAAAAAAAATTTTATGACTGAACAATTCTTATTAATATAAAAAGTGAATATGTAAAGATATTTTTAATCAAACTAAAATGTAGTTATCTATTCATGAAAATGTCCTTTGGTTATTTTTGTGTCAGGATTTTGTTGAGTGTTGATAGTGTAAAACAGCATTGTAAATGTGCCAAAAGGTCCACTGAAAGCAAATATTTGTAGGGAGTGGAGATGAAATCATATCTAGCTCTGCCCTGTTGTCAGGGGTGTTAGAATACACTGACAGCACCTCTGCAGAGGGGTAAGACTCCCCCGACGAAACCACCTGTTGGCCGTGGGTGGCAACCCGTGATGCTTAAGGATGGAACCTAGGTGCCTGAGCTGTTCATGACATGTAACACTCCACTTAGACCCATACTAGGGCTAGACGAGCGGTTGGAGAGGCCACCTCCAATCAATTGGCTGGTCATGTCAAGCCCTAGTACTTATATGATTGCCCCAACACTATTACCCGTATGGCAAGCCCCAACCCTTTTTATCATGTGGGTGCTAGAAGGCGGTGGCTGAGTCTAAACTCTATCTGGTGTTGAGGTTCCAGTTCTGGAGGTTTGGAGAATGTGGAGCACCCCTTCATCATTGCTCTCTGGTCCACTCTGACTCAGAGTGGTAGTACCTATTCGGGTCCCATTTATGGGTTAAATAGAAAAATGTGTTTATAAAAAAAAATGAGTATCCATTAAGAATGAATTTATTTCAAAACTTTATCGGCATTAAATGACCCACTGACATGCTGTAAAACAACACAAAACAAACAAACACATCTAGCCCATTACAGTTTGCTGAATTGAAAGAGGGCTAAATTCACACCTTTTCCCTCTAATATATTGCAATGGATTGTGTTGCATCCTAGTGTGTATCAGAAAAATTAATCCTGCAGATAAGGGAGGTAATCCTGCATATTCATCTTTCAGCCATGATAAAAATCGAGGCGAGACTGATTCTCAAATGTTTACCCCACTAGTTGCTGGGACCACGCAATTTTTGTTCTTACCCACATGTATACTCCCATTTTAAACTATTGGAATATTTGGATATATAAGGTGTCCTACAATACACCACCTAAATTTATAGACTGGTCACGTGGTTTATTCCTCTGCCAATCAACAGCCATAATGTGTGGCTGGTTGACTACTTAAGCATTGATACTGAGAACCGTCCATTTGCAATCATTGACGAAGGAACTTACAATACTAAGGAGCACCAAGGATTCTGTACCAAGGATTTCCGCTGGACAAGCACTCTTGCTTGAAGCCTAAAGGATGGCCCATAAAATTGTTACAAGTGTTAGCTTGGAGCTAACACTTGTAACAATTTTATGCAGGGGGGAGGGAATCAAAATGTCGACCCTTATGAGTGAGTTTACTTTTTGGTTTCTAAGATATATTTGAATATAGACATCTAGTGGTGGATAGCAAAATTGTCTCATATATTGTTGCAAAAACAATCTCCCTGATTTAGCACTAGAAGAACAGGATAGACTCCCTCACTGTCTGGCTGATACCAACAATAGGCCACTCCACTTACTTTACTTATATTATCAATATATATGTATATGTAGAAGTGAAAAATGAAAATGAATCCGACAGTATGTGGAAAAGTAATAAGTGAAAGTGAAAAATAGGAAATGTAGGGATGATTTATTGATATTTGAAAAAATATATTAATTGATGTTTAATGTTTCAATTGATATGTGCATTATCAAACATCTATCTATCTATCTATCTATCTATCTATATATATATATATATATATATATATATATATATATATATATTAGGAGAGAGTCTAGGAGAGGGATAACTCTGAATTCAAACTTCCCTCCAGCTATGGGTTAAATAATAGGGCAGACTGGGCCCTTCAGCCTTGGGTAGGTAATCAGTCTAGGAGAGGGATAACTCTGAATTAAAAATTCCTGAGGTCGGTCGTTATTGGGTTTGTGGCAACCCTTGATGCACCAATTCTTTCCTATCAACTGTGCCAAAAAGTGTGGATGGTCCAACACAAGCCTTCACCACTATAAACAAATCACTGTGTGGGTGTTCATTGTGTGTGTGAACCCTCATGCGTCGAAAATCGACGAGAGAGTCAATAATATATATATATATATATATATATAGTAAGGAATTGCTGAGACTTTAAATGCTAATTATTGTTATGGCATCCTTTTTAAAAACTAACTTTGCTGCTTCTTTCAGATAAATGCATGAAAATTTGATTTACTAATCAAATCAGTTTTGTTGATTATCAATAAATTGTCACAATATAGTTTCATCTTACTAAGCATGATTTTCTTTGGGAGATGCTCAAACAGTAACTCCTTCAGATTTGCTAACGGTGTTCTTAATGATTTACTAATATGTAACCTTTTTTTTTTCTGTTGGTTTTTGTTTATCAACCAGTTGTGTCAAAAGTGAACATTTTGAGAGCATTTAAATTGTTCTCAAGTTCAAATACATTGTGTGATAATAACCAACATTCTTATCTCAATTTAGACAGAGTGTAAATAAATTCCACATTACAGAACCAAAAAACACCTGAAGATGATTGGTGAGAGCATGGCAGAAACATTCTGAAAAAATAAGCAACATAGACCAGGAAATAGTGGGACTAGCTAGATAAAATGAATAAAATACATTTTCTAATTAAAAATAAAATGCTAGTTAAAATTTATAGATGTGGTTTATTCTGTCAGGAAATTTTGTACCTTTTTTTTTCTCTTAATGGCCCAGTCATCTACAGTAAATGGATAAATAAGGTAAAGGGCAATATGTAAAAGGTATTAGATACCAGGTAGAAAAAGGTAAAAGACACCAAGTAAATGATAATAGGTAAGGTTTTAATAGGTAATATAAGTAGATGTGCGTGGTGTAATGGTTACTGTCATAGGAAATGGACTTGGCGAACCAAGTTCAAATTCTGGATGAGGCTGTTTGCATTTTGTATATCGCTAATACACTTGAGAATGGTATGAATACAATTATTCTCCTTTCAGCTATGGGTAAATGGTAGGGCAGACTGTGATCTTTAACCTTGGCTAGGTAACCAGTTTAGGAGAAGGAAAACTCTGAATCCAAACCTGTTAAACTCTGTTTAAGAAATTGACTGTGTCACATCCTACTTGTGCAGAGGGGTTGGTAAATTATGTATGATAGGTAATATGTATTACGCAATATATGATGCAAATCTGTAATGTTGGCTAATAGAAGGAGGTACTGCTTGCCTCCTAACCTTCAGTCACACAGACCAAACGAACGAGCCTTTGTTAGTAAAGCTTAGTGTGTCTATCCTTTCTGTCTGAGCCTTGAATATAAACAATATAGAAAAAAAATTCATCTTTTGAGGTTAAGGATATTACCTGGTATGCCTTTCTACAGTTTGTGAGGAGACAATGTCTATGACATTATATGATAATATTTCAAATACCTTATAGGAAGGTTGAGAGTGCAGTAACTAGCACAGCTATGCTATTCACTAGTAATAATAATTGCTGATTGACTTTTGCTTGGTACGCATTCACTTTTCATCATAATAAAATGTATATGAACAAATCTAGAAAAGAAGTTTAAAATTTAAGACCAAGTATCCTGGAATGTTTATTAAGAATTGAACTCACTATCAATATAAGTATTGCGTATAAACAATCTTCAATTTTCTTTTCATGCACCATCTTCTTCTACTGTTGAATCTAATGGTTAATATATTTTTAATTTTCAGTTACTCTACAGAGGTATACTTTACCAAACCCCAAACTCAAGGAACTGCTCAGTCTGCTTGGTTAATCAAGGATTTAAAAGATGCAAATATGAACCGTAAAAACTGCCCATGGATTATCGCTTATGGACACAGACCAATGTATTGTTCAAACACGGATCATGATGATTGCACCAAAAATAATTCAGTTGTTCGAGAACAGTAAGAATGATTTGAATTCCCTTTTATTTATTTATTTATTTATTTATTTATTTTTATATTTTTATTTCATTTATTTATTATTTTTTTAGTGTCTGTATTTTAAACTTTTTGGTTGTGATAAATTGTGAGGAGTGGTCAGATTTATTGTTATGTTTTTTTCCTTGGATTTTTCTTGATTTTGACAATAAGTCATCTGCAGTTGTTTGGTGAATATTTTACACTAAATATAATAAAATATTATAAAAAATATGTGCATCAATAATCATTTGAAGTGACAGGACTTTGTAGAAAATAAGGAGAAAAGTGATGTCTATTGGTGATTGACTTATTTTAATGGCATGACAACTTGTCCAGGATTATTTTATGCCAGCAATAAATTGTGAGGGATCGTCAGATTTGTTATGTTTTTTTTCCAAGGATTTTTATTGATTTTGACAATAAATTGTCTACAGTTGTTTTGTTGCTATATGGATTGGGAATCGCTTTGAGGGATAAGTTTATAGGATAAAGTCCAAATTTATTTTTATAACTTTTGGTATAATTTTATTTCTTTTCTGGAAGAACAAAATGTTATCTATACAAACATTTTTGAATATATCTCTCATGTTGTTTATGTTAAAAGCTTATTATTAGCTGAAGTGTGATAAAAACAACAAAGATGAAGATATTCACTTCATAGAATAAGGTATATACTTAGTCTCAGAACATGGGTGTCCCATCATGGTGTTAAGGTTAGCAAGCTAGTCTCACAGATATCCATTACTATTGAAGAGCGAGTTCAATCCTTGCTGGTTGCCCCATACTTGCAACCTTGTGTCACATCCTACCCATAGTGAAAGGGTTAGATAAATTCCTACTTAGTCTCAGAACATGGGTGTCTTATCATGGTGTAATAGTTAGCAAGTTAGTCTTGCAGATATCCATTACTACTGAATATTGAGTCCAATCCTTGCTGAATGCCCCATACTTGCGACCTTGTGTCACATCCTACCCATGGTGAATGGGTTGGGTAAATACCTACTCAATCCTATTCTATACTACTGAATGGCGAGTTTGATCCTCACTGAATGCGCCTTACTTAAGACCCTGTGTCACATCCTAACTATCGAATGGGTTGGGTAAATACCTACTTAGTCTCAGAATAGCAATAGGAGGACCATAAGAGATAAAAACTGAAATGTGATAAAGGCAAAGAAGGAGATATTTATAATTTTGATATTTTGGACTGTTGTCCTCATCTTTATTGTGTATAAACACAATGTTCAGGCCACTGTAACCTCAGTCTCTGTCTAGGTGTTTTTTTAATTTCTTTAAAATAAGTTAACATCTGACGATTGAGTGATTTTGATATTTCGGACTGTTGTCCTTATCTTTATTGTGTATAAACAGTGTTCAAACCAATGTAACCTCAGGCTCTGTTTAGGTGGGTTTTAAAAAAAAAATTAGCTTGAAATAAGTCATCTTCAGACAATTACCCATGAATTTAAATGTGGTTTCGGAGACAAGGAGATATTTGTCCAAATAATTAGAGGAATAGAGTTAAACAGATTTCACTTCATTCAATTTGAGTCATTTTATCAAAACTCTGCATATGTTTTGCTTCTTTATTGTGTGCGTTGTTTTACTAATTTTTGTTTCTATTCTGTGCGGATGTTGTTGGTGTGGCCATGATTGCAGAGAGAGAGAAAAAAACCTTTATTATTTGAGATTATCTTTGCTTGCCTGATCCAGATTAGTCATGTCTTTAGAGAACTGCAACAGCTGCTAAAAGTATTTCTGCAACGTGTATTCTAAAGACGCATCAAGAAAAAACACCTCATCAAATGTTGCTTTCTTTACGACACAATAGATTCAGTGTGTTGCTTATACGCTGTGAAGTGGACTCCATTTGCAATTTGATTCACATTGCTTTAAATAACTATTTGCGTTTCAGATATCAGAAAAGTGGTTTCCTATTTTAAAATATCTATTCAGTCCATGACTCACCATTTTCCAAATGTTTTTTTTTGTTTTGTTTTGTTTAATGGCACATCAACCTTTGTGGGTCATTCAATACCAAAGCCATCCTTATAGAAGAACAGTAGTGGTACTATTTAACCCATAGCTAAGGGGAGGGGAATAACCAGGCATATTATTTCACTCTAAAAAAATATTTTATAGTTTTAACTACCTCTGAGTTGGTTTAGTTTCTTTCTTTAATGATATATCAACCTTCATGGGTTATTTAATGCTAAAGCCATCCTTGTAGAAGAACAGTAATGGTACTATTTAATCCATAGCTGGGGGGAGGATCAATGGGGGTTCATACCTTTCTCAAGGGTATTAATCTGAAAGTAAATGTTATAGTTTGAACTAACTATGATGTCACAGTCCAGAACCATAGATAGATAAATAGTTTGGTTTCATTTGGTTAATGGCACATCAACCTTTGTGGGTCATTTAATACCAAAGCCATCCTTGTAGAAGGACAGTAGTAGTACTATTTAACCCAAAGCTGGGTTTTTCCAAATGGAAATGCTTATGTAATTCTCTATTTTTGAAATAAAAAGCAATTTTTTTTTTTAATTTTAAAAAAATTTTTTTGAATAGGGAAGCAAATTTTGATAATACCTGCTCTGCAACTCATGCACCTTTGTTGCACAATGGTGATGACCCCACGTTGTAATATTCTGTGCTAGGTGGTTCGAAATTCACAAGCTAGAGACAGGTTCACAAGGATAAGATAAACACAACAACACAAAGTTTGATGACAGGATGCTAATGAAGGAGTAAGGTGTGACACTTTGTGCAGTTTGTGGTAGAGCAGAGGGCACTTAAATTTATGTTGTCAGCTAGCAAGAAATTCTCTTAAGTCAGTTGCTAGGATGAATTACAAGTCTGACTGACTTCCTATCATGTGGGTCCCCACCTATTTTCTATCTATCAACTGACACAATATTCTCCTCTGACCGCTGGTCTGAATCTGCTCTTTAGGCTCGAGCCAGCTGAATATATGCAGAATTACCTCATCCCTGACCAGACAGATCTAAACACCCAGAAAGTAGCCATAACTTTTTGGGGGCTAGATTCATGCTCCAATTTCTCCTAAAATTGTGGACATTACTTTTTTCCCAGTCTGAGTGTCACCAATTTTCAAACCGTTAACTTTTTGAGATCCATTTTCTCTTAAAACTAGCCACTTAAAGATATTTATCTTCAAGTGGCTTTAATTCAAGGTGGTTGTACATTTTTTTATGGCTTTCTTTAAGCTTCCCTAACTGATGCGGCGATCCTTTGTTCTCCTATGGATACACACCCACACATACATACACATGGACCTAATATATTCTATTTTCCTCTGACCGTATGTTCACTCAACCATTGTGTCACAAAATAAGTGGTTTGACTTTTAGTGTATAATGTAGAGAATTTATGTTAGTGTACATTCATTTTTTTGTTCACCCACTGACAGGGAATATGAGTCGGGTTTAAACCGTTGTGAGACTAGTTAGTTTTATCCTACCGATAGACATATCAGCAGGGGTCATGGCTATACTGTCCAGTATTATAGGAATTGAAGGATATTAGCAATGAATGAGTGGCAGTGTGATAACAGTTAAAAGCATCTAGGCTGGAAATGCAATCGGTGTTGCTACATTATTACAAAAGTTGTCTCTTTTCATTTTGCTGGAGCCTGCCATAGTAGTCATTAGTAGTGTGGTTTTCTCAAGGATTTTTTTTCGCTTTCTTTAATTTTCTCTCTATGGTCTGCTGGAATGGCAAGATCCACTTTGTTTTTTTCTTGTAACACTAAGTCTAGTATTCTATTCGGGATTGGGTAATCCGTTTATATGTTAAAGTTCCAGAGAATTTTAAGCATCTCATTTTTTTTTTGGACAGATGCTGGTTTGTGTGCATATACCATTTGTCTGCATGGTCAAATTTTATTCTCTTGCATAATTCCTAGTGGATCACCTTTCCTACCCAGTCAGGCCTACTCTTGTATTCCTTTTGTGCCAGTTTGCTGCATTCACTTATTAAGTAATTAACTGTTTCATCTGTCACCACATAACCTACACTTGCTATTCTGTTGTATATTATCAATTTTTGCTTTTTTATTATTATTATTATTATTATTATTATTATTATTATTATTATGAGTTTTTCACACCAGTATTAGCTCATGGGCTTTCATGAGTTTGAGTGACAAGTTTCCTCAGGTCTCCAGGCCTCTTCTGAGTATTTTAGCTGATTTCAACAATGCTGTTGTATGGATGGTCTCAATTCTTCCTCTGATTTCCAGTTCCTCTGGTCTCTTTTCTGAGCTTTTGGGGATCATTCCACCAACTACAATTTGTATCACTTTCACCATCATATTCCACAGTTTTTTCAATTCTCTAGCAAGGTCTAGGTATTTGTCTATCTTTTCATTTTCTTTTATCTTCACCCTTTGATCTGCTGGAACTACAAAATCTACAAGTTGACAACTTCTCTTTTTTTTTTCTTTTTTTCTTTCTTTCTTTTTTTTTTTTTTGGTTAATGAATTATTAATTATTATTTATTAATTAAATTATTATTATTATTATTATTATTATTATTATTATTATTATTATTATCTGTTTCTTTTAGCCTGGAAAGCATATTCTATATTGGAGGAATCGACATTGTATTTGAAGCTCATGAACATTCCTATGAAAGACTCTACCCTGTTTATGATAATAAAGTGATGTCTTACAACTACACAAATCCACTGGCCCCTATCCACATTATCACTGGAGCAGCTGGTAACAAATATGGCAGTGACCCTATGAATGGACCCAAAGGTAGGTGCTAAATCTGGGAGTCAGAAATAAAGTCTATTAAATTCCTTAACACAGTTAATCATGATTGTAGAATTTTTAGAAGAATCTTCAATTTAACTTTTTGATATTAAAGAATGTACAATTTTGAAAATAACATTGTGGTTGATAGAAAGTTCAGTCATTTCATCAGTCATATATATATATATATATATATATATATATATATATATTATTGTTGATTTAGTGTGATGTATCTATAAGTAAATGTGATCAATATCGTGGATATAGCATGCACAAGGTTCTGGATTCAATACCAACCCTCGCCAACTCAGCGTATGAGTAGCACAGGAATCCATGCAGTAAAGTAAGGAGCTGATGGTAGATGTGGCGCTCCACCTCAGACGCAGAAACAATCTCCCTTGTCTAGCGCTGTCTGGCTGATACTGATAATAGGCCACTGTGTCTACTTTACTTACTTATTTTTATATATATACTTATTATTTATATATATATATATATATATATATATATATATATATATATATATGAAGGAAGGGTGGATGGGTTTAGGTTCCGACGATATGCTGTAGATAGAAGGAAAGTGGTCAAGAAATGAACAACTCAAAACAAGTCACAGGGTGAAACAGTTTCGTTTAATTTTATTAGTAGGGTGTCGAGGAAGGGTAAGGAGTTGTTGGACTCCATAAAATTCACCTACGAAAAAGAGTCCAACAACTCCTTACCCTTTCTTGACACCCTACTAATAAAATCCGGAAACAAACTTACCTACAAAGTCCACCGCAAACCCACCAACAAGAACGACTACATACACTACTACTCCCATCACAACAACAAAATCAAATCTGGCCTCATAACAGGCTTATATCTAAGAGCATTACGCATATGCAGTCCCCAATACTTAGATGAGGAATACAAACACATCGAAGACGCCCTCAAAACCTTAAAATACCCTAAATATTTCATCCTAAACGCCAAGAAAAAAGCCCTCGATATACACACGAAAACTAAACCAAAAAACACATCCACCACCAAGACCTCCCCCAACCCTCCTCACACACACTTAGTCCTACCCACCCACACTCAAAACATCCCACTTTACAAAAAATTAACGAACCTAAGAATAAAAATCATTCAAACCACCTCCCAAACAATCAAAGACCTTGTCAATTCATCAACACGCATAGACACTCCAAATACCCCCAACGCCCCCAGTGCCGGCATCTACACTATCCCCTGCGAAAACTGCAACAAATGTTACGTAGGTGAAACCCAACGGGACCTCTCACAACGCCTAAGAGAACACAAAAGATCGATAAGAATACACGACAAACTAAATGCTCTAGTCACACATATGATAGAACACAACCACTCTCTCAATTTCACCCAGGCAAAACTCATCAAATTCATACACAGAAAAAATTTAAGACGACTATGCGAAGCTGCTCTAATACCTCATATAAAAACTATTAACACCAGAAAAGGCTTCTTCAACCTTGACAGATCAATAGCTCAATCAATAATCCGTGAGAACAATATTTCTCTCCATGAAAATGGATAACAAATGACAATCAACAAACACTACAATCTCTCACATTTCCCCTCTAACATAACTTAGCTACACATCAACATTTACTCACATTTCCCCTCTAACATAACTTAGCTACACATCAACATTTACTCACATAAATTATATATGCCTACACCCGGACAAAACCTACCACACCAAATGACCCATCAACCACTGTCACCGCCCCCCGCACTTCAAACAAATATCCCCTACCCCTCCGCACAACTGACCCAGCGACCCCATTCTACCCAAAATTCCCAGTTCCTCCTTATCTCACATCACTATACACTCACCCCCTTGACCTCCCCAGCGCCACCGCCGCCACCTGTACTTAAACGTATGCTTTGCTTTAATAAAGTTACAATGACTGAAGACGTCTGTGAACACGGACGAAACTGTTTCACCCTGTGACTTGTTTTGAGTTGTTCATTTCTTGACCACTTTCCTTCTATCTACAGCATATATATATATATATATATATATATATATATATATATATATATATATATATAAGGGTATATAGATTGTTATAGATCCAATCAGAGAAAAGTAAATATTTCATAATAGAAAAAGTTTGAAAAATGGTTTAAAAAATTTTTTTTTTTTTAAATTAATTTTATTAGGTGCGACACATGTTTCAGATAGTTTAAAGTTCTTTTCTAGCTAATGTGATCGGTGTTTGGGTCTTTATATATATATATATATGCCTATGGAAGTAAAATGAGGAAATTAATCCGACAGTTTGTGGAGAAAATGTAGAAACAAATATAGGATGTTATAATAGATGGAAAATTTATAGTTGATGTTTGAACATTTCTGTTTACAAAGGAAACCTTCTTCAGGACTATGAAATTATTTAAGAAGTTATGTGGATAAAAGATGGATGTTTTGTATGCATTGAATTTGGGGGGGAAAAAAATTTTCCAAATTCAATGCATCCATCTTTTATCCACATAACTTCATAGTCCCGAAGAAGACTTCCTTTGTAATCCGAAATGTTTGAACATCGACTATAAATTTTTCCATCTATTATAACATCTTGTGTTTGTTTCTACATTTTCTCCACATATGTATGTATATATATATATATATATATATATATATATATATATATATAAGAATCACACTGGTTAATCCTAGTTCCTGGGTGGATGCTCTACCAATTGAGGGAAGAATAAGAATTTACTATGAGGTCACAATTTATGATTTTATCAGATAACATTGCAAACTCTTTGGAATATCTGCACAAATAATAAACTGAAAAAAATCCAATCAATAATCAATGAGAATTACCAGAGTTACAGAAGAGTGAGGAAGGACGAAGTAAATCGGCTGAACTTGCACAAAGGTGTCAAAATTAGGGTGACCCAGAAAAAACAGAACTCAAATTATTTATTTATTTTCCCATTAAACTAACCTTAAACCTCAACCTTAACCTTAACCCTAAAACCCCCTAGTTAAAATTAAGTTTTATTACAAAATTTGTGGGTTCTGTTTTTTCTGGGTTACCAGTATACAGGGTGACCCAGAAAAAAACAGAACCCAAATTATTTATTCATTTTCCCATTAAACTAATCCTAGCCCTAGACCCCCATAGTTAAAATTAACAGTTTTATTACAAAATCTGTGGGTTCTGTTTTTTCTGGGTCACCCTAATTTTGACACCTTTGTGCAAGTTCAGCCAGTAAATCTTGCTCGACTCCACATAAGCCACACATATGTAACTATTGTAATGTTACCGCGGTAGGTTATTTAAATGATAACTCAAATCATAACTTACAATGAAAAAGGTTTATTTTACTAATAGGTACAGGAATGGGTGAACAGTAGTATAATACAAGCTAGTCTTGCTAGGAAAGACAGGCCACCGAGACTAACACCATCAATGTTTATATTGAAAATAGAACAGTCCATTCTATTCCAGAGGGGTATCATCTCTTCTCTACAACAGTGACGCACTCATATATGCTTAAAGGAAAAGATCCTAGATTCTGTGTTGGTTGTCATGCTCTATTTACAGTGGAACGTAAAATGTATTGATTTCAATGAAATTCGTTCTAGATATTACCATATGGGTAACCTTGAAGGACCTTTTTGGGCAGGTCAATTCAAATGACTTTTTTTTTTTATTCCTGAAGGAAGTAGGATTGTACAAAAAATATGCTCCACTGGTTTTCTACAAACTGTTTTTCAACAAAAATACGATAACAAAACTAGATTCTTTCTACAAATTGTTCTGCTACAAAAAATGCTAATAAAACCAGATTTTTCAACCAAGCTATCTTTCTATACAGGATTATTATTTTACCTCTATTTCTGTCTGCATTAAATGATCCATTTTGGTTGATGGGTATTTGCCTCTCATCCCACTTATGAGGGTGTGACACAAGGACATTTTTATGTGGGCCCACCCATAAGCCGAAGCTCATGGGTGGTAAGCACAAAAAATGCGTCAATCCCATTTGCATTCCCCCTCAAGGGGGTCGCCTCAGGCGCTGGGCAATAAACCCAGCCCTGCCTCTTTAAATCGATGGGGCAGGTATTGCTTGGGGGGATAGCCCCCTGGGATCGATGCTATTAATTTAACACACCGGTCCAGTGGCCGAAGCACACCGGACCCCCGCCCCGAAGGACTGGTTGGAAATGTGAACCATTGTGGTTGATGTGCCATAAAACAAACTACACCAAACGAATGATCCTGAGATGGATTTCTGTTTTGAAAGTTTCAAATAGCATATGTATTAGTTTCCAAGATAACTTTAAAATTATTTTATCATTTTGAATGGGATAAAATAAAAACAATCTTTAAATCAATATCTGGATTGGCCTCCTTTATTCTAGTTCCTGAAGTTTCAATAAAGGTTTTTAAAAAAAGTGTTTCTATTTGCAAAGTGCTTCATGCATTCATATAAATCCTCATTCAATAAATCTTATGTTTTGATAAATCTGCTGAGAACCAGGATCATTGTCATAAACTCGATGATCAGTTGAATTTCATTTGTATTGTTTTTATGTTTCTTTTTATTTATTTTAGTTTTAAATGAAGTATTGACAGTTATTATTTTACTCCTTGTGAGATTTTCCCACAAGTTTTCACTGGAGTCCAAGTGACAGCAAGTTTTCTCTGGTCTCCAAGACTCTTCTAAGTATTCTAGCTGATCTTAAAAGTGCTGTAATTTTGATGGTCTTGGTTTTCACTCTAATCTGCAGACATCCCCACCCCAACACTAGTCTCTTTTCCAGGCCTTTGGGAACTCTTCAAAGGGCACCAAACTACAATGTTTTTTTTTTTAGATTCCTGACTATTGTGTCATATTTTGTCATTGTGGAGAGTTAGCTGTGTGAATTTTGTTAAAAAGCAGCTGAAATTTAAAATGAAACAAATTATTTATTGAAATTAATAATAATAATAATAGTTATTACTGTATTTGTTTTCTATTTTGAATGTGTTGGTAGCCATGTTGAATATGCTCAACTTAAAATGAAATAAATCTTTAATAATGCTTTTTATTTCAGAGTTAAAAAAAAAAAAAGATATGGAAGAAACCAGTTGAATTTGAAGACCTCTATGACTGCAATTCTTTTTTTATCACATTTTATAACTACTACTACTACTACTATATTTATTTTATTACTATTTTCAATTATCCAATCATATTATTTTTTTTTTTTAAAATTGTGGATCATGTACACATAATACAAACATTAGGATTTATTTGTAAGAATCAATAAGCACATACATTCATTTTTATATTAGTAATTGCTGAAGTACTCAATCCATGACCAGACTAAAAGGATTTTAGGAATGCCAAAGACTAATAGAGAAAAGGGGAAGATAGAAGTAAGAGAGGGGGTAAGAGGAAAATAATTTAGCAAATTCCTTATCAGATATTTAAAAATCACTAAGAATTTTCATTTTACAATGTTCATTTATTTTAAGAATTGCTTTTTTTTTTTTTATATTTAAAATATTATTTTAAAATGATCTAACCCTAAACTTAGTGTCTTGAACTATAATTTTATTCAGTTCTAATCGCCTGTTGAGTTACAGTGAAAAAAATGTATTCGTTTTTACATGCATTTTGTACTTACTTGTGAAGAACTGTGAAGAGTTCCACTAATTGATTGATTTTTAATTATTTAATTATATCATTTAATCAGTAAAAATCAAAAACTAGATTTTGTAATTTTACTTATTAAAAACATATTCAAGTGTATGCATGATTTTAATGCTCAATGATATCTCTTTTTGTAGTTATAAGTCAACATGTACATACCAAAACAGATGTGATTCCTTTATATATATAAATATATATAATTTCCTGGTAGTTAAGATCTTTCTATGTGTGGTTTAACCGAAGTGATGCTGGTAAACCGCATAGTGAGAGCTCAATGTGCCTAGTGCCAGTGAGTGGACAGACAGAGCAAAATATTCAATAAATGAAGGAAAAAACTTTAAATTTGCTTCATTACTGTTGTACCGGCCGTTCCTACAGTGGAGAACATGCACCGGTTCTCACTATAAATAGTGAGACACCGAGTGGAAAGGTAGGACTGTTCCCGTTAACGACAAGCTAGTCGTACATGTACCATTAATTGTAAATACACTTGTCTTATTTTACCCCATCTCGACTTGACTTCTTTTTACTGTTGGGACTAACATCACAACAGTTACAATAATTTATTTCAACTGCATTACTGCGGCATCTTCAGGTATGAGCAAAATCATGGATATTACTGAAAAACTTCCCAAGAAACAATTGTTTAAATCTATCAATTTAGGGGAGGGGGGTGTCTTATTTTTGGAGGGTAGGAGGGGGGACTGGGTGAGGGATAGGGTATATGTTAGTTAGGTGATTAATTCTCTGTGTTGACTGACAAAATTAGGTTGAAAGTTGAAATATAGATTTAAACAATTGTTTCTTGGGAAGTTTTTCAGTAATGTCCATGACTTTGCTCATACCTGAAGATGCCGTAGTAATGCAGTTGAAATGAATTATTGTAATGAAGCAAATTTAAAGTTTTTTTCCTTCATTTATTGTATATATATATATATATATATATATATATATATATATATATATATATATATATATATAGACAAAACATGACCCGTTTGGTCACCCATTGAGCTCTGGAATAGATAATTTGGATTAGGGAAAGTGTGTTTGCAAAGTGAATTAAATTTTTTTTAAATAAATACGGACGGATAATTTAAAAAAAAACATTAAAATCATTTTGTAATATTTCTAAGAAAGGGAACATTTGACCTAATTTAAGCTACAGCTAGCTGCTAGTGAAACTTAACATACAAATATATTTCACTCTCTAATCAAGGTAATCAAGATATATATAGAAATTGGAGAAGGCAGAATGTGTAGTAAGAGACGGGTCAGTTTTTGACTTCATTGCAAATTACGACTAATTAGAACCAATAAAAATGGAATTTTTTTCAAACATAACTGAATCTTAGAACTAAGGAATATTTATTGCTTCACTCAGCTTTAATATAATAATAGATATTGATGATGCTGTATTTTGGCTTATTTTAAATTCTAATAATTAACAAATTATAAAATTAATCCACACCTGGATTTTCTTACCTGTTTTTCTTGCAGTTAATCAGACATCAACACCTGGACCTTCTTTCAATATTTCTGGCAAGTCTTTTTGTTTTGTTTTTTTCAGTGGTATCCATCCCCTATATATACCAGGTTCAAATGCAGTCAGTGCTAAACTAATTATTTTCATTTTTCCTACTAGCCCTACCAACAAGATTTGCTTTCTCACTATAAACATATTCATTATAGTGAATAAAGTTTTTAAATGTATATGTTTAATATATCCTACCTGTGATATCATGAATAACTCATTTAAGTGACTGACTGCTGCTGCTCAGAGACTTTTTTATTTGAAATTATTTTTGTGTGCGGATGTGGGAGGCGCATGGTGATTAATTGATATAATTTATATTATAAATATAAGATGTGAATTATAGAATAATCTAATGAAGAGTTTAACTTTTTCTGTTTCTTTGTTTCTTGGTCTGTAACTTTTTCTAGTGGTGTTTTTCTATATTATTTGTTACATTAAAATGGTGGAAAGACCCCAGGGGTGAAAAGATTCAATCTAAGATAGAAACCTTGTTGAAAAAAACAAACAAGAAAAATCAATATTAAAAAGGACTTTGTGATTCTTATTAAAAAAACAAAACACTTTTTTTGTATTTTTATTAACTGCAAATTAATTTGAAAAGACTGAGGAGGTATGTTTAGTGTAATGGTTATTGTTGTAGGAAATGAAATCAGCGACCTGAGTTCAAATCCTGGACAAGACTGTTTATATTCGACTTTGCACTAATGTCATTGGGAAAAGTAGGTATTTACCCAATCTATTTACCACAGGTAGGTTGTGACACAAGGTCACAAGTATGGGGCATCCAGTGAGGATAGAATTTGCTATTTAGTAGTAATGAACCTGAAAGATGCCTTTGCGAAAAGTATGAATCCCCCCCTTAGTTATGAGTAAATAGCAGAGCAGACGGTTTATTTAGCTATGGTTAGACAACCCGTCTAGGAGAAGGAAAACTCTGAATTCAAACTAGCTGGATTCTATTTAAAAATTGACCTTGTGTTACATCCTTCCTGTGGTGGAGAGATTGGATAAATACATATCTAAGTTGGTTAAAAATAAATTTAAATAATTCTTCTATTTAAAAAAAGAAAAATTATTTTTTAT
>CM042143.1:91963815-91976315 GCA_023376005.1 Doryteuthis pealeii | reverse complement strand
ACCACCAATCAAGTTGCTCCAAGCAGCATAAAATGCCACCAGACTTATTGACAGAAATGTGATTAATATATTAGCTAGATCTAAATTTACATGAATTCTATTAAATGATAGATATAAATGTTCTTGCTGCTACCATGTTGCCAGCCTTTGATAACTTCAAGCCAGATTCTAAATTTTGTTTGGACCCCCCACACATACACACACACCTGAAGACATAGCAGCAAATATAATAAGAATCAATATTCAACATATTTAAAGGCTAATAAGAAAACTTGATATGCAAGATTCAAAACTGAGATTCCCTCCTTAATAAGAAATAAGGTGGTTAAAGAAGAGAAACAGCTGGCAGTTTGATTTATATCATTACAACAAATAGATCTAATCTGTTATATATTAACATGTTTATTATAATGGCTGGCAAAGCCTATTATTGCTTATTTGATTAGGGTAAAACATGTCTCTTGTTATCAGAAATGTGCAAGATTTTGTTTTCTGAAAATCATTTAAGCTTAATTATTTTTTTGCAATGCAGACTAGGGTATTGTGTTTACCCAACAGGCAGGTCAATTTTTAAGATGAGTAAACCTGATTTAAATTCAGAGTTTTCTTTCTCTTAGACTGGTTGCCTAACCACGGCTAAATCCAGCAACTCCTGCAACACTATCATTGCCAAACTGCATTATTTTTTTCTTTCTTTCCTTTGGACCACAACAGCAGTGTGAAGAGGGGGGAACTGCTGCTTAGGTGACAACTCAACCTCCATATCAACCCATCCAAGTTATGTGATTCCATGTTTTTGGGACTCTATGGCATCGTTTCTAGTAGTCGGATCGATTCCAACAACAACAACAATATATGTATGTATGTATATATATATATATATTATATATATATATATATAATATATAATTTACACAATCACTCAAAATTTAAACACAACTATTTTCTTCCACTGTATTAAAATTTAAGTTTACTCATAAAATACTATTGTAGATTTTTACCAAGACTAAATGCAAACTCTGTGTATGTTGTGCAATTGTGAGTACAAGGAAATGGGGTGAAACAAAAATGATATAAAACAGAAAATGTTTATTTTAATGTCAGTTTTATAAGGAAGTATTGGTACTGCACATAATCACGGTTATCAAAAACAAAAAGCATTTGCACATTTTTGCGACTTACGTATAGAGTTGTCAATATATTTGGTAAAGCTACTATTTGCACAACTTCTTTTAATTTTCTACTCTTAAAAAAACCCAAAAAAACTAGGATCAGTCTTGATATATTTCTTTCTGGAAATATTTTGGTTTATCAAATAATCTTTTTTGTTCTTATTCTGAAATGAATGGTAAATATATTTTATTGTGAAATTTTTTTGGTTTTCTTTTATTCTTTGAAAGTGTCAGAGAAAATATATTTGCAAAGTAGTTTTTTCTCTTTGAGATAGGATCTCTATCACAGCATGAGATTAGGGTTAGATAGATTATCACTTTGATGGTACAGTGTCTATTTTTTATGAAAATTAAAATATATCTCAGTTTCTCTTATCCTATTTATTTCTGATGGGTTTATCTGGTGAAGATACTTATAAAATCTATTTCTTCTTGAAAAGTTTTACTTGATAAGGCATTAAAAAAACACTCATTCATTTTTAAATTTAATTTTTCTGATATTTTGACTTTGTTTGTTTTTTTGTTTTTTTTCCAGTTAATGAGACTTCAACAACAAAACCTTCTGTGAATGTTTCTGGCAAGTTTATTATTGGTTTTGTTTTTCCCCTCATTTTTTATTTTTTTCTGGCAAGGTGTTATTTTTCTTTTGGTGGTTACTTAAAAAACAAGAAAACACTTTTTATTTTCAATATTTCAGAATTATCAGATTCCCTCCCCACTAGACACTTTGCCTACCAAATTTCCCTGGTATTTTTACCCGTTCTAGTAAGAATATGCGCCCTCCAGGCATAAGTATTTAAGTTTTAATGTATTAAAATATATTAAATTAGAAAGACTAAGAAATTAAATAAGAATGCATATAAGAATATTACACTTATTATAATTATATTTTAATTGTTTTCTATATAAAAATCATTCATTAGATTGATTTTAATATGGTGGAGAATAAAAAATAATATGTGGAAACCAGCACGTGGACATACCAGTACAGGTTGCCCAGCAAGGACCTACACACACTCAATGAACTCACTCTGTGAAGTGTAATTTTTTTAAAAAGTCTGTTATAAAACCTCTGCTGCCTAACGGCTATACCTCATTCCAAGGAAAGGCTAGGGGAGTAAACCCCAAAATCAAATCTAGAATCAGAATCCTTAAAGTAGTGTGATACTGAACTTCAGTGCTATCCAGCAACTCCTGCAATGCTATCATTGCCAAACTGCATTGTTTTCTGGGGGCTTTTTTGCCTTTCCTTTGGACCACAACAGTAGTGTGGAGAGGGGGAACTGCTGCTTGGGTGACAGCTTTTCCTCCATATCAACCCATCCAAGTTATGTGATTCCATGTTTTTTGGATTCTATGCGATTGTCTCTAATAGATGGATGGATGCCAACAACAACGATATTATATATATATATATATAAATATACACACACAATCATTCAAAATTTAAACACAAATATTTTTTTTCTACCGTATTAAAATTCAAGTTTACTCATAAAATGAAAATGCTATTGTAGATTTTTACCAAGACTAAATGCAAACTCTGTGTATGTTGTGCAATTGTGAGTACAAGTAAATGGGATGAAACAAAAATAATATCATACAGAAAATGTTTATTTTAATGTCAGTTTTATAAGGAAGTATTGGTACTGCACATAATCACGGTTATCAAAAACAAAAAGCATTTGCACATTTTTGCAACTTACGTATAGAGTTGTCAATATATTTGGTAAAGTTACTATTTGCACAACTTCTTTTAATTTTCTACTCTTAAAAAAAAAAAAAAAAAAACTAGGATCAGTCTTGATATATTTCTTTCTGGAAATATTTTGGTTTATCAAATAATCTTTTTTGTTCTTATTCTGAAATGAATGGTAAATATATTTTATTGTGAAATTTTTTTGGTTTTCTTTTATTCTTTGAAAGTGTCAGAGAAAATATATTTGCAAAGTAGTTTTTTCTCTTTGAGATAGGATCTCTATCACAGCATGAGATTAGGGTTAGATAGATTATCACTTTGATGGTACAGTGTCTATTTTTTATGAAAATTAAAATATATCTCAGTTTCTCTTATCCTATTTATTTCTGATGGGTTTATCTGGTGAAGATACTTATAAAATCTATTTCTTCTTGAAAAGTTTTACTTGATAAGGCATTAAAAAAACACTCATTCATTTTTAAATTTAATTTTTCTGATATTTTGACTTTGTTTGTTTTTTTTTTTTTTCCAGTTAATGAGACTTCAACAACAAAACCTTCTGTGAATGTTTCTGGCAAGTTTATTATTGGTTTTGTTTTTCCCTTCCTTTTTTATTTTTTTCTGGCAAGGTGTTATTTTTCTTTTGTTGGTTACTTGAAAAACAAGAAAACACTTTTTATTTTCAATATTTCAGAATTATCAGATTCCCTCCCCACTAGACTCTTTGCCTACCAAATTTCCCTGGTATTTTTTACCCATTCTAGTAAGAATATGTGCCCTCCAGGCATAAGTATTTAAGTTTTAATGTATTAAAATATATTAAATTAGAAAGACTGACAAAATTAAATAAGAATGCATATAAAAAGATTACACTGATTTTAATTATATTTTAATTCGTTTCTCTATAAAAAATAATTCATAGGATTGATTTTAATACGTTGGAGAATAAAACAATAATACTAGAGATCATTAACACCAAGTAATTATTTATTAAAACCGGTTTTGTTAAAACCAATATGCAAATTAACCACACCATATGTTATGTAAACCTTTATTTTTTAGAGATATATAAGATACTTTGCAGGATTTTAAATGCATTAATAACATGGGCCTGTGTTTGTTAATGAAAATTAACAGCGTTGATCCCAGGGGGCTGTCCCCCAGGCAACACCTGCCCCCTTGTTTTAATGGGGCGGGGCTGGGTTTATTGCCCAGTGCCTGAGATGCCCCCTTTGAGGGGAAATGTCAATGGGATCAACGCATTTTTTGTACTTGCCACCCATTAGTCATGGCTTGTGGGTGGTCCCACATTAATAGGGCCTTGTGCCTAATCCGTACACGTGGGGTATGTGGTAAATACTGCACTAATAACATGGGCTGTTTTGAGGCAAATCTAATTCAGATTTTCATAGAGACATCGTTAATAAATAAGATTTATTCTATGTATTAATGATTTTGACTATGAATTAAATACTCATTGATAAACTTATGCAATTCCTGAAGGTATTGTGACATAAACAGTGATGTACTTTCAGTTACAGATAGTTACAAAAGTTTTGTAATAAAATAGAATGAAATTGTAAGAAGACTACTTAAACATACCCTTTAATTAATCCATTCTGAGCATCACAGTGTATCTCTAGGCTTTTTAGTATTCTAGAGGAGGGAAATCATTTGATTGGAGGTTCCACAGGCGCTTCTCAGTATAAAGCCTCAAAGTTCACCATATGGTTTATTTGCTGCTGAGATCTCGTTCTCTGACCACAAGCTTGTGGCTGAGCAATACTAGCTGGGTCACCCAGGTAAAGGTGTTTGATGTTGTAAGACCTGAAATACCTAATGATCTTGGGTTTACATCATTGACGATGTCCTCAGGGACACCTTTAGGCTGTATTCCTTGAAAAATATCTTTTGAGATATCAATTTGTAAGTAGAAAGATTGAATTCATCTTAAAAATGAATGAAATATACTATTCTGTTTTTATGTAGAAGAAAATGATGATATTGAATTAAGATTGACTCTTATACTAAATGATGGTTTTATTTAATGCAAGGCAGAGCTAATAATTTAACCAAAACTGATACTTAAAGATTAAACTTGTGGAGGACTAACTGATCTCAATGACAAGTTAAAGTGACAATTCTTCCAAGTCGTAGTTATATTAGTGCTACTGTATGGCCGCATTTATGGACCCTAACGAGGTGCCTAGAGAATAAGCCAGATGGGAGCTGCACTAGAATGCTGCATGCGATCTAAAACAAATTGTGGAAACGAGGAAGCAGCTGTAGAGCCACTTGCCCCCTATCACACAAACCATCCAAGTGAGAAGAACAAGACATACTGGACACTGCTGGAGAAACAAGGACGAACTCATAAGTGACATTCTCCTATGGAAACCAGCACATGGACATGCCAGTGCCAGCCGCTCAGCAAAGACCTACATTGACCAGCTCTGTGTAGATACTGGATGCTGCACAGAGGACTTCCCAAGGGCAATGAATGATAGGGACTGTAGGCAAGAGATTGTCATGGATATCCATGCTACTAGCATGACATGATGATGAAATAAAATGCATTTTAGCATATATGTCATGGCCAACTCTTCTTTACCATTTCAGCTCTCCTACCCACAATGCACCGTAATAGGAAGTAACTCCTTTCTTATCAAAAGATGCACAATTCTGCAGCTCCAGATAGTTTTGCAGAGGTCATGAAGGTGACTAACCAAACTGGACTGTGAGCTACTTGCTGGATTTGCCTCTATGGCTTGGAGCATGGCCTTGCAATCCATGGTTTTAGCCCTATCTGATCTTAGAGGTTCTAGCAACCCAAGCAAACATTTTTTTAACCATTTGGTTACCCTACTGCGATAAACTACACCTTCACCTTTCACACAACAAATGTTTGTGGTTGCTTCTGCAGCATTATGGCCCTTAAAACATAAGTTCATGTATTTGACTATGTTGCATGTTTATCTGTGCAGCTTTCAAATCACATGAAGTGATATACACACTGCAAACTTGTATGTACCAAGATTATGCAAAACTTTTGACTCATCCTAGTATAAAGCAAAAAAAAAAAAATGACGATTCAAATAACAAAGTATAACAATATATCATTTGGATTTTTCAGACTATTGTCCTCATCTTTATTGTTATATGCACAATATTTCAAACAATGTGCCCTGCTGCATTCTTCAGGTGTTTCTTGTTGAACTTTGGAACCTTCAATCCTGTCCAAGGGCAATAATAACATAGAATAATTAAGATAGCCTAACACTTGTACCTGTCTCATGGTTAACAGAATGAAAACAGTGGATTTAATAAAGGGTTTAATTCTAAGTTTCATGAAGATTACGACAAGAAAGTTCCTGAGTTTGAAGAAAATATTCCTAAGTTTACCTTAAAAAACACCAAGAAACACCTGAAAAAGGCTGGAGTGCACACTGGCTGAAATGTTGTGTATATGACAATAAAAATGAGGACAATAGTCCAAAAAATCCAAATAATACAAATTATCAAGCCTCATTTAAAAAATTCAGACAAACAAAGAAATATAGGTTATTTCCTATAAGTCTAACATAAACAAAGTGGAACCACTCTTGACTGATAAATTATTTATTTATTTATTGATCTACTAGGAAAAAAGAAGACAAGGTTGGGGTTTAGGGTTAGTTTAATGGGAAAATAAATAAATAATTTATCAGTCAAGAGTGGTTCCCCTTTGTTTATGTTAGATTTATAGGAAATAACCGAAATATGTTTGACATGAGCTTGAATTAAAAGCACCGTTTCTTCAATAATCTCAATTCTAAATTACTTTTCTCTTTCCTTTTATTTTTATTTTCTTATTTTTCTTTCTTTTTTCTTCTTAAACTTTTAATAATCCCTCATGGTCAGAAGAAACCATAAAGTGGATCAGATTTATTCTATACTTTTGAAAACAGATGAACCTACTCAAGAAATCATTGCTAGACAATTAGACATCAACCTAAGACATTTTACAAAGGATGAACTCTACAAAGTACTTAAAACAATCAAAAGCAGAAATGTTTAAAGATTTTTATATTAATATAAATATATATATATATTTTTATAAATATAAATATAATATAAATATATATTTGTTTACTTCTCGTAAGTTCGTGTAGAGGTCACTTAAGAGGAATATAAATACCTACTCCTAAACAAAATGAAGAAATCTAGCTAAGTCCATTTGGTGTGGAGGTAAGATGCTTGCCTGTCAGCTTGACAGACAGGTTTCGAATCACACATGGGGTGGTCTTCGTATCTATAGCTCTGCTGATGAGGCCTAATAGGCCGAAATGTACATACAGAGATTGATTTTTCTCAATTTGTTTAGCCTTACATTTAAATAGGTAATCCCGCCTAATTAATTAATTATTAATTAATTAACTTTCAAAAATTAGGTTCGACTTCAATTAAGCACATATTCTCCCCCCAAAAATAATCTATATATATAAATATAATTTTATATTCATTAATAACCATGACTTATTCAGTTAATTGATTTATCAACAGTTAAAGTTGCGACTAACTCAATATTTTACCTTCTTTGTTAAGTCACCCCTTCTTCATAAACATTTATATAAATATAGTTAAGAGATTTATTTTTGATTTTTAAATCCTGGGCAATGGCTCTTCTCGTTAATAATAAGAATGGGGAAACTTTAAATTTTTATTCTTCTTTATGAAAACAATGTCTGTACTTTTTTTTTTTTTACCCCTACCTTTTCATTCCTTTTTGTTTTTCTCTTTCATACCAAAACAAAAATAAACCAATTTATTCATTTTTGCTTGCTACATATTTTCCTTTGCTTTCCAACAGCTTAGAGGAAATAATTCCTCCAGTTTTTGCATGGAGCCTCACCTACCATCCAAATCTAAGAAACTGGAAACCATTCTATCCTTCATTTTGTTTTGATTTTGAGTTTATTCAATTTAAAATAATCTTTATTTTTTTTTCTCCTTATCCAGCCAAGTGGACTGCATTCCGTCAGAGTGAAGGTTCGCTGAACAGTTATGGCAAATTCACTGTGTACAACGAGAGCCATCTTTACTGGGAACAAATCCAAAATGGCGCTGTACTCGACAGCATCTGGATTGTAAAAGAACAACACACAACTAATAACGTCAGCAAGGAATTCAAGCAAAAAGTAATTGAGAAAGTAATGGAACAATTCCCAGAGGTGACCACAAACAGCGATTTGACAAACTTTGTCCCATCCGAGGAGGATTTAGGTGATGATGCTTACCTCCACCTGATTATGATTGCTGTGTCAGTTGGTGGCGCTTTGGCATTAATCTTCATCATGTCTTGTATTGTCATCAGAAATCATCGCAAGAAAGGCGTCACCGTCAAACATTGGAATGATAACGTCTACGTGAAGAAAAGTTTCTATCGCAACATTAAGAATTTAGAGAACGAATTGATGTGTGATGATTTAGACGTTTCTGATGGAACGTTGCCGACCTCCAAACTGCTGTCTGAACATTCCGAGATTTAATTGGTTATTCTTTAGAAGATGCCATATTGCAGTAAAATATTATTTTTATTTTTAAATATCAGTATTATGTAAGTTGAGATAAATGGAAATGAATCCGACAGATATATTGAAAAGATAAATGGAAAAATATATATATTTCTATTGGTATGGATGAAATTTATTATACGCTAACACATTTTGACATGAATTTGTTTACATATACAGTATTCTTTTTTAGATTATTTTGAATATGAAATGAAATATAAGAGTTTTATAATTTACTTGAAGCATTGTGTTTATATTGGTTTGGTGGTTGGTTTTCGGGGCTATCACAATGCAAGTGTAAAGAAAAACGAGGTAACTATGATTTTGTTCATTTACCTCTGATTTATTTTCTTAATATTTAGGGATGAAAAAATCACTTTGTCAGAAGATTTCTGAAAGCATGGAGCCCTGAGAAGGGAGAAGTTAACTGTTACTAGAATCTGCCGATTCTGTTGTATGCTTGTTTGGTAATGTCTTATTCCTCCGAATTCTTCATGTGTGTGTGTGTGGGGGGGGGTGTTTGTTTGATAATGTCTTAGTATCATTTCAGTTCTTTTTTTCTTTTTCTTTTTTTTTTTTCAGACGATAATAGAAAAACATGTTAACAGTAGATCTTCATCAGTTTACATATGTTTTTCTATTATTATTTTATTTTATATTCAAAATAATTTTAAAAAGAATACTATGTGTATGTGTAAGCAAATTTTAGTCGAAACACGTGTCAGCATATAATACATTTCATCCATACCAATATATATATATTTTTCGAATTATCTTCTCAACATGTCAGTATTATATATATATTTTTGAATTTTTAAAAATCTCTAAAAAAAAATTTTTTTAAAATGTATCTATAAAATAATTTACCTGGGTAAAATTAGGTTGAAACATTTTTGCAAAACCTGAGAATACAGTATTGGTAGTAGAAAATGTTATGTTTTTTTAATTTTTTTTTTTTAAATTAAATGAAGCACTATCAACCATTACCAGTTTTTGATTAGCATTTTATTTCATTCCAATTTTAGATGCTTTTCGGATTGTTAGTTTATTAACTAGTAAGCAGTGTAGATCAAAAATAAAGAGTTAGTTCCTAGCAAGATTTGAACCTGAATTTCTAATTATACCAGCAGATTTGCCAATTGAACTACAGGATGGTCCAAAAGTCTTGTCACCCTTACATATTGTTTTAACTTTCAGTATTTTTTAATTATATATAGATAGATAAATAGAATAATCAATTATAATATATAATGATAATAATAATNAGTAATTAGCAGAAACTATGGATATATCACAGTATGATAATTTAATTATCATAACGTTTTATATGCTTACTTAAGAGCTATTACAAAATAGTTGTAAAAAGTATAATAATCTTGATTTAACTCTCTCTCACTTGTTTTTTCTGTCTTTCATTATGTTCATTTGAAATAGATTAGTGTTATCGCCCCTACCCTTTCTTATTATATTTTTCAATGTAGCATGTCCTTTTTCTTCCTTTCTTTATAATTAAAACGGAATAGTCTATATTTTTAGCTGAGTTTACAACACTCATAAGAAATGAGAATTTGGCAGGTAAGCAACACCACACTTGGACGATTTAGATGGTCTGATTTTTTAACCAGAAGTTAATCAAGATGAAATGGTCAGAAAGTTAAGGAACAAGAGTATTAATGTGTAGATATTAGTTTCTATTTTATTTCTAGCTGCTTATTTCATGTAATTATAGTTGATGGGGTTGGTTCAGTTCAGTCAGTAGAGCATTCGCTTCGGAATCATAAGGTTCCTGGTTTGATGCTGGTGCCACCAACTCAATGCATGAGTAGTAGAGCTTGGGTAATCTGATCTATGCGGTAAAGTATCTGGGAGCTGGTGGTTGGTGTGGTGCTCCACTTCAGCAAAAACAATCTTCCTGGTCGGACACTAGCAGAAAAGGGATAGACTCCGTTGCTGTTTGGCTGATACCGACAATAGGCCACTCTGCAGACTTTATTTTTTTAATTAGGAGTTATATTTTGGTAGGGTGGGGGTGATAAAGCTTTTCGGACCATCCTGTACAAGAACTCTTATAGTAAGATCTCTAGCCGTTTGATTAGATAAAAAGAAAAAGCATCTAGATTTGCGATATAAAAAAAAGTGCCCGTCAAAAATTGGTAATAGTTGAGAATACTAATGTGATACTTTTGGTATCTATGTATAAAATGTTCTGCTTGTTTCTTAAGGGTTCTGTGAATCGAAAATGAAAAAAAAAAAAAAAAAAAATGCAACCAAAAAAAAAAAAAAAATGGAAATTCCTAATATACAGGGTGATTGTAAAGTAAGTCCCTATAAGATTTTAAAAAAACTTATTCATTTTCTGAATCCTTATTTTACAAAATGAATATGAGAAGAACACACATAACATGGAGTTTTAGTTAAAATTCTATATAGGAACCAGAATTTGCCTCCAGCCTCTCAAGCCGCTTGGGAATCACATCAACTGATCTTCTCGGGAACTCTTGTGAAATGGCAGAAATAAATTCTTGTATTAATCCTTCAAGTTGGTTTTCGTAGATTAGACTTACTTCTTCAACCAACCCCAAAGAAAAAAGTTGAAGGGTGTTAAATCAGGGCTTCTGGCTACCCATCCATCTCCCAGGAAAATGGTGATTCATCCATTCATTAAGAACAATAGCAAAATGTGGAAAAAATACAGATTTAATTGCCATATATTAAGGAACATATATTAAAGAATTGAGAAAATGTAACTGCATATTAAAAAAAAATATGAATAGTTTAAAATAGGTACTTACTTTTCAATCACCCTTTATTTAAAGTTTGTTTATCTTCCAAATTTAAGGTTGAAATAATTTGAACTTTGAAATTTCTGTTGACATTAAATATGAAATGTTTTGCAATATGGCAATGTTTAAAAGAATAACAATTAAATTAATAGCATCTTCCATTAGAGACAATGATATAAAAAAAATATGCCTTAAAATAACTCTGTGTGTGAATAATAATAATAATAATAATAATGTGCGTATATATGTAAGTATGAATGTATGTATGACAATGGAAATGAAATGGTTTGATAAAAAAAAATCTGGTTTATTATTAAGAATTTTGGGATTTATTCATTTCTTTATTCATTTATTCATGTTTTTTATTATTTTTTTCATTTATTTATTTTTTTTTTTTTTTTTCCAAGTTTTTTAAAATTCAAAATTTTTTTAAATCAAAAACTGAAAATGTTTATTTTCAATGTTTTCTTTGTGGTCCAAATTCCTACCCTCACCAGGTGACACAGCAGGAGTATTTTGTTAGTAATTCCAGGTGGATAAGACAAGTTACAAATTTTTGTTGTTTTTCAGCTAAAGAAAATGATTTAAACATGAGTTTTTACTAAAAGATAATTTTATGATTTATTTTTATTTTTAATTCTTAAAGGAATTATTTGTACATTGTTAAATTGTTGGCTAAAAACAAAACCTGTTTTCACTTTTTTCTTTAGACACCTTTTAAAACTCATCAAGTTTATTGATTGCTGATCCCTCAGGTCAAGGATGGTGATCTTCTAGTCTCAATCCTGTCATGGGGTCCTTAGATGGCTGATGAGGCCAATTTTAGCTCTGAAACTTCAGCTACAGTGGGGACATGTTTTTCCTCGGGACAGTGCAGGTTGAGATTGCTGTCTTGGCTCCTTCAATATTCATCACCTTTCCTCCAACTTACAGTTTGTTTGCATTCAAAAGTACCAGTACCATCCCTAATAGTGGTTCTCAGCATGTTCTGTCTTTCACTGCTGTCTCTCCAGGTTTTAATGTCAATTTTGCATTTCTTCAGATTTGCTTTCAAGACGTCTTAAAACACTTCTTAGATACACCTCTTGTCCATTTTCCTTCATACTCAATGTCTGATGGAAAGATAGAAGAACAAATATCAGTGTGCTACAGAAAGCAAAATGCCCAGCATTAAATCTTGTTTATCATCAAAAACCAATTGAGATGGAGCGACCACTTGGTATGAATGTCTGACGACTATCTCCCCAAATAAACTTCTCCCAATCAAGTTTATAAACCCCAAAGATGGGAAGAT
>CM042143.1:91881315-91958815 GCA_023376005.1 Doryteuthis pealeii | reverse complement strand
ATATATAATATATATATTATATATATATTATATATTAATATATGCGTTAATGGATATGTAGATAATTATATATATTATATATTATATATATATTAATATATTAATTATATATATCATGTTTTAAGATATGTATATATATATAATATTATTATTAAAACGGGTTTACAAGTTCTTGTACATGGTGATTCTAGTGGTCCTATTATTCCTCTACCCGTAGTTTGTGTAGAGTCAGGTTCCGTGGAGGCTCAATGTTTAATTATTGTAAACGAGCAAAGTTATTTGTGAATATAAGAAGGTCCTTATATATATCATGGTATTCGTGAATTTATGGACATTTCCACTAGAGAGCTATGCTCAAGAGCTTCTTCAGATCACTGATATATTTATTTAGACAGGCACTGGCCAAACTCTTTTTATATTCATACATTTCCGCCCTCATTAGGGTGGTCATATTGCATTCTTTTCAATGTGCTTTTATTGGTGGAATTTTTTTTTTTTTTTTTTTTCCTTTGGTTGGTTGTGTTTTATTTCCTTTGTCTGCTATTCTCTTTGGTAAATTCGCTATTTTTATTTTGACTGACCAACAGGATTTTAATTTATGGTTCGAATGTCGTTTCGCTCTAAATTGGGTCAAGTGGAATAGCAGGGAAGGTATGTCTTTTCTCTCAGCGGGTGGGGGTATCTGAGTTTATTTTATTAAGTTTATAGCCTTTCATCTTTCTAGTGTTGTACATTTCTTAAAGCAGGTTTTTTTGTATTTTGCTATTTATATTCTTACTCATTATTTATATTTTATGTTCATATATGAACCTCTTCATTCTGTTATTTATTTCGATTTTTCCTCTTTACATCTATTTATTTATTTTAATTTATTTTAATAAATAAATAAATAAATAGGCAAAATCAAAAGAAACCTGCTTTAAGAAAATTAAACAATAAATTAAAATAAATTAAAATAAATAAATAGATGTAAAAGAGGAAAATCGAAATAACAGAATGAAAGAGGTTCATATATGAAACATAACATATAAATAATGAGTAAGAATATAAATAGCAAAATACAAAAAAACCTGCTTTAAGAAATGATACACACTAGAAAGATGAAAAGGCTACATAAACTTAAATAAAATAAACTCCAGATACCACCCCCGCTGCGAGGAAAAAGACATACCTTCCCTGCTTTCCACTTGACCCAATTAAGAGCGAAACGACATCTCGACCATAAATTAAAATCCTGTTGGTCAGTCAAATAAAATTAGGAATTTACCAGAAGAATAGCAGACAAAGGAAATAAAACACAAACCAACCAAAGGAAAAAAAAAAAAAAAAAAAAAATTTCCACCAATAAAAAAGACACTTGAATAGAAAGAATGCAATATGACCACCCCTAAATGCAGGGGGGAAATGTATGAATATAAAAAGAGTTTGGCCATGTGCCTGTTAAAATAAAATATATCAGTGATCTGAAGAAGCTCTTGAGGAATTAAGTTATATATATATATATATATATAGAAAGTTTGTAAGGAATATGTATGAGTATATATATATATATATATATATATATATTGTAAGGATAATGTATAGGTTATATATATATTTAATATATATATATGTTGTAAGATATTATGAGATATAATATATATATCTGATATATAATAACATATCTTATGTTTGTAAGGATATTAGAATATATATATATATTAGTATATATAAATATTGAAGATATTAGATAATGAATAATATTATATATATATAGTTGTATAGGATATAATATATATTATAAAATATAGTGTGTAGGATATTATAGATAAAAATAATATAAATATAATAAATAATGTGAAGGATATGTATGAGATATATATATATTATATATATATATATATGTTGTAAGGATATATGAGAATAAAATATAATATATATAATATATGTTTGAAGGTAGTATGAGAATATTATATATAGGTAATATATAGTTGTAAGGATATTAATATATATATAATAATATGTTTGTAAGGAATGTATGATAGATAATAATATATAAGTTTAGATATGTATGAGTATAAATATATAAAATAAATAATATTAGTTTGTAAGGAATATGAGTATATATATATATATAATAATATGTTGTAAGATGAATATACATATATATATATATTATATATAAGATATGTTGTAAGGATATATGAATATATATTTATATATATATATATTGTAAGATATGTAATATGTGTAAGGAATGTATGAGATATATAATAATAATATATAAATATATATATAGATATATAATATATATAATTAAGAATGATGAATATATAATATATATAATATATATATATATATGTTTGTAGGATATGATAAGATATATATTATATATATATTATTATATGTTGATATGTATGAAAATATATAATATATGTATATATTATATATAATAAATAATATATATATATATATATATATATATGTTAAGGATATGTATGAGATATATATATATATATATATATATATATATATATATGCATGTTTGTAAGGATATGTATGAGATATATATATATATATATATATATATATATATATATATATGCATGTTTGTAGGATATGTATGAGATATATATATATATATATATATATATATATATATATATGCATGTTTAAGATATGTATGAATATATATATATATATATATATATATATATGCATGTTGTAAGGATATGTATGAGATATATATATATGCATGTTTGTAAGGATATGTATGAGATATATATATATATATATATTATAATATATATATGCATGTTTGTAAGGATATATATATATATATATTATATAATCCTGTATATGAAAGTGTGTGTGTGTGTATAAAAAATTATAGAAGGTGTATGATTAGTTATATACTTATATCATTATTTTCTTTGAAATCTGATATAGAAACTTATTCAATTCTTGTGCTTCCTCTAAATATTGAAGAAATTACTATAAACCTTCTGCAAGAGTTGTCAATTATTAATTTGTCCAAAATTTTTTTTATGTGATGTTCAAATACCCAATTTTAATGAGGTAAAATATGTTTGTTAAAAAATGATATGATAAATAAGAAACCTATTGGTAATTTTGATCTTTTGTCATCCGGGCATTCTGCTATAATTTATGCTATGTTCTAGTGTGCCAACATCATGCGATTTCAGGCCCAACTTAGATACCCCCTCCCCCTAATTTAAAAAAAAAATCGAATTTGTACAAAACTCAATCTCAAATTTCAGAACAATTTTCATTCTGTACGCTCTGTCTTTGAGTGTATGCTCTAAGATTTGAAATTTGTACAAATTCAATTGAGAAAAAAAGATTGTGGGGGAGCATATAAAATATCTACATTGACTTGCTGATAAAAAGTGACAAAAATACAACTCGGAAAATATCTAAGTTAGGCTGGAATTTTGCCTGACGCCAGCATGCTAAAATTTAGTGTAAATTAGGGCAAGAGGCTTGGATGACAAAAGATAAAAATAACCAACCTATTTGTTTGTGTACAATGCCACCCCTACTTAAAATTAGTGTTTTATCGTTTTAAGTAATGAGTAGTAATTTTTTTTTTTTAAAGAAACCAACATACATCAGTAATGTAATGTCCAAAGTGATATTTTAAACTGTAACCTTTTAAATTAATCACTTTTAAACACTAACAGTTGCTATTGGATGTATTTCTTGGGGTTCAACATAGATACACATCTGATAATTCATCGTAACAGACAATGATGGATTTCGAACTTGCTTCCTCGCATATCAACTTTCATGGCTTATTTAATGCTAAAGCCATCCTTGTAGAAGAACAGTAGTCATTCTATTTAACCCATAGCTGGAGGAAATGAGGAGGTTCATTCATGCTGCTTGTGGTGTAATGGTTATTGTTGTAGAAAATGGACACAACCACTTGAATTTAAATCCTGGACGAGACTGCATTTCACATAGTTCTAATACCCTTGGAAAAGGTATGCATCTAACTATATGCCCTTCAGTAAATATTAGGTCAGACTGGGCTCTTTAACCTTGGTATGGCAACCGGTCTAAGAGAAGGAAAAATATAAATTCAAACCTGTTAAACTCTGCTTAGAAATTGATCTTGGATCTCATCCTGTTAGTGCGGAGATATTGGGTAAATACATTTTATTTCTTATAAAACCTACTAAAAAAAGTTCTACCAATGCTGATTTTGAAATTTCGCTTATACACAACAATTATTTTCATATTGTATTGGTTTATTTCTGAATACTAAAAATCTACATGCCAGCTCTTTAGACTTTCAATTTTGTCTCAATTTCTGTAGAAAGATTTTTATATTTTTTCTCAAAAAACATGTTTATTGATAGCTAGTTAACGAAGGGAGGTAACTCTTGTTGTTTTCAACTAAGAATTTGCTAGATAGTATTTCTAAGTCTTTCTAACGAGAGGATTATTTCAGAAATTTTTGCCTTTAAGCATACAGAAAATATGGTTTATATCATTTTTAGGAATATATATTAATTAGCAGGACCTGTGGATATACCACAGTATGATAATTCAATTATCACAACGTTTCATATCTTAAGAGCTCAGCTGGGGTTTTAGAATACACAGACTGCACCTCTGTAGAGGGGTAAGACCCCTCCCCCTAATGGGGCCACATCTTGGCCGTGGGTGGCAAACCATGAGGTTTAAGGATGGGACTCTGGTGGCTGAGCAGTCCATGACCTACAACAATCCACTTTGGTCCTTACTTAGGCTAGACAAATGTACGGAGAGGCCAACTTTGTTACACATTTATCTGTAAACTTGTTCATTATTTTTCAGATAACCATTATATATATATATATATATATAAAAAGACAACAGTTTAATTAACCTTTATATACTGTTGTGTGGGGCATGATGGGAATGTTGATATAGTTTGTAGGGCATTATATATATATATATATATATATATATATATATATGTCCAACGTCCTGAAGAAGGTCTAACAGACTGAAACGTTATAACGTCGACATCACTACCTACAATAAACATCCATCTTGTACAACATCCCATGTTTGTCTACCTTTCTCAACATATATATATATAAGTGCTTAATTGGAGTCGTACCTAATTTTGAAAATTAATTAATTAATAATGAATTAGGTGGGACCTACTCTAAACAAATCATAAAATCTAAGAAGTTCGCTTGGTGTTGGGGTTATGGGATCGGCCTGTCAGCTTGGCAGTCCGGTTTCAAATCACGCACAGGGCGGTCTTCCGATCTATAGCTCTGCTGATGAGGCCTAATAGGCTGAAATGTACATACAGAGATTGATTTTTCTCGATTTGTTTAGCCATACATTTAATAGGTATTCCCGCCTAATTCATTATTAAAATTAATTTCAAAATTAGGTACGACTCCAATTAAGCACTTATTCTCCAAAAATTATCGGCAAAAAGCCATTCTAAACAAACCTTGTTTACAATATATATATATATATATATATATATATAACAATTGGACAAGGCCTTCAGAATTTTTAGACATCTACAAACAATAATGAACATTTTTTGTAGTCATGTTGGTTTTAGAAGTAAAAAAATAAATCCCTCTGTATTTTGAAACTGTCAAATATTCTATAGTGTCTTTCTGATTTGCATAAAACAAACAAAAAAGAAAATTTATGCCATTATAAATTATCAGGCCCTAGCACGAAGACCCAGTAGCACAAAGTCCTTAATATGATTGAGTTGGTTATTTGCACAAAATGATAATTTTAATTTTCTAATGACTTTTATAAAAACAGAACCAGTTTTAATTTTTTTAAAAATATTGTAGAGAATTTTGCTTTGAGTTTTTGTGTATAATACACACTTCTTTTTTCAGATTTTTCTGCCTAAATGTTCAGGATGCGTATTATACATGAAAAGTAAATATTACTTTCTTCAGCAACGTGTATCACATTATTCAGGACAGCATGACCAAAAGTAAGTAATGGTCCAAACTAATGTGTAACAAACACTTCTGTTTTATGACACTACAGAGAAATAAACACTGGAATGTGTGTTTGTTTATAATTTACCTGTTGTGAACTTATTTTCGCCAAAAGTTTGTTACATTTTCAAGGGAATGTGTCTTTGTCTTTCATCTCAATACTGTATAAATTTTGTGTTTTGAAACAATTATATAGATTATGTAAATTATTTTAGTTGGTACAAACTGGATAAAAAGTTGAACAAATGTTAAATTTTGTGTAAATTTAGCTGCTAGAAATTTTAAAAAAAGTCAATGCATATTGTAAAATAGAAATTTTTGAACATTGAATGGCTATGGGGTTTGGGGGAGCAAAATAGGAATCAAAGAGATACATAGGTTAAAAAGAAACTAATGTATAACAAACACTTCTTTTTTATACCACTACAGAGAAATAGTCACTGGAATGTGCGTTTGTTTATTCTATTGTGAACTTATTTTTGTGGGAACATGCCTTTGCTCTAAATACTATGTAAATTTTGTATTTTGAAACATATAAACTATAAAATTTCAGTTAAATCCTACTTAATGGATATAAATTCCACCATCGTATGTGACCCCACAGGAAGAAAAAAATACTAAAAATCAAGGAATTAACTGAATTTAATGAAATTTTCAGTGTTGATATATTAATGAATAAACAATATAATGGTCCAGTCATTTTATTTGAAAACTCTTACATTTTTTTCAGGTCAGTTAACATTGAACCACGTATCTTTGAGATGTAACACAGATTCACAAACATACATGGTTCAAAGTAAATTGACCTGAAAAAATGTAAAAGTTTATAAATAAAATAACTGGTGCATTATATTATTCATTCATTAATATAACAGCACTGAAAATCTCATTAAATTTTGTTAATTCCTTGATTTTTAGAATGTTTTTTTCTTTTGGCGGGGTGACATACGATGGTAGAATTTATGTCTGTTAAATAGGATTTGACCAAAATTTCTTATTTTCGGTCAATACAAACCAGATAAATAGCTGAAATGTTAAATTTAGTATAAATTTAGCTGCTAGAAATTCCAAAAAGTCAATGTGGTATGTTGTTAATAATTTTGATGTTTCGGACTATTATCCTCCTCAATTTTTTGGCTGCTACATCCTTCGGCCTTCCTCTGGTGTTCCCTGTGTATACAGACAAATGATGTATTGTTTCCATAATTTTGTATCTGAAAATTAGCGGTGCATATTATACATGAATCTGTGTTATACATGATTAATTGTGGAGTTGTTGCATCATGGTGTAATGGTTAACAAGCTGTTCTTGCAAATCCATTATTACTGAATAGGCAAGTTCAATCCTCACTATATGCGCCATATTTACGACCTTGTGTCACATCCTACTTGTGGCGAATGTGTTGGGTAAATACCTACATGACTTGTTATGGTATTCTGATTATCTTTTTGTATTCCAGAAAGTCATAAGAATTTATTCTGAAAAATGTTAGATCCAAAAATTCTGGTGTTTTCATTGGAATTGTGGAATTTAATGAAAATTTATCAAAATATTTTTAGATTCTAAAGTTGTTTCATTTGGATTGACTACTTAGGTAGATGTTTGTGGAATTGTTAATGAAAATGGAACAACTTACCTCATGATTTAATGCATGTGCAGGAGTTGTAGCAAATATGAAAATGTATGCGAATAGAATCTCTTATTTTATACATGTACCTAACAAGTCTCTGATTGGCTGTTGTGTATCCTAGGGCCATTGTATAAGAATTCCTGAACTATTTATTAAATCCCACAGATCAAATCATGAAAGGAGGCAGCTTAATAACCGGCTGGGGGTTACCAGTTGAACAGATATGTTACAAAACCCAAAATTTGTAAAGATACTCATGTAACATCACTGATGATCTCCTTTAGTGTATTTCGGCAAGTTTTAACAAGATTTAGATAGAATTTAATTAAGTTATTTAGTAATATACAAAAAAAAAAAATTTAGAACAACTTTTAATTAACTTTAATTAATTGAATTAAGTTTAATTATCTATTAATTAAGATTGCATGTAAAAATTTGATACCAATAGTCCAGATTAAAAGAACGGTATGTGTAACTTGAAGCCAAGCTTTTTTAGACCTTTTTCTTTTTTCAATGCATGCATCATTGGGGAATGAGAAGAATTCACCAATGATACCTACAATAGCTAGTAAGTATACATATAAAATGTTGTAATAGTTAAATTATCATACTATATCTGTCATATAGTACCTAAATAATGAGAATGGAATCATCTGTTTTCCCCATAAATAATGTCTGAAACCTCCAAAGCCCAGCCTATCCTACTATTACAATTTTTGGAGATTTAATACCTATCTCTCCTCCCCAATTTATTAATGTTTCTTAGTTTTATCCTGTGTAATTTTCCGACCTTATATAACAAAATTTATGACAATTTATAAATAAGGAAAGACTTTATAATTACTTTGTACTTTTTTTGTTCAGTTATCATAAAAATTGTAATTTTAAGAAATGCTAAAAGAAAAGCACAAAAAAAAAAGCTAAACAATTTTTTCTTTATCAAATTGTATTTGTAAAAAAACACAAAAAAACTGTGGGTGAAATGAGAAAAGTTTTAATACATAATCTTTTCAAACTTTTAATTTGGGGATTAAATTTTCAATTGATTATTTCAGCTTCTACAATCTCAAATAGCCTCATAAATATAATACAAGAAGAAAAAAAAGAAGATTAAAGCCTTCTATAACACAGGCCTGTGATGTTATCAAGGTTAAATATATGATTTTATATATTTTTATGCTGAATCCAAAAATCATACTCATTTTTTCTAATCAGATCAATTAAAAAAAAAAATACAAGCTCTTACTTGAAATGTATAGAACAGTATTATAGCTATGACAAGTAGAGTCCACAGGCTTTTGAATAAGTGTTATTATTATATAAAAATTGTTGTGAAGTATTCTAGTACATCTTAAAAACTAGACCTGACTAAACACAATGAATGGTATTTTTGAATTCAGCATAAAATGGCAATCATATATAATTTGGTAAACCATTGACCTTTGGAAAAAAATTTTTTAATGCAGGCCAGTGTAATGTATGTACAAAAGGAATAAATTTATATATGTATACAATATAAAACCTGAAAAAAATTTGATATTTCTATTTTTGATTTTTAAAATAAAATGACAATATTTGAAAAAAAGAAAATATTATGTGCGTTTTTTTTCTGTTTCTTTAATTTGTATATTTGTTATTTTCATTTGTTAATAAGTTCATATAATAGAAATCTTAGAGGTATGTAGTGTAATGGTTAAAGTCATAGGAAATGGACTCATCAACCTGAGTTCAAATCCTGGATGAGGCTGTTTGCATTTCACATCGTGCTTGGAAAAGGTATGCATCCAACTACTCTGCTTCCAGCTATAGGTATATAGTAGGGCAGGCTTGGCTCTTTAACCTTGGTTAGGTAACCAGTCTAAGAGAAGGAAAACTCTGAATTCAAACCTGTTAAACTCCACTTAAGAAATTGACCTTTTGTCACATCCTGCTTGTGTTGAGGGTTTGGTATATATATATATATATATATATACACACACACCATGACAAATCTTAAAAAAGGAATAGTCCCTGTGTGGTAGTGGCTAACATGCTGTACTGCAATATCATAGTAAACAGGTTTGAACTCCAGTCACATTATTACATTCATTTTTAGACTAATACACTTAGGAAAGGTATGAACCCCTTTCATTCCTCCACCTATGCATTAAATAGTACCACTGCTGTTCTTCTACAAGGATGACTTTGGCATTAAATAGTCCATGTAGGTTGATATACCATTAAAACAAAAGAAACCAAACCAAATTTTAAAAGAACAAATCCCAACAGTCAACTCTATATAGCGAGTAAAGTATAAAATGGTTAAATTATTTAGCAGAAGATTGATTGATTTTAATAGCATGTCAACCCTCTAGGGTTATTTTATGCCTAGAGGTTATGAAATCATATTCTTTGTACATTCATATTTACATTTTTTTTTTTTTTTGTGTGTAGTTGTTATTTTCACAATTATTAGAGACAACAAGAAAACCTCTTAAAAAAACAAGAACAGAAAATGGAAACCCGAACTAGAAAGACACCTGACCTTAAATAGAAGAACCCCTAACCTGATAGAAGAAAACTCTGATACGAAGAAGAGGTGTTCTCGACTATAGAAGATGAAGACAATGGGTGACATTAAAAGAACTTAAGAAACAATATAAAACACAGTTGGTACTTTTTATTTTATTCTAAGTACTAACAAAAACCTGTATATATACCACAGTATGATAATTTAATAATTACATTTGATATGTTTACTTAAGAGCTATCACAAAATAATTCAGTATGTAAAAAGTATAATAATCTTGATTTAACTCACACTTTTTTTTTTTTCTTTCTTTTCTTTTCTTTTCTTTCTTCCTTCTTTTCATCATTTTATTATGTTCGCTTGAAGCAGATTAGCGTTATTGCTTCAATGCTCTCACACTGTTTCTTATATTTTTTTTGTGTAGCATGTCCTTTTTCTTCCCTCTCTTACTTTATAATAAAAACATAATGGTTCATTATTTAGCTGCGGTGACAGCAATCAATGGGTAAAATAAGAATTCAGTGGATAAGCAACACCAGACAATCAAGATTTACATTTTTGCATTTCATCTTGGATGATTTAGACAGTCTCATTTTTAACCAGAGCAGTTTCAGTTTCAAATTTTGGTAGACTGTGAATTCAGGGGTGTAAATTTTTTTTTTTTTTTACCTCGGAACTTCAAAAAACTTAAGTTTTTTTTAAATTTTTTTATTGTTACTCTGAAATAAAAATATTGTTAAATACTTGGCAAAATTACCCATGAATAGTAACTTTCATTTCATTTCAGTATATTATATACCCCATTGCTGGGTATATAATTGAGAGTGATAGAGAGAGTCTTCGGATGATAGTGAAAGAGACATTGGAGAGAGACTTACTTGTTTGTTCTTCATTCTCCTTTCTACTTCATCTAGTCGCCATGTTTCATATTTACTCCTTTGGCCGGTCATGGTCTAGTCTCTTCTTGTCTTCTTACTAGGTTCTTGTCTGGTTGTTTCTAACTAAGGGCTTCTTTCGGGGTTAGTTCTTTTAAAGTCATGTAAATAATCAACAAGATTTTGATTTTATTACTGCATTGCCCTGATTCACCGCGCTGTCTGAGTTACAACCTCAGCAACACATGTCTGTCCTGCCCCATCTCTGGTTGAAAAACTGATTACCTAACTCTATCACGTGACTCGTGAGATCCCCACCTCTGGGGTCCATTGGGGCTATAACTGTTACTGGTATTTTTCCATCCCCTGATCTGAAAAACAATGGCTCCTTAGAATTCCCACTACAGGGCTTGTCAAAAACCCACGCCACCACACAATTATGCAACAAGTATAGGACTTGATAAGTTTATAATCTCAATTCCCTTAAAATAATTGAATCACTACTCAACAAGTTTAAATCTGTATAACATCAATTAATGTTGTCCTTTTAATTAAAAAAATTCCCTTGCATTCTTTAGGGGGTTAAATTCCTTACTTTAATTTTCATAGAATTAATGTATTAAGTTATGTTTTCCTTAGAGTTTGATTTTTATTAAAAGTATTAATCCCAGTTGAGAAATCTAAAATATATACATTGGACTTCATTTCATATTCCACTAACATCTATCCGGTAGACTATGGTAAAAATTTATGCCCCTGAATTCAGTCTACCCAAATTTTAATGTTTGGACATGTTTTGTTTTGCTTTTTGTTTTTTCCAGCTAGCATATGGTCTTATTTTCATCACAAGTTAAATATGATATTCATTGGCAATTAACTTTTATTGGTGTTTTTTTTAAATAGAAGCTTAATGGAAAAACTTGTGCTGTAATCATGACTATAAGTCAACAGATATCCACCTCCTACTAAAAACTAAAGAGATTTTCCAATTCAATTGTTTCTAAACGCATGTCATTAAAAACTGGAAAAAAAACAAAAACATAACTAGTAGCAGTAAACTGACCCGAGCCCCAACCCCTTTTTATCATATGGGTGCTAGAAGGCGGTGGCTGCGAGTCTACATGTCCTGGGAATGACGTTAAACTCTATCTGATGGTGAGGTTCCAGTTTTGGAGGTTTGGGGAATGTGGAGCACCCCTTCATCACCATTGCTTCCTGGTCCACTCTGACCTGGAGTGGTAGTACCTGTTAGGGTCCCATCTATGGGTTAAATAGAAAAATGTATTTATAAAAAAATTGTATTATCCATTAAGAATTGATTTATTTCAAAACTTTATCGGCATTAAATGACCCACTGAGGTTGATATGCCGTAAAACAAAACAAACCAAACCAAACTAAACTGACCTGATAGAAAAAGATATGCAACTCCTGTGGCCAGTAATAAAGTTGTCAGAGTGGTCTAAAGTCTGTATCAGCCAATCAGCAAGGGAGTCTATCCCCTTTTCACTAGTGCTAGACATGGAAATTGTTTTTGCGTCTGAGGTGGAGCACCACACCTACCTTCAGCTCTTTACTTTACCGCACAGATCCGTGTGCTACTCATACGCTGAGTTGGCAAGGGCTGTATTGAACTAAGAACCTTGTGGTTTCTAGCTGAACGCTCTACCGACTGAGCTAACCCGGCCCTTAATAAAAGTAATAAAAGCACAGAAAAAAGTCACAATTGATTTATGCAGGCCAGTTAGGGTTAAGTTTTGTAGAGAAATATGTTTGAGTGAGATGCAAGAGAATTATTTTTGGTTTCAGATTTTTTTTTCCTGTGACTTTTTTTAAACCTGGTTTGGTTGTTATATATATATATGTATATGTAAAATTGGAATTGAATCCGACAATATGAGGAAGAATGAATAAAGAAAAGAAAGTACAGAATGGATAATAAAAGATGAATTTAATCAATATCACTTACACATGTGTTTTGGTCAGTTTATAAACTGACCGAAACTTTCTTTTCTTTATTCATTCTTCCTCATATATATATATATATATAAAATCTTTATTTCTAAACTCTGACAGCATGAAAAAAAAAACAGATAGTGCAGTTTGTAAATAAAGAAATGTACAAGCTGATATCTGGGGAAAAATATTAAAAAAGAAAAGACCAAAGTACTGTCTGAAAACAATCATTGGTATCATGATGAATGGCCAAAAGAAAAATATGCCAGAAGAGTTGTCAAAGTTGAATATGTAAAAATTGTTCAATACACTAAGGAGTTGGGTGAAACCTAGGTAGGTAGTTTCTATCAGTTCATCAGGATAATTCTGATGAGCCATTAGGTGAAACCTAAGTAGGTGGTTTCTGACTCTTTAGGTCCTTATATATATTTGTTCCTTGTGGGATCTAACAAACTTTATTTGTGGGATCTAACAAACTTTAACCAGCAAGAAGTCATGCTGCTGCAAAACATAACTAATTGTACAGCATATAGATTGTCAGACTTCAAAACGAGAATTTTTGTTATTGAACTTTTTATGTTGGTCATCTAGCCGAGCACCAGGATCATTGGAGATGGGAAGTGCTTGCTGCTTTGTTATTTATGGGTAATAAGTGCTCAATGCTATAATAGCAGAGCAGGTATAAAACCTAAAATCATAAAATTATGAATACTATATTTCTGTTACCCAAGGTTTAGATGTTTAACACAATCTTCACATGGGAGTATAGTAAAAAGTTGATAGTCAAGTGTTTTATACCATCATGTGTTGTTCATGTAATGAGATCTTTTTATGTAAGACATTTGCTCAAAAACATAATGTGCTTAGCTATTATTGCACATTCAGATGAGAGAAAAAATTAAAATAAATTTAAAAAAATAAAATACCATGTTTCCCCTAAAATAAGACAGGGCTTATATTAAATTTCACTCCGAAATATAAAACTAGTGCTAATTCTCTTATTCTTCATATATTGAAAAATGACATTGAGTAGAAATTTACAAAATTTCTAAATAAGCAGAAATTATGATAAACGATCTACATTCATTTACCATTAACATGTTTTTTATTCAAAAAATTATTAACGACAATTCATTCAAAAATAATATCATCCATAGGAATGTTATTGCACTCAACTAGTGCTTATTTTCAGGGAAGGGTTTATATTAAAATCATCCTGAAAAATGACGCTAGGTCTTATTTTGCAGGTAGGTCTTATTTTTGGGAAACACAGTAAAATAAGATAAGATTTTTTTCTTTTTTCACATCTGAATGTCATGTGCAATAAGTTTCATCTGCAGTTATAATGGTACTTCTTCACAGTCCCATCATAGTGTAATAGTTAACAAGCTTGTCTTGTAGATCCATTACTACTGAATAGTGAGTTCAATCCTCACTGGATGCCCCATATTTGCGACCTTCTGTCACATCCTATCCATGGTGAATGGATTTGATAAATACTTCTTTACAATCAACATGAAAAAGTGAAGAGAAAATGTTGAAAGTTTGGTGAAGGGCTGCACATTGCCTGTGGGCTGCAGTTTGCGACCCCCTGTTATAAACAGACTTCAGATATAAATTAAAACAAAACCAAAAAAAAACAAAATCAGTAACCACAAAACTAAAAGTAAATTTAAACATTTTTTATTTTATCAATTTAATGTAACAATTTTCATATTTTTACATAAAAATATCAGATATATTTATTTTAATCTCATGAGAAATAGTTCAGGTTAAAAGTGCAGTAACGGTAGCAACCCTTATTCTTCTCACCGAGACTAAAAAAATGTTCTTTTTTCTCTGCTTTGATTATCTCTGTGTGATGTTTCTGTTCATCTTTCTTATTATAATGGAAATTCAGTATCTGTCTGTAACCAAAACTATGTCACTGCTTACATCACAGTACCCTCAGGAATTGCGTAAGTTTATGAATTAGTATTCAATTCATAGTCAAAATCATTAATACATAGACATTATGAATAAATAAGATTCATTCTATGAAAATCTGGGTTAGATTTGCCTCTAAGTTAGAGGCAAATCTAAGTTAGATTTTGTTCTAATTTAATATTTCATTATATTAAAACTTAATTACTTACAACCGGGGGGACGCATATTCTTCCTAGTATATAAGACTTGGCCTAAAAGTTTTGGACCATATCACCTTTAAGCACCCCAGCTGCGATCTCGATTCAGAAGTACATGTTTTTCATTTACACCGTCAAAATCCGGTTTTATAATTTAAAAAAAAATGCGTTTAAAAATCGTCTGTTAACAAACAACCGAATTTTGACGGTATAAATGAAAAACATGTCCTTCTGAATCGAGATCGCAGCTGGGGTGCTTAAATGTGACATAGTCCAAAGTTTCTAAAAAAAACTATTTTTATCTGTAAGAGTTATTTCCCTTGGGTCCGTCTTTTTTTAAAATGTATCAATATCCAAAGGGACAAATTCAAAGAAGATAATAAAAGTTAGGTATATGGTTAAGTAAATTTTTTAAGGTTAAATTCGTCAAACTTTTGAGTAGTATCTTAGTAACGCTTATAACATGTTTTTGTGTATTAGGTGAAATGATCTACACAAACCAGAACCGTGGATATACCACAGTATGATAATTTGACTATTACAATGTTTGATATGTTTATTTAAGAGCAATTTTTATTGCCCAGCACCTCAAGAGGAATGCTGAGGGGATATACACAATTTGATTAATAATTGATAGATGCACACAAAATTTTATTTGAGGGGGCAGAACTAAGTTTCATTTTAAATTGTTTTATTTTTTTACTCCTTTAATAAATTTGATGATTTTTTTTCATGCTCAGAATTGCCAAGGCATGCATCTGTTGTAGGCTGCCAAAACACTGCATCTTTCAAAGCCTCCATGCTTTCTGTAATCCATTAACACTATACCTGATACCCCCCATCCACACACATATGCATGCACGCATATTATCACTTTATGCAATTAATGTTCCTGATATTAATACATTATTCTATGTACTAGACATGAGACTTTGATAAGTTGTGGTGCACCTGAGCACTGGACCGGTAAGGAATATAATATTAGCATGATCCCAGGGGGGCAATCCCTCCACAGACAATACCTGCCCTCCTAGTCTAAAAGGGTCAGGGCAGGGTTTATTGTCCAGTGCCTGAGGCACCTCAAAAGAGGAATGCCGAGGGTATATACGCAATTTAATTAATAAGTAATAGATGCATGCAAAATTTTATTTGAGTGGAACAGAACTAAGTTTTTTAATTGTTTTTTTTTTTTACTCATTTAATAAATTTGATGATTTTACTTACTCATGATAAAAATTCAATGTCATAGGGTTTGTAACTCCCCAACCCCTCAGGCAATATCTTTCAAAAATTAATTTTTACACCACATGTAGAGTGTTGTTTTTTGTTTGTTTTTTTGCTAGTTTTTCTAACTTTCTTTTTCTGCTTTTATTGTATTTCATTGAAACAGATGATAAATGTTAAATTAGAATCCTCACTGGATGCCCCACCCCATACATGCGACCTCGTGTCATATCCTACCCGTGATGAATGGGTGCAGTAAATACCTACTGCAAAAATTAAGTGTTATCCTTAAATTAAAAAATGCCATAAACTCTTGAAATTGGCAGTGGATTTCAAATTTGTCAGGACAGATTTCGAACAAGGCAGAGAAAATAAAAGAATAAGTGCACTTTAATTGTTTTAAAAAATTTTTTAAAAACTTTAAAAAATTACAGCATCAGGTCACTGAATGGTATGAGGGTGAGTCAAAAGTTTTGCAATATTTTGGTTGGTTGGATTTTATGGCATGGCAACCCTTGTTGGGTTATTTCATGCCGAAGACATTTTGTTTTATTCATTCTTGTTGGGTATTCAATTTCTTTTTTTTTTCAAACTCATTTTTTGATCTATCTAACCCATAGATAGGACCCTAACAGATACTACCACTCTGGGTCAGTGTGGACCTGGGAGTAATGGTGATAACTGTACTCCACATTCCCTAGAGTTCGAACTTCACCACTAGATGCAGTTTAATGTCATACCCAAGACACTAAGACTCTCACCCACCACCTTCTAGCACATATATAATAAAAAGGTTTGGGGGTTACCATAAGGGTAATAGGGTTGGGATAGTCATATAGGTACTAGGGCTTGACATGACCACAATATTTTGGTACATGCTAGTTATCATATATCATTTGACTGTAACACTTTAAGCCATGGAAGGTATCCACTGTGATTGGTAGTATTGTGGTTGGTTTTGTTTTACGGCATATTAACCCTTTTCGGGTCATTTAAAGCAGAATCAAGTCAATTTGATAAACAAAGGACATGGGTTGCTTACAGTACCTGCCCTTGCTTAAGTGGTCACCCAATTATTGTGGTAGATGGTGTGCTGACATGTGAATTGCTTCACTCTAAGTGTGATATGAATGTGCAATTTAGTTTAATTTGGGAACTTATGCTTTATGTGTTCAAACAGCCATAACTCCGCAGAAGCAACTAAAAATATTTACTGTGCGAAAGGTGAAGGCATAGTTGATAACAGTATAGTAAATCTTTGTCAAAATGATTCAGATTGTATTTCTATTAATCAATGACCTTTAAAAATGTGACAGATGTATAATGGGTGGGCCAGAAGCATTTTTATTTATATTGTATATACTAAACCCTTTAAATAGCTATTTGAGTTCTGTCAAATAGCTAACCTGGCATAATTCTGAAACTAAAGGTTTCTGTAGATTCTGATGCTATGCAATTAAGCTATAGAGGCAAATCTGGCAAGTAGCACTGGGAGAGTATCAGGTGAGCTTGGCATCTCACAGTCCAGTATGGTTCCAGGGTTGTCAAATTGTACCCCCTTGTTACCAAAATATTGCAAGATTTTTGACTCGCCCTTCATACTTTGTTCTTTGGTCAGTAAACAATTTTTATTTACTTTTTTTTTTGTGTTTTTATAATATTTTAACAATTGTTGCATTTGTAAAATACTTCCAAAATATATATTTTTAAAAAGATTTTAGGAGTACAAAAAACGAGTTTCAAGAATCAAATAAAATTTTAAGAGGAAATGAATTTGTTTTTTTTTTTTTGTTTTTTTGTATTCTTTTTGTATTTTTTTTTTTTTTTTTAAATTTAAAATTCTTGAATTGTTTGAATTTTTGATGTTGAAAAAGTTAACTCATTTATTCGTCTTCATTTTGCAATTCGGTGTAAGTTGTTCTTTCTATTTCTTCCAAAGTAGCATCATATGCATCAGTTGGGTAACCAAACTTCGACATTATGAATCTCTGTTAAAAAGACAAAAAATATAGAAAATACAGAAATAAACCAAAATAGAATATAAAAGTAAAGTTGGCGGAGTGGCCTATTATTGGTATCAACCAGACAGTGAGGGAGTCTATCCTCTTTTCACTAGCGCTAGATCAGGGAGACTGTTTTTTCTTCTTCCTGAGGTGGAGTGCCATATCTACCATCAGCTCTCCACTTTTTACTACACAGATCAGATTATTCAATCTGTGCTACTCATATGCTGAGTTGGCAGGAACCAGTACCGAACCATGAACCTTGCGATTCCTAGCCGGGTACTGATTGAGCTAAACCAGTCAATTAAAATAATAAATAGATAAATTAAAAAATAACAAAATGAAAAAATCTTTTAAGAATTAAAAAGAATGTAAAGGAAGCTTTCTCTCCTTCAAAAAATGTTATTTCTCTGAATTTTTTAAATGAGGCTTGATTAGTATTATCTGCATTATTCAGACTATTGTCCTCATCTTCATTGTTATCTGGACAACGTTTTGGCTGATGTGCTCTCTGGCCTTCAGGTATTTCTTGTCAAACTTGGGAACCTTCTCTGAGTAATCAGGAGCCATCACAGAACTTTGAACCCAATCCTTTATTCAGTCCACGGGGGTATCCTGTTCTCATTCTGCTAACCATAGCTGGGGTAGAGGTGTTAAGCTGTGTTAATTATTATTATTATTCTATGTTACTGCTGCCCCTGGCCAAGATTGAACTTGCAGTCCAAAGATAACTGTCACTTCAATCCTGGCCAGGGGCAGTAGTAACATAGAATAATAATTAACACAGCTTAACGCCTCTACCTCAGCTATGGTTAGCGGAATGAGAACAGGATACCCACGTGGACTGAATAAAGGATTGGGTTCAAAGTTCTGTAATGGCTCCCGATTATGACAAGAGGGTTCCCAAGTCTGACAAGAAATACCTGAAGAAGGCCAGAGGGCACATCAGCTGAAACGTTGTCCAGATAACAATGAAGATGAGGACAATAGTCCGAATAATGCAGACAATACTAATAACAATCTTCATTCTCTAAAGTTGGTGATTTTAAAGCTGGTTGAATTGTCAATTTGAGATGCAATATAAAATATCCCACAACTGGGTTTCAAACCGCTACCAATTGTCAGTGTTATATCTCCCATATGTTACCAATACAACTTTTTCTCTCTTCATCGAAGAGTTCCTTCTTCCAAAGACCAACGTTTAAGCAGTCAGAAACGGTTCAAGGGAGATAACTCACAGTCTCCTCTCACTTAAAAAATATTACTTAATCTACTAACATTAGTTTAGGAGGCACTCTTGGTGTAACATTTATCGTGAACTTGGCTACCCGAGTTCAAATCCTTGATGAGGCCATTTGCATTTAATATAGTGCTAACATCCTTGAAAAAAGTATGAATTCAACTATTCTCCCTCCAGCTATGGGTACATAGTATGGCAGTCAGGGCTCTTTAACCTTGGTATGGTAACCAGTCTAGGAGGAGAAAGAATCCAGTAAATTTAGAACTGGAGTGGGATGGGTTCTGTGAGGCTATGGGTCAAAGGATCAATGAAGTAAATGAACATTAGTTCAGCAGAGAAAAAAATTGTAGAAAAATGAATTTAGCAAAATCATATTGCACTCATTTTTTAGTGAGTTGTGCCTGCCAGTCTTTTAAAATCAGCATTTGAAATCAGAGCCTTGACTTGAACTCAAACACTGACCATAGCCAAAAAGAATCAAACAAAATTGCTGACTCATTTATGTCATTTTTCATTTTGTTTAATTTATTATTCTCTCAGGATTTTCTTAGTTTGTCTTTGTAAACTTATGGATTACTAGAGAAAACATAACCTGATGGGTCCACCCATTGAGCTCTAGGTAGATAATATGATCAAGAAAAAACTCAGTTTGCAAACTGAATTAAATTAATTATAAGATATAATGATTTAATATGAATATTATTTATTCATATGATATATATTATATTTATCTATTTTATATATTAATATATAAAATTATAAAATAAATATGGCCAGAAAAAAAAAAAAAAAAACAAACAAACATTAAAACCATTTTGAAATTAAGTCAAAAACTGATCTATCTCTTATTTCACATTATGCCTGTCATTTTCCCTCTCTATATATGTTGATTAACTACTCTTAATATATGTTAGTTTCTCTGTGAGTGTAAAGAGAAAGATTGGAGAGTGAGAGGGAGATTGAACTTCCCACTTTATTTGTATGTTATATATAAGGCAGCCCTTAACTTCTGATGAAAATTAACATACAAATAAAGTGGGAAGTTCAATTTCCCTCTCACTCTCCAATCCCTCTCTTTACACTCACAAAGAAACTAGCATATATATAGAGAGGGGGGAAAGTGACAGACAAAATATGAAGTAAGAGACAAGTCAGTGTTTGCAAATTTCAACCTATTAAAATGGAATTTTTTTCTAACATAACTCAATCCCAGAACTAAGGAATATTTTAGCATGTATTTTTTGTCATTAAACTAAATTGGGAAAAAAGTATTTTTGGAAACAATCATTAATTCACTCAGCTTTAGTATAATAATATATTGTTACTAAAAAGAAAAAAAAAGTTTAGCATTACAATTGATGAATAAATGCAAGAATAGATAAACGTATTATACTATGGAAGGTCAGATATGATAAAAAAAATAATATCATTACAATTTTTGTGAAGTAATGATTGTAATGACATTAAAGCAAAAGAGGGAAAACTTATTGAATAAATGTTAAGTGTTTCTTAGAGAAAAAAAATTAAGATGAACTTACCTTCAGTTTTATGTAGTTTCTGACACCAATGCTCTAAAAGATTAAAAACAGAAAGATTAATTAAAGAAAAATTTCCAATAAATATCCAAAAATAAAACTCTGAGAGATAAAAATTCATTTTCAAATGTCAAGATAGAAAATTATCAGTAAACAAATTCAAACTCCAATCAAACTATTATGTTCACTTTTGGACTAATACTCTTGGGAAAGGTTGGTTGGTTGGACTTTACAGCATGTCAACATTTGTTGTCTGTGAATTATGGCAACAAATTTCCCAGAGTTCCAGAATTAGAACTTCACCACTAGATGCAGTTTAACATACCCAGGACACCCCTGGGAAAGGCATGAACCCCCTCAGCTATGGGTTCAATAGTACCACTACTGTTCTACTACAAGGATGGCTTTGGTATTTAATAACAAACATCAATATGCCATTAAACAAAGAAACCAAGCTAAACCAAAATTATCACATATAATTATAATAATAATAATAATAATGAAATTTATTGTGTACAGTGCTCAGATGCACCACAACTCATCAAAGTCTCATGTCTAGTACATAGAATAATGTATTAGGAACAGTAACAATATACATGTATGTGTGCACATGCGTGCATATGTGTGTGGATGGCAGTATCAGGTATAGTGTTGGCGGACTATATTTATTATTGAGAATTAAATAATGAAAAAATAAGGTTTGGTTTCATTTTTTTTACTTTTCAATAAATTTCTTAATCATAACAATAAAATAATTAATATAAAAGAGAGAAAAAACCCAGCAAGAATGCCCAATTTTGACAGATATAGAATTTAATTTATAAAATTCTCCCCTTTTAAAGACTGTAAAACAAATAATTTGATGGGATTTTTTAATCTTTTTCTTTTCATAATACAGTAAAAATTACATTAAGTTTCATTCATTTTTTTCTGATTTTTGTTTAATTTTAATTCATTGGGATGGGAGGTAAAAAAATTAAAATTTTGACCATACCTAAAGAAAAGACTAATTAAAAATTAGTAAGAAAAGACTCTTAAAAGTCAAAAGATTTGATTAAAAATTGTTTTGATTATTTACTTACCAAATAAATAACAAAGAGGAAATAAAAAAAGGTAAGGATGCTGGCTATAAAATAGACGTACCAAGGTTGTTTGCCTTCCTAGAAAAAGAAAAGAAAAAAGAGAAATGGTTCATTGAAACAGCAACATTCAATTATGCACTCTTTTAGGTTAATGATTCTGTTGACTCATTGAAGATCAAGTGACAGCAAGACTTATTAATAAGAATAATAGTTTATTTCATCAAACTCTTACATTAACAGGTAAATTAAAACAGTGATTCTTCTCATTTAAAAGGATATTTATAATTGAACCTGGGTGTGATGGCAACGAAGGGGTACTCCTCACTCCCTAGAGCTCCAGAATTGGAACCTCACCACTAGATGCAGTTTAACATCATACCCAGAACACTAAGACACTCAGCCACTGCCATCTATCACACATGATAAAAAGGGTTCAGGGGTTGCCATAAGAGGAATAAGATTGGAACAATCATATAGATGCTAGGGCTTGATAGGACTGGCAATTGATTGGAGGGCCTCTCTCCGACCTCCCGTCTAGCCCAAGTAAGGGCCAAAATAGAGTGCTGCATGACATGGACTGCTCAGCCACCAGGATTCAGTATTTAAGCATCATGGGTTACTACCAACGGCCAACAGGTGGCACTGTTCAGGGGATCTTACCCCTCTGCAGAGGTGCAGTCGACATATCCTACAGCCTTAGCCAACAGGGCTAAATGATAATATTGATGTCATGGATCAAGTCTCCAATAAGCACCCCAAATCACTCCAGTAATGAAAAAGTTGTCACCACCAGCTTCTGCTTCTGATTATTTGTAAACAAATCAACAGACGATTTTTTGCACTTATATAGTATTTGAAATTAGAATTTCACTGTAATTTTAATTTAAAAGAATTATTCATTTCATGTTATTGTTAGCATTAGTGAAAAATATTAAGTTTTAGCATTTTTTAATTCCTATTTTTAAAATTTTAATCAGAAGTTTATGAAGATTTTGCACTTATGATAAATTAAATAAATTGTTCATGTTATTAACAAATGAAAGACATGTTTTTATATTAAAATAGTCTTTATTTAATCGGAAAAGAAATGTAGATATGTTTATTTAAGTAAGAATACAGTTTTTATTCACAAAACATTTTTATGCTTATTTAACTCTTAACATCCTGGTCAGAATTTTCCAAGTCCAAAGCCCCGTTCCTATTTTTTTTATTTTTTTAAAAAGGCTAAAAATGGATTTTTCATTTAAAGTTACTTGTAATTTCCTTTAAATCAAAGACTTCTAGATATTTAATATTATATTTAAACAAAGGCTACCATTTGGGTAGGATTAGGAAAATGAATGTGACTTCCAGCTGGGCGGAATGAGGCGGTATAGGATGTTAAGAGTTAAATAAAAAGGATGATATTCAGAAATAGTATCCCACAATCTGTAAAATTTATTTTCCATGTACCTATTATGGTGCCACATTAAAATCAATGTTGAAATTACAATGAAATCAGATACTAAATAAGTGCAAAAAATCATCTGTTGGTTTGTTTACAAATAAGCAGAAGATAGCAGTGATAAGCATAAGTGACCTTTTCATTACAGGGTTGATTTGGGGTGCTTATTAGAGATTTGATCCAATGTTGTTCCAGAACGACTTATTCAAACAAAAGGTAAATTGAAAAATACTTACAATATACAAAACAACCAGATACACGTTGACAGCCATATCAAAGAGTGCCAAGAACCAAACAAAAACTTGTAAAATTCTGGAAATAAAAACAATGTTTATTTTTTTAAAATGAACTAGAAAATAATATAAACATCTTATTATAATGGAGATTTGGTGTCTGTCTGTCTATAACAGAAACTATGTTACTACTTACGTCTCGATACCCTCAGGAATTGCATGTTTATCAATTACTATTTAATTTATAGTCATAATCATTAATACATAGAATAAATCTTGCAATGTGTCTTATATATCACTAAGGAATATAGGTTTACATAATATATGGTTTGGTTCATTTGCATACTGGTTTAAACAAAACTGGGTTTAATAAATAATTACTTGGTGTTATTGATCTGATATTGTTTTATTCTCCAAAATATCAAAATGAATGATTTTATATAGAAACCAATTAAAACATTAAAATGAATAATATTTTTATATGTGTTCTTATTTAATTTTGTCAGTCTTTCTAATTTAATATATTTCATTACATTAACACTTAAATACTTACGCCCAGAGGGGACAGGCGGGTAGTCTTGCTACAATTCTCATAAAAAAATTTCTTTCTTTCTAGGCAAGTCTAGGCATGAGTGAGCTTCAGATATGCTTATGTTAATAAGTTCACTAAAAACATTCAAGTTTCCAAATTTATTACACCAAAGAAAAATATAAAAAGGAAAAATAAAAGAATGAAAATGGAAATGGAATTTTTACTTACTTGCCATTTCGAAAAGTTCCCATGACTCTTGCGCTGTTTGTAAAATGAAGAATTGGAAAGAGAGCAAAAGGCAATTCCACACTTTGTAGGACGTTGAGCCAATTGTTCATGATATCAAGATAATTGGTAGCAAGAGTTGCCACTAGAATGGTTGGGACCATTGCAATGGAACGGGTTAACAGAACTCGTTTCCACTTAGCCCAATGGATATTCAAAAAACCCTAAAAGAAAGAACATTTTTGATTTTAGTTACAAATATATTTGTGACAGGAAAAAACATGCCTTAAATATAAAGATAATCCTAAAGGTAAGGTCACCAAAATATTTAGAAATCACAGAAACATCTATTGTTTATTGTCAGCGATTATTTGTCTGTAACTGAAACTACATCACTGCTCACTTCACAATACCCTCAGGAATTGCATAAGTTTATCAATGAGTATTTAATTTATAGTCAAAATCATTGATACATAGAATAAATCTTATTTTTAACAATTTCTTTATGAAAATCTGAGTTAGATTTACCTCAAAACAGCCCATGCTATTAGAGCATTTAAAATCCTGCAATTTGTCTTATATATCACAAAGAAATAAAGGTTTACATAATATATGGTTTGGTTAATTTGCATACTGGTTTTAACAAAACTGGGTTTAATAAATGATTACTTGGTGTTATTGATCTCTAATATTATCGTTTTTTTCTCCAACATTAAAATCAATCGTATAAATGATTTTATATAGAAACCAATTAAAATATAATTAAAATAAGTGTAATCATTTTATAAGCATTCTTATTTAATTTCATCAGTTTTCTAATTTAATATATTTAATTACATTAAAATTTAAATACTTACGTCCAAAGGGCGCATATTCTTGCTAGTTATTTGAAAGTTTAAACATGTATTTTTCTACATAATTGCCATTTTGGTCAATGCATTTTTGAAAGTGGTGTGGCAGTTTTGTATGCCCATATCATACCAACTTGCCACCATGTTGTTGAGGAAGCATTAAACCTCATCATCATTGCAAACTCCTGATACCACTTGCATTCTTGTCGTATACTTCCGTAATTGGTAATGAATTTCAATCAATTTAATGCCTTTTGCATTTAAAAACTGAATAATTGTGTGAACCTCACACTTGGTGGTAGCATCAGTCAAGAGCTACATCCGAAATGACAGCCAAACCAAGACTGAGTGTAGCAGCAAAGAGTGTGTTGGGGCAGGTGCATGCACAACAAACACAACAGTGTTGCCAATAGCCGCACAGACAGTTTCCCTATGTCACCAGTACTTTGGAGACCTTACTTTTGGGATTACCCTAGTAAGTTCTGACTTATAGAAATAAAAGTTGTTGCTAAGATTTATGTTAAGAATAAATCTTCTGTCCCCAAATTTTTATTGTTAAAATTCTTTTATTCTATTATTGTTATCAATCTCTTATGATGCATAATCTATTAATTAAAACTTTATCATAGGTATGACATAGTAGATATTTACTCAAACCCATTTGCTACAGGTAGGCATACAACATTGATAGGTTTACTGTAATTGATTACGTTAGTTCTAGTTTCCAACTAGCTATTCTGGAAGCTCTATACATCACTCTGCTTAGACTAGGTCTCTGTAAACAGAAAGAATTTACATACAAACTCCAGCTTAGTAACCTTTCAAGCTTACCCCCAAACTTAGCTGGGTTCATTAAAACAGTTTTAAGTGATCTTTTTCAGAAAATGAATCTGCTTTTAAATGCAATTTTTAAACAATGTAAGAAACTGACAGACAACATGCCTAAAAGAATTGCTTTGTTAAAAAAATTCCCAGGGTAAAACCATCCCATATTTACCAAGTGTAACGGCTGATAGGGATGGATGGCAAGAGAGAGTCTATGGAATCTATGCTGTTGGTATGTCTTGATGAAGATATTGACATATTAAATTTCTTGTTTTGTATTTTTCTTATGTTAACTCTTCTCCCATTAAACTATAAATATGACTCAGGCTCATTGGTTGTTTTTTGTTTTGTTTTTTTGCTCATCAGTGAAAACTCTGCAGGAAGGATATAATACTTTGCAAATGAGTTTAAAGACTTTTTTTCTAAGCATGAAATATAAAAAGAAAAAAAATTGTTAGAAATCTAAAAAATATAATTCCATTTGAAAAATAAATATACTTAACTAAATCTTATGATAATGGAAATTCGGTGTCTGTAACTGAAACGATGTCAATGCTTACATTACAATAACCCCAGGGGTTATGCAATGTTGTCAATGAGTATTTGATTTATAGTCAAAATCTTTAATACACAGAATAAATCTTATTTATCAACAATGTTTCTATGAAACTGAGTTAGATTTGCCTCAAAACAGCCCATGTTATTAGTGTATTTAAAATCCTGCAATGTGTCTTATATATCACTAAGAATAATGGTTTACATAATATATGGTGTGATTAATTTGCATACTGGTTTTAACAAAACTGGGTTTAATAAATAATTACTTGGTGTTTTTTGATTTCTAATATTATTGTTTTATTCTCCAACATATTAAAATCAATCCTATGAATGATTCTATATAGAAACCAATTAAAATATAATTGAAATAAGTAATCTTTTTATATGCATTCTTACTTAATTTCATTAGTCTTTCTAATTCAATATATTTCATTACATTAAAACTTAAATACTTACACCCAGAGGGCACATATTTTTGTTAGTGAAAATAAAAGACATTTACGAAAGTTTATAAAATGTTTGAAAGTAGGTTTTTTTTAAATATCAAAAGTCAACTTACCTCCATTATAAACTGACCAGCATAAGTACCCTATATATATATATATATAAAAAATTAGATGTACATACATATCTCAGAGAAAATAGTAATAAATCCGACAATATGTAGATATATAGAATATTAAAATAAATTTTTAAAAAAAGATTAAATAAAAACAAAAATGTAAAAAATTTATAAATGCACATATGTTTGAAGTAAATACGTTATGGTTAATATTTATAATTTTCTAATGATTTACTATAGAAATACTTTAAAATTATTGTAAACTCTTCTGAAAATCTTTGGGAGTCTCTGGATGTCAGAAATCAATGATAAATAAAAAAAGATATAAACATGTAGCAATCCAAAAATAAATACACCTATATATATATAATATATATATATATATATATATATATATATATATATAAATGGAAGTTAATCCGACAGAATGAATTTAACATTTTGAAAAAACAATTAGTAATTATAATCTGCTGACAGAAATCTGTTTCGACCGCTTGAACTTTTTTGATAATCTCTTACACTTTTTTATATATTTACACCAAACTCTTTTTGAGTTTTATTTTTGGATTAAAAATGCTTCTGATTTTTAAAAATAAAATTTATTTTATTTTTGATACAGAATGCACATTTTAAAAATTCAAGCATTCCAGCGTGTGTTTGTACCCCCTATTTCTTCCAACGGTTTTTTATCCCTTCTTTCCTTCATATGTTTTGCTCGTGATGAAGGCCTTCTACTAAGCGGTCGAAACAGATTTCTGTCAGCAGATTATAATTACTAATTGTTTTTTCAAAATATTAAATTCATATAAATATATGTGTGTGTGTGTGTGTGTGTGTAAGGATCATGTGGATTCTGAATTATCTCCCTTGAATGATTGATTTTTTAAGAGGAAACTCTTACAAAAACGAGGGAAAAGGTTGTATTGGTAACAAACTGGGGATACAACGAATTCTTTTGATTGATGAGGGACCTATTATATATATGAGGATCATTCAATAAATAGGGGTATTTCTTTTTTAGTGAGTAAGGACCAATTATTTATACGGGGATCATTCAATAAATAGGGGTATTTCTTTTGAAAAAGAGCAATTTTTTTTTTTTCATAATTTTTTCCATAAATGTAAACTCAGAATTGTTTGGAATTGGTTCTAAGAAAAAAATATTCTAAATCTCGCAGAAATATTTATTTTGAGGCTATTTAAAATGTTGGCAAATCAAATAAAGTGCACCAGGCTTGAACAGAGGTCGGTCATCAAATTTTTAATGGTTGAGAAGTGCAAACAATATGAAATTTACAGAAGAATGTATGATGTGCATTTTCATAAAAAAAAAATACTGAAGGACTAAACATGCATATGCCACTCTGAGCCTAATTTGAAAAGAGAGGTCCATTCTGATTCTCTGGTAAGAAAGAGTTGCAGGTCCAGTGTTCAATAAAGAAGGTTTTGGATTAATTTGTGGGTTATAAAATGTATGCCTAATTGCCACTCATATTTATGGACTTTACCAACAGCAACAGCAGGCATTTCTGGTAAAAATTGGCCAATGAGAAACGATATAGAATGCATTTAAGATCGTTGGTAATTATCCTGAAATCACTTGCAAATTGAACTTTCAGCAATCAAGACCTACAGAGGAGGATTTCAACAGATAATACAGACTTTCTGCTACAAGGAGTATCTACCAAAACTACACTCTTTTCTACCTAAGATTTCAAGGAATACTATAGACTTTCTGCTACAAGGAGTATACTGATATCACACTCTTTTCTACTAAGGATTTCAAGGAACTAAACAAGGATTAACTAACTGAAACCAAACTCAATACCAACTTGGATTTAGCAACAGAAGAACTAAATGTCTAAAATAGCGACTAAAATTTTAACAAACGGTCATGCAGACAGTTTTATGAGACATGAAAAGAACCATCACTATTGATTTCCTTGGAAAAGGTGCAACTGTAAACAATGCTCTTAGACAAAATTCACCTTATTTTTTGAATGACCCCCAAATTTATGCAAATTTATTTGATATTATCATATAATGTTTTACTTACAGTCATTGTAGAACTCTGACCTGAAGCCAAGACACCAACTCCCCAGATTATTTTCATAGCCAAAGAGTAATTTTTGGCAATCCAAATACCCTGTAAATTGAATAAAAAAATTATTAGTCATATACAGTTTTAATATGTATACATTTGCAAGCAAGGTTATCCAGCAATACCTAGGTTCAATCAGTTCGTTTTTTTCACAAGAAAATACTTACAGCATTGAAGAGTGTCGGATCTTCCCCATTAAATGCTGCCGCAAACACGGCCACCACAAACAGGTTAATAATGAATGACACGAACAGAGCAATACCTAAAAAATTTAAAAGAATTTTAATTAAACTAGCAAGAATATGTGACTTCTGGGCATTAGTATTTAAATTGTAATGCAATGAAATATATTAGAAAGACTAATGAAATGAAATAAGAATGCATCTAAAAAGATTACACTTATTTTGATTATATTTTAATAAGAATGTTCTCTGGGGGGGCACAGTTAAGTCTGACGCTTTTACTCTCCCAACTGACCAAGTGTTCAGTCTGAAACAATCTCTCCCAGCAATGCTGCACTCTTCTCACCAACACTATCAAAACATCTTTTCTCTCGTCCACTCGTCGCAACAGCCAAAATGCTACTGCAAGCTTTCTGCCAGGTTTGTGAGGGCTGGTCATTAAATACACAATTACAGTGTTCATCCAGGCTCCTTACTCTGATTTGCCCGTGCAGCACGTGCGACATTAATCAGCACGTGTCAATCCTTCACATCCAGGCTACTCTGGACAGTTTAGTAATTCACATGCGTCAGGCCATGACTCACGATCAGGAGGATGTGAGTTCAATCTCCCCACTCGCCTCTGATCTCATTCTGCATGCCAAACTACGTTTGTGGTTTCTCTCGCCACAATTCTATACAAAATCATTCATAGGATTGATTTTAATACACTGGAGAATAAAACAATAATATTAGAGATCAATTACACCAAGTAATTATTTATTAAACCAGTTTTATTAAAACCAGTATGAAAATCAACCACACCATATATTATGTAAACTGTTATTTTTTAGTCATATATGACACACTGCAGAATTTTAGACGCGCTAATAACATGGGTTGTTTGTCTCAGATTTTCATAGAGACATCGTTAATAAATGAGATTTATTCTGTGTATAAATGATTTTGAGTATAAATTAAATACTCATTGATAAACTTCCTAAGGGTATTGTGATGTAAACAGTGACGTAGTTTTGGTTACAGACAGACAGCAAATCTCCATTATAATAAGATATCATTATCAATGTTTGCAGAATGGCTGTTGGTAGTGATATTATAAAGAAAAAAAAACAATTCTTTTTTGCTCTATACAAGAAAAGAAAGAAAGAATGTTAACTTACTTGATTCTATACTATAATATTTATTTGCCTCTTTGATTTGTCGACGGCTGGTGCGATCAATGGCTCGACTCTAAAGAACAAAATAAATCAAGTCAGGATTTATAGAAATTTTCAAATATTGCAAAAAATAATTTCAAATGTCAGAAAAATAAAAACAAAAATCTTTTCTTTTTTTTTTTATTGAAAGAGAAACAAATACTCTTGGGCCATTATTTGGTTGTTTGTTGGGGGTTGGTAGGGTGAGTAGGTGGGTTGGGTTGTTTGGTTGGTGTGTTGGTGGGTGGGTGATTGGCTGGGGTGAGTTGGTTGGTTGGTGGTTTGAATTGTTGTCTGGTTGTTTGATTGGTGGGATGGTTTGGGTTGGGTTGATTGGTGGATTTGATTGGTTGGTTTGATTGTTGATTAATGGGGTTGGATGGGAGTGTATGTTAATTGGTGAGTTAAGTTGTATTGATTGGTTGGTGAGTTGATTGGATGGGTTGGTGGTTTGCATGGTTGGTTGGTTGGTTGATGTATTCATTGGTAGGTGTCTGCGTTGGGTGAATAGGTTGGTTGATGGGTGGGTGAATTGGATTGTGTTAATTGGTTAGAGGGTTGGATTGGTTGATTGATTGATTTTCATTGGCACTAAATAATCAAACCAACTAAAGTCAGTTTTTTTAATATAGTTTTAAATAACTAATCTTATTATAATGGAGATAGTGTGTTTTTCTGTCTGTAACCGAAACTATATTATTACTCAAGTCACAATTCCCTTAATTATTTACGTCAAATTCTCCATGATTTCATTCTTTTAAACCTTCAGTTATTAATAAAAATTGTTTTACATTATTAATACTGTTGACCATATCTACGTACTAATAACATGCAATTGTATTTATATATAAAACAAAATAGCGGTTTACAGTTTGAACGAGAAGGCTAATTTGCATATTGATATTTAAAATTTTATTTTAATAAATATGTGCTTGGTATTATTGATTTCTAATTGTTTGGTTTTATCTTAAGAAATATAAACAAAAATCTCGTGGATAAATCTTAAAAGAAATTTATTTACAAGAAGAAATAACGGTAATATTATCCTTTACTTCCTATTTTAACTAAATGGTTAAATTAGGAAAATTTACCAATGAAAGAGGGGAGTAATGGAAAATGATGGAATAGTTAGTTTCAAAGTTGTTCTATTTTTCGATTATACCCCCTCTGTTGCAGATCTTTTTATCTGCATTCTTAGTCAGTTTCAATAGCCTTTCTAATTTAATATGATATTTTATTATATCAAAACTTAAATACTTGCACCCGGAGGGTGCATATATTTGCTAGTGAAAATAATAATTTCTAAAGAACTATAGCTTCAAATAATTATTCCTAATACAAATAATTTGCACATGGTTATATGGTTTCAAGTATTCCTGTCCGATACAAATAATTCATACACAACTATATGCTGATATATAGATAGATTTTAACAGCATTTCAACCCATCTAGGATTATTTTATGCCTAGAGGTTAGGGAATAGCATTCATTGTATGTTCATATTTACTTTTTTCGTGTAATTATTTCTTAAGAGGGATTTTTTTAAAGGGAGGGAGTTGCACATGGTCCAATTGACTATGAAGAAATTTTAGATCTATTTGACCCATATATGGGACACTATGTACTACTACTCCGGACAGAGTAAACCTGGGAGAAATGGAAATTTAGGAGTACTCTACACACACAGAGATCTCCAGAACTGGAGCCTCACCACCAGTTTAGTGTCATATCCAGGACACCCTCTTTTTGAGGGGGGAGTTTTACCCCCTGTATAGGATACAGTCAGCATATTCTAAGCCCTGTCGACAAGGCAAAATCATTGAATAGAACAAAGACTTTCAAGAAGAAAATAGATAAGGGGTTATTTCCTATAACTCCAACATAAAAAAGGGGAACCACTCGGACTGATAAATTATTTATTTTCCCATTAAACTAACCATAAACCCTAACCCTTAACCCCGTCTTCTTTTTTTACTAGTAGATCAATAAATGAATAAATAATTTATCAGTCAATCAGAGTGATTCCCCTTTTTTATATTGGAGTTATAGGAAATAACCAGATAAGGTATAACTTATTTGTAGAGAATTTTTGTTTAACAAAAATCACTTTCTTTTGATAAAAGGAAAGAATGCATATCCTAGAGATATTTAACCCTTTCCCTGTTAAAGGCAAATTAGAGGTGTCTACTCACAAATTTTCAAAAAATTTCATCATTTATTTTAAACTAGAAGCAGCTACCTACTGTTGCCTAGGTACAGGAGGTGGGGGGGGGATACCTAGTGTATTAATTTGTTTACTTTTGGGATTCCTAAATGTTGGACATTTTTTAAAAATAGAATTTCAATGTTATTTTAATGTATATTTTAATTTCTAGATATCTTCAAAAATAAATCAAATCTTCATAGTTTTTACATAAAAAGCAAGAACCGATATTTAATGTGTATATATATTTACTTTGTTTATTCTTTATTTTCATAGTTTCATCCGAACATACATACACACCAACTGCCTTTTATATATGTATAGATGTAGGAAGTGTTAGTGGTATAATGGTTATCATCGTAGGAAATGAACATGGCAAACCAGAGTTCAAATCCTGGACAAGGCTGTTTGCATTTCACACATTTGGAAAAAGTATGAATCTAACTAATCTCCCTCCAGTTATGGATAAATTATAGGGCAGGCTGGGATCTTTAACCTTGGTATGGCAGCCAGTCTAGGAGAAGGAAAACACTGAATTCAAACCTGTTAAATTCGGCTTAAAAATTGACCTTGTATCGCATCCTACTTGTATGGAGGGGTTAGGTAAATACATATTCTAAATGTGGTTAGAGAGCTACATTGGCCCTCAAATATATCAAAGGAAAAACTTAGTTACATGAGGTTCTTAAAACAGTGAAAGGGTTAAAAAATTGCTTCATATGATACATTTTACTAACCTCATATAGAGGTTTGGTTTGGTTTCTTTGCATAACCTCTGTGGGTTATATAATGCCAAAGCCATCCTTGTAGAAGAACAGTAATGGTACTATTTAAGATATAGCTGGGGAATGAATAGTAGGTCATACCGGGCTCTTTAACTTTGGTGTAGCTGTCGCCTTTGAGTGCGCCTAATAGTTAGATATATTTATTTTCTACCCTCAAAATATACCCATAAATTAGGACAGTGTATGGGAAACAACTCTGTTAGGGTCTGATAATCAAGTGACCCACAGGGCCAAAATGGCATAGTGGGAAGATCAACAGATATCCTTAGGGCAAAATAGGGACTTCTGCCAGGCTGATGCAGCCAAAAGGTTGTGTGGAAAATATTGTCCTAAAATTAGAATTTTAGTCTTTAGTTAGTTCTTGGTACTGTAACGGCACACAGGTATGTTTCTTTCCAATTTTCCTGTGAAGTTGTTGGCATTTGTTAAAGACCCTTTTTGTAAATTAGTAATTGTTTATACCCCATTTTATTTCAGTATTTCACGGTGTTTGGAAGTAAATAAAATCTTCTACATTCAACATCAGTCAGTCTACGTGTCATCATTACATCACCAGAAAATATTACCAGGGAACTGCTACACTTGGTATGGTTAGGAGAAGAAAAACTGAATTTAAATCAGATGTAGACCTGGAGAGGTATGGGCTCCACCAGGCTATTAGCCCAGAAGTGAACATAATAGCAACTTATATATATAGAGAGAGGTGCGTGGTCTAATGGTTAGAGTCATAGGAAATGGACTTGTCAACCCAAGTTCAATTACTGGATGAAGTTGTTGGCATTTCACATAGCACTAATACCCTTGGGAAAGGTATGAATCCAATTCTCCCTCCAGCTATGGGTAAATAGCAGGGCAGACTGGGCTCTTTAACCATGGCTAGTTAACCAGTCTAGGAGAAGGAAAATTCTAAATTCAAACCTGTTAAACTCCGCTTAAGAAATTGACCTTGTGTCGCATCCTGCGCGTGTGGAGGGGTTGGTAAATATAAATATAGAGAGGGACACATGAAAATCAAGCAAGGACATCTTTGGCAACAAAGAATGCAAATAGATTTCTGTATGATAGGGTCTCATCCTTCAATCATAGAAGATTCTAGAATGTTTAGTAAGAATTTTGACAAAGGTGGGTTGGGGGGTGTCTTCTTACCAGTACAAGAGAACTGTGGAGATAAATGTTATGAGGCATGATGACGGCACCAATAATTCCAACCATTTGTTGAATTGCAGCTTTGTCACAGCCAGAACACCAAGGAATGGCAAGACCTTTCAGTATTGCAATTGCATCGGGCTTCACAGTAAAAAACTAAAAAAAAAGAAAAAAACAATAAAACATTTAAAAGACATTATTGAGAATTAGTTGTTTACATAACATACTATTTTTGGAGGATATGTGCTTAATTGAAGTCGTACCTAATTTTGAAAATTAATTAGTTAATAATTAATGAATTTTAGGCGGGCATATATGTTCAAATGTAAGGCTAAACGAATCGAGAAAATGTCAATCCCTGAATGTATTGACATTTTCTCAATTCGTTTAGCCTTACATTTGAACATATATGTCCGCCTAAAATTAATTAATTATTAACTAATTAATTTTCAAAATTAGGTACGACTTCAATTAAGCACATATCCTCCAAAAATTGTCGGCTTAAAGCCATATAAAAATAAACACATTTGTTTGTTTACTTAACCTCATAACATACTATGAAAAAAATTGTGGAAAAAAAAAATCATTTTTATTATAGTTTATATTCATTAAATGATATTTGTACAAGTTCAAACAATTTTTTTTGCAGCTTGTTAATTATTCTGACTAGATTTCCACGGGCTTTTTATAATTGTTCAACTCACAGGGTCACACCTCTTTGATTGTTACACCTATGCAGTTTTTCTGTAGACACACCTCCTCACCCACGCAACCTGTTTTCATTGGTTATGGGCTATGCCTACACATTTTCTGTGCCTACACAGTGTTAAATGTACACCTGCATTTTTAGGTGCCAAAGGTCAGTTCAATTCCATATCCTGTTTTTGTTTCCCAGCCCATGTTTGACACCCACACATTTCCTCCAGGTGTAAGTATTTAAGTTTTAATATAATGAAATATATTAAATTAGAAAGGCTAACAAAATTAAATAAGAATGCATATAAAAAGAATCATATTTTAAATAGTTTCTATACAAAATCATTCATAGGATTCACTTTAATATGTTGGAGAATAAAACGATAATATTAGCGATCAATAACACCAAGTAATTATTTATTAAACCGGGTTTGGTTGTATGTAAATTAACCACACCATATATTATATAAACCTTTATTTCTTAGTGATATATAAGACATATTGCAAGATTTTAGATGCACTAATAACATGGGCTGTTTTGAGACAAATCTAACTCAGATTTTCATAGAGGCATCCTTAATAAATAAGATTTATTCTATGTATTAATGATTTTGACTATAAATTAAATACTCATTGATCATCATCATCATCATGTCATGCTAGTAGCACAGATATCCATAATCTCTCACCAATTGTTCCTATCATTTATTGCCCTTAGGAGGTTCTCTGTGCAGAATTTATTATCCGCACAGAGCTGGTGTTACATAATCTATGCGGTTGTATAAGATTATTGTCAATCCCCTGTATTTCTGAAGGGATGGCCCTTTTTCATATCACAGGCGGGACTTTCCATGGGATATTACAGAAAGCCCGCGAAATACGTGACGTGGGACCTGGTTGGGTCCTCAGTTTCAGTTTGGACATCAGGCAGAGAAGATGTACTGCCTTAACTGGGGCTCACTGCATATGCGCGCTATGTTAGTCAGATGAATATGTTTAGTTAAGAAATAAAAGTTTAGATAAATAATATGGTTTTGTGGTTAATGAATGTCTTGGTAACAAGACTGATCTTGAAGAAGACATGAATTAAGTGCGACCGACCACCAAGACAAAGTCCAGACACTAGAAGAGACGTTAGAAGAGACGCTACCAGAAGAACGTATGATACGAAAGATGAACAGAAGAAAAATAGAAGTAAGTAAAGAAGGGTATACAACACTGGTTAATGTATGTCTTTGTTGGACGGTCCACACTGGCATGCCCATGTGCTGGCTTCCACAGAAGAATGTCACTTATAAGTTTCTCCAGCAGTGTCCAGCATGTCATGTTTGCTTCACATGGATGGTTTGTGTGATATGGAATAGGTGGATGTACAGCCGTTTTCTTGTGAAGTGTTGTTTCCACATCTTGTTTAAGATTGCACACAGCATTCTTGTGCAGCTCCCATCTAGATTATTCTCTAGGCACTTCGTTAGGGACTCATTGATAAACTTATGTAATTCCTGAGGGTATTGTGATGTATGCAGTGATGTAGTTTCGGTTACAGACAGACAGAGACTGAATCTTCATGATAAAAAGATGTAAATTCAATTGCCAAATAATAATTCAGAATACAATGGGCTGAAAAATCAAACAGGTGTTTGATCAAAAATGATATTAATTGATTTTAAAGAGATATACATACCATATAGGAAAATGAAATTGCCATTGTGGTGATGAGGGCACCAAATAAAGCCTCCAGCTTCCGAAGACCAGCACTTTCAAGAAACAGGAATGTAAAAGTGTCAATACCTGTGATTAACACACCGGCCCAGATAGGAATTCTGGAAAGAAAGAAAAAAAAACATTAATATATATATAAAACAAATTACAAACACACACACCTGATATATCAAATGAACATCTGATGAACTTTATCAAGACAACCCAAATAAAAAAGTTATAAAAAAAGTTATAAAAATTCAGCTAATGACTTTATTAGTAAACCACCCAAAAACAAAAAACACCTGTTTAAAAGACTAATGTTAAAAATGAAATTCCATTCCACTCCCACAAAAACAGGAAGAGGAGGTGAAATACTCATGTGTATGTATATATATACACATGCATGTAAAAATTCATTTTCATATCAATCAAAGTCTGAAGAAGATACCAGAAGATCTGAAACACGTGTTGCATATGTAAAACAAAAAGAATTTTAAAAAATTTTCTGAGAACAAAATACATTTTGCGGACCTTCTTTTTTTTATAAAATATTGAATTTTCTCCCGTTGGAACCAGAACAACATTTTTTATATATATAGATATATAGATATATGGGTGGAAAAAATGCCAATAAATCTGACAGTGTGTAGAAAATAGAAAAAAAAAAACAAAGTATTCCAAAAAAGATAAATTCTTTTTAGACAAGAAGTGGCTACCCAGCATCGATTAGGTAGAGGGGGGGGGGGCCTTTGTATATATATATATTTTTTTACTTTTGAGATTTACAAATGCTGGACAGTCTTAAATACAATTTCAATGCTAATTTTATAAATATTTTAATTTTTAAATACCTTCAAATATAAATCAAATCTTCATAATTTTTACCCCTATGAGTCTTAGTCAAAGAGACAGTCCATGGAGTGGAAACACACTTTCTGGTAAAGAAAAAGTTTTGGGTGTAGCAGTCAGCAAAGAAGGTTATGCTGATTATCTTCTGAGACATGAAAGGAACCATCAATATTAATTTTCTTGAAAAAAGGTGCAACTGTAAACTATGCTTCCTTTGCCAACTCTTTAGACAACATTCACCTTTTTTTATTGAAGGAGATAAAAATAATATATACTATTTGGATTTTTTTTACTGTTGTCCTTATTTTTATTGTTATATACACAACGTTGGACACATGGTGCAATGGCTAAAAGGGTTTTTGAGTTAATATTGTTCTAAGTGACAATCATCTGTAGGTTGCAGGTTCAATCCTAATCACAGGCAATGATACTATAGAATACTTAACATAGCCTGACACTTGTACCCGGTTATGGATTTACGGAATGAGAACAGTCTACCCCGGTGGATTGAATAAATGTTTAGTTTGAAGTTCCAAAAAGGTTCCTGAGATTGACAAGAAACTCCTAAGTGTCCTGGTTATGATGTTAAACTGCATCAAATTTGGAGCTCTGGGGAAAGTGGAGTACGCCTTCATTTACATTACTCCCAGGTCCACTCTGACACAGAGTGGTAGTACTTGTCAGAGTCCCATCTATGGGTTAAATAGATAAAAAATGAGCTTAAAAATTGTGTTAAAAAAATTGAGTTTTGGAAAAATTGAATACCCAACAAGAATGAATCAAATGAATCGTTGGCTGAAACATTGTGTATATAACAATAAAGATGAGGACAACAGTCCAAAAAATCCAAATAATCCAAATTATCTAGTCTCATCTAAAAAAATTCAGACAAAAAAATAATAGATGACAAAAAAAAAGAAAAAAAAAAAAAGAAACTATCTATTTTCTTTAACCGAAATTATATCAATTACTTTTTTGTGGCTGCACAGAGTGCATCAGAAATACCAACCACATCTTAAACTGTCACCAGTTTAAAATATGTGAGATATTTTTGCCACATCCTCTATTTAAATATTGTTTAAATATTAAACTAAATGGAACAAGTCACAATCTCTCTCTCTCTCTCTCTCTTAAACTTTTACTCCCAATAAATCTCTTTCCCAAAATCTTTAGTTTTTCTTTCCATCTAAATCTCTCGATCTCTCTACCAATTTGTTTCTCTCATTCATTCTCTCTCTTGTTCTCTCTTTCTCTCTCAATTTCATTCTCACTCTCTCTCTCTCTCTCTCAATTTCATTCTCACTCTCTCTCTCTCTCTCTCTCAATTTCATTCTCACTCTCTCTCTCTCTCTCTCTCTCTCTCTCTCAATTTCATTCTCACTCTCTCTCTCTCTCTTTATTTATTTCTCAGTTTCATTCTCTTTTATCTTTACTAATCTCGTAATCTTTTCTTCTTTCTCAATATCTCAAATGATCTCTTCCAATGGGTGTGTGTGTGTGTGTGTGTATGCATGTGCACATGCATAAATGTGTGTATGCACATGCACCTGTATATATGTGTGTATACATGTGCACATACATAAATGTGTGTATGCACATCTATGTGTGTAGGTGTATGCATGTGCACATGTATGTGTGTGTGTGTGAAATCAGAATACATAAGCTTATGATACCGGAAATATTTTTCCTTTCCTTTCCATTGAATACAATTTTTTTTTTTATATTTAAAGTGTAAATGTTTGTGTAATATTTTTTTCCCCAACACTTTCCAACCAATCCTTCAAATCATTTACCCAATCCTCAACTGAGCAAATGAGTTGATTCGATTCTGTTTCTTTCTTTTTCTAGGAAAAAGAAAAATGAAACGAGAAAACCACACCCTTATTTTACTAAACACGAGGATGGGCTGAAAATAGTTGGTTGGTTGGCTGTTTGGTTGGTTTTACAGAGCTGGGTTAGCTCAGTCGGTAAGGTGTTCGGATAGAAACCACAAGGTTCTTAGTTCGATACCAGCCCTCGCCAACTCAGTGTATGAGTAGCACAGGGATCTTTACAGGGTAAAGTAAGAAGCTGATGGTAGGTGTGGCGCTCCACCTCAGATGCAAAAACAATCTCCTTGGTCTAGCACTAGTGAAAAGGGGATAGACTCCCTTGCTGATTGGCTGATATCAACTTTAGGCCACCCCGACGACTTAATACCGAATCAGGTCATTTTTTTTTTTTGGTTTGTTTTGTTTTACGGCATATCAACCTCAGTGGGTCATTTAATGCTGATAAAGTTTTGAAATAAATCAATTCTTAATGGATAATACAATTTTTTTATAAATACATTTTTCTATTTAACCCATAGATGGGACCCTAACAGGTACTACCACTCCGGGTCAGAGTGGACCAGGGAGCAATGGTGATGAAGGGGTGCTCCACATTCCCCAAACCTCCAAAACTGGAACCTCACCATCAGATAGAGTTTAACGTCATTCCCAGGACATGTAGACCCGTAGCCACTGCCTTTTAGCATCCATATGATAAAAAGGGGTTGGGGCTTGCCATAAGAGCAATAGGGTTGGGAAAATCATATAGGTGCTAGGGCTTGACGTGACCAGCCGATTGATCGGAGGGGGCCTCTCCGACCGCCCGTCTAGCCCAAGATAGGGCCAAAGTGTAGTATTGCATGTCATGAACTGCTCATCCACCTGGACTCTATCCTTAAGCATCACGGGTCGCCACCCACGGCAAACAGGTGGCCCCATTGGGGGAGTCTTACCCCTCTGCAGAGGTGCAGTCGGTGCATTCTAATGCCCCAGCCGACAGGGCGGTCAGGTCATTTTGATATCAATTTACTTACATGGTCACCCATCTAAGTATTGAACAGGCTCATCACTGCTTAACTTTGGTGATCTAGTGGGAACAAGTGCTTTCAATGTTACTTTACTATAAGCATAGACTGAAAAGTTCATATGATGACATCATATCTACGTATTTGTCTAAATTTTTGAGATGAGGTTTGATGTGTATTATTCTTATTTTTCCTAGATTGGTTGCCAAACCAAGATTAAAGAGCCCAGTCTGTCCTACTATTTACCTCTAGCTGGAGGAAGAATAATTGGATACCTTTCCCAAGGGTATCAGCACTAAGGAAATGCAAACAGCCTCATCCAGGATTTGAACTTGTGTATATAACAATAAAGCTAGTTTATAGTTATTGTCATAGGAAATGGACTCGACAACACTAGTTCAAACCTTGGTCGAGGCTGCTTGCATTTCACTCAGCGCTAATACCCTTGGGAAAGATATTCAACTATTCTTCTTCCAGCTATGGGCAAATACTAGAACAGACTGGGCTCTTTAACCAAAGTAAGTATAGCGTAATTATTAGGGTTTACCGGGAATTCGGGATTAAAAATAAAACAGTATTCGGATTTCTAGAGAAAGAGAGGAAAAAGAAATAAGAACAAAGAGTGGTTAAAATTTGAACTCAATGAATGACCCTAGAAATAGATTTAAAAATAAAAACGGAAGTTCTGGGTTTTGACGGGAAACAGATGTGATTCTGGGACAAGAAACAGGAGAGGAGAAAAATCTGCTTTTTTTCAGCTGGGCTCTGGTGAGAGCAGATGTGGCTCATGGTTACCCGTATGGATGTGAGGATAGTAATACAGAACATGATTTAGGATAGTATAATTTGACTGTACCCCCTCTCTCTGAAAAAGAACCCACATGCATCAAAGAAATAAACAGCTCCCTGTGACTATACAACCTGCGTGTTTCTGAACTAATGACTATTACTACTACTAACGGCGACTACTATTACAACTTGAGTGGCCTATGCAACATACATCATTCTGGTACATAAGACAACCAATCTAGAAGGAAAACTGAATTCAAACCTTTTAGGCTCTGCTTAAGAAATTGACCTTGTGTCACATCCTACTTGTGTGGAGGGGTTGGTATATAACAATAAAAATGAGGACAATGTTTAGTCTAGACTAATATAACAGGAACATCAGTACAACCCAATGATGTTAGTACTAAGGGACATCAGTCTAAAAGCTAAGTGAAAGAGAGTTAAATCATGATTATACTTTATACATATTGAACTATTTTGTAATAGCACATAAGTAAATACACCAAACGTTGTAATAATGAAATTATCATAATTATGTATATCCACATGTCCTGCTAGTATTAAGTAATTTCTCTTGACTTTAGATCCTGACTTTAAAATTATTAAAATAACAAAAAGGCATTAGTTTTTTAGACGTCTACTTTATACAGTGAAATAAACAAACAACTTGTATGAAGGCAAACTGTGTTGGTGGGTTAAAAATTGACTAGTATGTTTTTTAGAGCATGAAGAAACCGTCAGATGGTTTGAGTCATTTGAATGGCTTGATTTTTATTACAAGAAAATCAACAGAGAAAAATTGATCTCATTAGAAGTAGATAAAGGAAACACTTTTGGGTGGTCTTATTAGTTGTGTTACGTTCCATCAAATCATAGAACTTTTGGAATATTCTGATAAACGTGATGACGCCGGGAGTCACAGAATTTGACACTAAAAGCTCACCGGAAGAAGAAAAACTGCTTACTCATGCCCGTAGCCAGCCTAGCTAGGAAGAGGAAGGCACACGAAACGAACGCCTGATACTACCTCATTGCTTTACCGACGTGGGCCAAACGTACCAATACAGGTGACGTCACGATTTAGAGGAAGGGCAAGCGATCCCTGTTGTCAGTCTTGGGCAGTGTATACCAGATGGCCGGCCAGTGAACATCTCATGGGGGAGGGAAGATGAAGAATGTCTCCCGAAACAAAGTTATCACAAGGAAAATGCCGGATAAAGGAATTAATACCGGAATAATTATAACCACGGAAAATGAATCACCCATATAAACAAGATAAGTGTAACTTCTTTCGTTATGAACATTATATAAGAAACTCAACCAAAAGGACATAAAAAAAACTCTAGCCTGTCGGAGGTTGTATCAGGACTCCCAAAGATTTTAAACCTCGAATTAAACGTTATGTTCTAAAATAATATCATGCTTTATTGTTGTTTATTGCCAAATTTTTGTATGCATGTCTTTTAACTCTCTTTGGTATCTCTGATGGAAGCGCTGTATAGCGTTGAGCGATAGGCGTATGTAACAGTTGGTTGGTTGGATTTTATGGAATGTCAACCCTTGTTGGGTTATTTCATGCTGAAGATATTTTATTCATTCTTGTTGGGTATTCAATTTTTTTTTTAAACACATTCTTTAATACTTATTTTGGATCGATCTAATTGGGTAGTCTGAGTCATTCGAATGGCTTGATTTTTATTAGTAAGAAAATTAACAGAAAAAAGTTAATCTTATTAGAATTAAATAAAAGAAAAACACTTCAAAAATAATAATTAGGAATTATTGTAGCATAATTATTGTGGTCTACGGGGAATTTGGGGATTGAAAGGAGGACGGTTTTCGGATTTCTGGAAAAAGAGAAGAAAAAGAAATAAGAACAAAAGGTTAAAGTTTAGAAGGGTAAACACTCAACAGAGTGCCAGCAATTGACCAACAAATGACCCCGAAATTAGATTTAGAAATAAAAACGGAAGTTCTGGGTTTTGACCGGAAGCGGAAGTTGGGTGACCCTCCCACCCCGGGACGAGAAACGGAAGAAAAAAAAAGCCTCTTTTTTCAGCTTGGCTTTCGTGGGATGCAGATAGAGCTTCCTGAGTCCCCCATGATGTGTTTTGCATAGTAGTACTGAACATGATTTATGATAGAATAACTTGACCTTACCTCTCTCTCTCTCCTTCTCTCTGGAAAAGAACCCACAAGCTTAGAAAAGAAATAAACATCCCCCTTGTGACTATACGACTTGCGTATGTTGTTTCTACTAATGACTACTACTACAACTTGAATTTGGTCCTATGCAACATTACAAATAGAAATTTTAATCAGCAATAGTTAAAAATTCAGCCAGGGATAAGTAAAGTCTGCAGAGTGGCCTATTGTTGGTATCAGCTGGACAGTGAGGGAGTTTATCATATGATCAATATTTCTATAGCAGTTTGCCTTTTCTATCCATATATTGACTTATATTTTTTGTATAAAAAGATATAACAGGGCAGCACCCTATTAGTGCATAAGAAAACCTTTGGGTGGTTTGATTGGTTGGTTGGATTTTACAGCATGTCAACCCTTGTTGGGTTATTTTATGCTGAAGACATTTTGTTTTATTCATTCTTGTTGGGTACTCAATTCATTTCTTCAAACCCAATTTTTTTAAACACAATTTTTAATACTCATTTTTTAATCTATTTAATTCACATTAAATGATTTTATCAATATTAGCAAGAATATTAGCAGAGAAAAATTGATCTTATTAGAATTAAATAAAAGAAAAATATTTCTGAAATGATAAGTAGGAATCATAAATTGAAATCATAATAGGGATAGTGAGGATTGAACCTGAGATAGACATAGTAAATTCTAGAGAAATCCAGTATAACTGACAATCACCCCCCCCACACACACACACACACATACAACCAACTGATATGGGGGTTGACATGAATAATGGATCTGAAATTGAATGTTGGCCATAATATTTATCCAGGTTTATAATCTACCTAAATTATTTTATGTCATTCATTTAGGTCATTGGAAGTTTTTTTTTATTGGTCAGTTAATAGACCTCTGTTGACGTATGACATTAAACGAGTAAGTTTATTTAAAAGGATAAAAAAAAAACATAAACAAACTTTGAAATTAATGGCTCTTGATTTGAAATAGGCAAAGAAAATTGATCTATATACGAAGCAAGGTCAGACAAGCAGTTGGTCTTTGCGGTAACCGGTCTAGGAGAAGTTAAACTCTGAATACAAATCTATTAAACTCTGCTTAAGAAATTGACCTTGTCTTGCATCTTGCTCATGCAGAGGGGTTGGTAAATATATATATATATGAAGCAAGATCAGACAAGCAGTCGGTTTTTATGGTAACCAGTCTAGGAGAACGAAAACTTAAGAAATTGACCTTGTGTTACATCATGCTCATGTGGAGGGGTTGGTAAATATATATACTTACAACCCACTGTTGACATAAATAATTGGTCTGAAATTGAATATTGGCTCTAATATTTACAATTTGATATCCACGTAGATTCTTTTATGATATTAAGTGGACATTGGATTTTTTTTTGTTGGTTAGCTAAGTTGCTTTTGTTGGTGGTCACGTATCAGTGTATGATCATATGACATTGAACGAGGGAGTGTATTACAAAAGAAAGAAAAAAATAAACACACTTTGAAATTAATTTGAAATATGTAAAAAGTTTAATGGCATATAAAACCTTGTGGGTTATTTAATGCCAAATCTTGTTTTTTATGTATACTAGCAAAACAAACCAAAAAGCTCTCCAGGCAGGGTAAAATTAATTTTTAAAAGATATTGCCTGAGGCGGTGGGAGTTAAAAATTCAATATCACAGGGTTTGTATCATAAATAAAATAAAATTTCTTAAATAAGTAAAAAAATAAAAATATTTGAAATGGAAACTTAGTTCTGCCCCCTCAAAAAAAATGTTGCATGCATCTATTAATCATTAAATAAATAATTATTTTGAATATTTTACACAAAATCGTGGGCATTTATTTATTTGTAAACTTTTTATCTAACCTCTTGATATTGAAAAAATGACTATTTCTTGTTTGTAAATAATTTTCTCGTAAAATTCTATACATTAGATAACTTTAAATATATATTAAAATAAAAAAAAATATATATAAATATATTGTAATGGTTAATAAAATGGCAGTTGCCGATTTGTTTTAAAAAGGGGGAGTAAGAATCCCAAAAATGTAGTAATGGAAACCAACAGACGCTGAATTCAAAAATCGAGCGCCAAAAAAAAAAGAAGAAGCTGGTTAAGATAAATAATGATATGGATACCCTAGTCTCTGTTGACAGACTAAAGCCATATATAGAAATGCAAAAACAAATAGTAAATAAGCCTCTAGAAAGAATGATAGATAAGAACGTAACGCTTAGTGATTTGGAGCATGTAATAAATGATAGGAGTAGAAAAGAAAATTCTCCCATAAAGAACACAAAATCACGTTTAGGGCAAACAGTTTCCTGGAAAAAACACAAGTATTTTTATTATTAGACACTCTGTTCTGAGAGGGGAACTTTTGTAATGGTTAATAAAATGGCAGTTGCCGATTTGTTTTAAAAAGGGGGAGTAAGAATCCCAAAAATGCAGTAACGGAAACCAACAGACACTGAATTCAAAAATCGAGCGCCAAAAAAAAAAGAAAAAAAGAGAAGCGGGAATTTTCAGTAGTTGTGAGGATGACAAGCATGAGTCGTCACGCAACAAGTCAGCTCCATAATCAGCAAATGAAAGAAGATAAAATATGAACTATTATTACCACAATATAAAAGAAAGGACTATGCCCTGTATGCTGTTCTACATTTCTGTAACTCTATTTAATACAGATTGTTTATTCTAATATGACTCCGTTATTTTTCCATTGTGTTGAGTTTTGTTTAAAGTTAGTAAGTTGTGTACAACCTATATATAAAATATATATAACACCAACTTGCTACAATATAATATGGGCATGTATTTACCAAAACTTATTTTAAAACACAATAAGGAGTCTCTAATGTGGCATACTCAAATTTTGAGTGAATATAATGCAAGGTTGTTCCGTATTCTATGTATTGATGATTTTGGGTAATGTGACATAAGCAGTGACGTAATTTTGGTTACAGACAAATTAAGACTGAACCTTCATTATTAATAGATGATTTGTTTAACTTGATGCATATCAATTTTATTTTGTATAATATGCACCCCTAATGTTTAGGTTTAAAAATCTGGAAAAAAAGTGCATGTTATACACAAGTAATTATGGTAACTAGTAGAACCTGTGGATATACTTCAGTATGACAATTTAATTATTACAATGTTTGATATGTTTACAGCTATTGCAATTATTTCAATATGTAAAAAGTGTAATAATTTTGATTTAACTCTCACTCACTTATTTCTTTCTTTCCTTCTTTTCATCTTTTCATCATGTTCGTTTGACAACACTGATATGAAATAAGAATTTGGCAGATAAGCAATACCAGATAATCATGATTTATATTTTTGCATTTCATCTTGGATGATTTGGAAGATCTCATTTTTAACCTGATGGTGTTGCAAGATGATAACAGCCATACAATTAAACTCTCATTTTTTTTCTTTCTTGTCTTCTTTTCATTAGGTTTGATTGAAACAGATTAGCATTATCACTTCAGCACACTCACCCCCTCTCTCTATCTTTCCCCTACTTTCTTTCTTTCATATTATATTTTTTCTGTGTAGCATGTCCTTTATCTTCCCTTTCTTTCTTCGTAATAAAAACAGAATAGTACATCATTTAGCTGAGGTGATCACACTCATAAGAAATAAGAATTCAGCAGATAAGCAACACCAGATAACCAGAATTTACATTTTTTAATTTCATCTTGGACAATTTGGATGGTCTCATTTTTAACCAGAGGGTGTTGCAAGATGATTACGGTCATACAATTAAGGAACACAAATATTAATATATAGATTAGAATATTTAGTTACAATAAAAATGTCTCACTTAAAAGATATTCCAATGAACTTACTTTTGATTTGAAAGCAAATTGATAGCAATTGCAGATCCAATAACTTCCTGAATATCGCTTCCAATAATGGCCAGTTCCATCATGATCCAAAGAAGGAGACGTGGAACTTTGGGATATTCCTTATAGCACATCTGGGCAAGGTTCATTCCTGTGATAAACAAAGAACATTTGGTTTAGATTCCAATATAAAATATCTCAAAATTCCATTCTCTAATTTAACCAATCAACCTCTAGAAATTTTCATATTTCCTTGACCATTAAGAGGCACTTTTTGTGTAATGGTTATCATCATAGGAAATGGAGATGGCAACCAGAGTTCAAATTTTGAATAAAGCTGTTTGAATTTCACAGTGTTAACACCCATGGGAAAGGTATGCATCCAACCATTCTCCCCTCCAGCTATGGGTAAATAGTAGGGCAGATTTTTTTGACAACCAGTCCAAAAGGAGGAAATCTTTGAATTCAAACCTGTTAAACTCTACTAAAAAAATTGGGTAATCTAAACATTAGCTACATAAATGAGAGTAATCTCCCTTTGTTTATTTCACTTTGAAGAAGCCATATGTTTTGGTCGGCCATTTTCATTTCATCGTAAATCTACACTGAAAATACGAATTTGTTCGAATCAATACAACTTGCGCATTATTTGAAATGAGCTTAATTGTTATTAAGAACACATTTTATGATATTTTCGTGTTAAAACATGCAGTTGTATTGATTATGGTGAAATGAAAATGGCCGTTCAAAACATATGGCTTCCTCAAAGTGAAATAAACAAGGGGAGATTACTCATTTATGTAGTTAATGTTCAGATTACCAAAAATTGACCTTGTGTCACATCCTGATCATGTGGAGAGGTTGGTAAATAAACATATATCACATGACTGAAGCAGTTGGTAAATGGTGTAGTGATACACTGCGCATTGTTTCACTCTGTATGTGATTTGAAAGCCACACAGATGAACATGCAATGTAGTCTGATTTGGAAACTTATTCTTTACTAGTTCAAACTGGGCCATAATGGACCATTTGGCTATAATGGACCATTTGGCCATAATGGACCATTTGGCCAAAAGCTAAAGATGCAGTTGATCACAGTTATCAAATGGTACAAAAAAAATGGTTCAAAATATTTCCTATTATTTCCTATAACTCCAACATAAACAAAGGGGAACCACTCTTGACTGATAAATTATTTATTTATTTTCCCATTACCCTAACCCTAAACCTAAATTCATCTTATTTTTTCCTAGTAGATCAATAAATAAATAAATAATTTATCAGTCAAGAGTTGTTCCCCTTTGTTTATGCTGGAGTTATTAGAAATAACCAAAAAGTGGTACAAAATTTGGCTTGGGTTGCCAGAACTTCAATAATCAGGCAAATTTTTTGTTCATGTCATTAACATATTTGACTGTTTATTTTTGTAGTGTTCAAAATTCATTTTAATTTTAAATTAAAAGTATCAAGTGAAACATATTAAAAATGAATATGGAGGGGCATGGTGTAATGGTTAGAGTTGTAGGAAATGGACTCGTCAACTAGAGTTCAATTCCTGGACGATGCTGTTTGCATTTCACATGGCGCTAATACCCATGGGAAAGGTATGAATCCAAATCTCCCTTCAGCTATGGGGAAATAACAGGGCAGACTGGGCTCTTTAACCATGGCTAAGTAACCAGTCTAGGAGAAGGAAAACTCTGAATTCAAACCTGTTAAATTCTGCTTAAGAAATTGACCTTGTGTTACATCCTGCTCGTGTGGAGGGTTTGGTAAATATATATATATGTGACTTTGACATATATACCTATGTATGTATTTACGAGCTAAAATTCCCTTTTGTTTGTAGGTGCTGATGAAGTGGTTAAGACTGACTGATGATGAATTGGTCGGGTTTCGATCCTGGGTGGAGGTAGCCTGCGAAGTCTAGCCACACTGAGGAGACGTGTTACGTCGAAACATGGTGTCGGTGGATGACATATATATGCCTAAAACTGTAGATTCCTGATGTCATGTTCCAAGCCACAGAAGCAAATCTGGTGAGAAACACTTGGAGAATATCAGGTGAGCTTGGCATCAAGAAAATAAATACTTTCTGAATATTAAAATGAAAGTGAAAGTAGATTTAAAGTAATTTAATCATAGTAGTTAGCTCGCTGACACATTGTGCATTGCTTCGCTTCCTATGTGATTTGATGATCAGGCAAGGTCAGGTAGGCCTAAAACAATGGATTCTGAGGCAGTACTCTAAGCTCTAGAGGCAAATCTGGTAAGTAGCACTTAGAGAGTATCAGGTGAGCTTCGCCTCTCACAGTCCAGTGCAGTTAGTCTACTTCACAAACTCGGCAAAAGCATCCAGAGCTACTGAATTGTACTTCACTTTACCAAAATAAAAAACAAGAAAAAGATAAATAGTAAAAACTCTTAATTTTTATAATAAGGCTTATTTACCTGTAACACTCCCTAGTCGAGCGGCAAGCATTTGAAGGAGTAATCCCATCACTGTGGACCAGAACAGAACCCATAATATCTAAAATGAACAAAAGATACACACATACAGAGATATCTCTTTCATACATTAAAAATATAATTAATAACAAATTGTTATTACTCAAGTATCAGAGTTAACAGAGAAATTATAGAAAGAAAAACTACAAGCATTAAGGATAGGGAAAAAGGTTTACTAAGCAAAGATACAAGGTGAACAGTGTAATTAGCAATTGCTAGCTTGAATTAACAAGTCCCATGAGATCTCGTTTCTCTCTTCTGAGGTTTTGTCAGATATTATAGGAAAATCAGGTGAGTTCATTCTCATTATTTAGGTACTAAATTTTGTAACTATTATTATCAATTTTGTTTAGTATTTTTTTTTTATCTTTAATTTTTGCTTCATTTTTTTTTATTACATATAAAAAATGTATAAGAAAATATATTTGTATGGGGAAAAAAAAATTTTTGAATAGAAATAAATTTACTTAATTTTGACAAAAGGATGCATTATTCTGGATTAAGACTTATTTTTATATGATTGATCTTAATGGCTTGTCAACCTGTTTAGGGTTATTTTATGCCTTAACATAGCACATTTGTATTCATTGTACATTCATATTTACATTTTTGTATAGTTGTTTCTCAAGAGTTTTTTTTTCTTATGCCAGCCACAGGAAAACTGCCAGGAGAAGCAGATACCACTTCACACAGCATTCATAGATCTAACAAAGGCATTCGACCTGGTCATTCAAAGTGGACTCTTTAAATTGCTGCAGAAGATTGGCTGCCCACCCAGACTACTTGGGATCATCATCTCCTTCCACAAAAATATTCACAGCACAGTCTGTTTTAATGGTGCAACATCTGAGGTATTTCCAGTCAGCAGTGGAGTGAAGAAGGGCTGTGTCCTTGCACCTATGTTGTTCAGGATCTTTTTCTCTATGCTTTTCCAGTACACCCTCAGGGACTGCAGCAAAGGAGTCAACGTACACACCAGAGCTGATGGCAAGTAGTTCAACATCGCTTGCCTTCAAGCTAAGACTAAAGTCACAAAGGTTCTCATTTGTGAAATGCCGTTTGCTGACGATGCAGCCTTGACATCACACACTGAGAAGGGCCTGCAACAGCTAATCAGTCACCTCACACATGCTTGCAAGGAGTTTGGACTTACCATTAGACTAAATAAAATAAGTCATGGTGCAGACACTACTCTGAACATCACTATCAATTGGTGCAGCCTGGAAACAGTGGAGAGCTTAAATCACCTTGGGTCCACCATTGCCAATCAGTCTCCATTGATACTGAAGTCATTGAAAATATGATGTAAATAACTAAGGGAATTTTGACTTCAGAGTGTGACATAGTTTTTCCATTATGATAAAGATGATTTTAATTTTTCTAAAGTGTCCTGATAAGTCGCTTTGGTGTCCCCAATGAATATTCTAGGGACAACGGGACACTGTTAATCTCGATCCCAAGTAAATACGTACCTTGTACTTTGCAATGGCGCCAGTTTGTAGATCTGATTCGATGTTTCCTGGATCGAGATAAGCAATGCTCATCAGGAAACCTGGTCCTGTGAAATACAATAATTTCCTGCAACTGAAACATCCTGGCTGAAAATAAAAAACATGAAAAATTAAATAACAATTACAATATATATATATATATATATATATATATATATATATATATATATATATACAAGGTGTGTCAAAAAAGTATCAAGATTGAAGCTATATTTACTAAGATAGAAATGAAGAATGAATGGAATGTTATTTTTTTTTCAGATTACAAGGTGTGTCAAAAAGTTTTAAAAATCTCAAGACTTTTTTGATTGGTTTGGTTTGTTTTGTTTTACGGCATATCAACCTCAGTGGGTCATTTAATGCCAATAAAGTTTTGAAATAAATCAATTCTTAATGGATAATACAATTTTTTTATAAATACATTTTTCTATTTAACCCATAGATGGGACCCGAACAGGTACTACCACTCCGGGTCAGAGTGGACCAGGGAGCAATGGTGATGAAGGGGTGCTCCACATTCCCCAAACCTCCAAAACTGGAACCTCACCATCAGATAGAGTTTAACGTCATTCCCAGGACATGTAGACCCGCAGCCACCGCCTTCTAGCACCCATATGATAAAAGGGGGTTGGGGCTTGCCATAAGAGCAATAGGGTTGGGAAAAATCATATAGGTGCTAGGGCTTGATGTGACCAGCCGATTGATCGGAGGAGGCCTCTCTGACCGCCCGTCTAGCCCAAGATAGGGCCAAAGTGGAGTATTGCACGTCATGAACTGCTCATCCACCTGGGCTCTATCCTTACGCATCACGGGTCGCCACCCACGGCCAACAGGTGGCCCCATTGGGGGAGTCTTACCCCTCTGCAGAGGTGCAGTCGGTGCATTCTAACGCCCCAGCTGACAGGGCGGAAGACTTTTTTAACACACCTCATATATATATATATATATATATACATATATATATACACACACACACATACACATGCAGGGTATCCATAAAGTCCTGCAACAGGTTTAAAATCTATCAACAAAGATAGTGGTCATGTTGAAGTGCGACAATCAAAAAGTACATCAATAATAAAATTTTAAGAGTTTAACTTTTATGTGTAAATGTCTATCATTTGTACAATGTGAGGTATTAAATTTTCAACTTTAAAACTGTTGCAAGACTTTGTGACCACCTTGTATATATGTCAAGTTTATAAAAATATAACAGTACTGGGATTTTTTGAAGCATGAAAAATAAATGAGCTAATATTTAAGAAATACAGTTAACCTACTCACTCTGTTCAGGTTAATAGTGTAAGCGGTGCTAAACTTGGGAGATTTATATATAGTGATTTGATGGATTTAGGCTTTTTTTTACAAGGGAGAACTAATTCACTGTAATATTTTTATTAAATGCTGCTTTTAGTGGTATCTAAAGAAATTGGGTAATTCTTAGATTGTGAGGAGTCGTAGGTAATTGTATTTATCTATTTTTTGTATGTTAACTGATGAGAGGGGAAGTAAATATTGGTATAATATTGGTATATATATATATATATATATATTAGTGCTAAAACATCACAAAATACCATATGTTGATCAATAATATTAATTTTTTTTATTACTCAATCAAATAAGGTATTTTCCTTTCACAAAAATTATTTCTAACAATTTTCAAAAAAAAAAAAAAAAAAAAATTACATCACACGTTTTAAATGGGGACACCAACATTACTCAGCATTTTAAATTGTCTTTTTCACATATTTGAATATCAACAAAAGCCACCACATACCAAAAGCAGAGGCTTGCGAACTTTTGTTCATTAATAATTTCTTTTTCTTTAAACAAACGAAGACTCTGAAGAAGGTTTGTTAAACAAACTGAAACACTGCAGTCAGCTTATTAAACATCACTTGTCAATGAAACTTGTGTGTTTTCATTTTTTATAAAATTATACATACATACCTATATCCATCCATCTATATATATATATCAAGATATTTTTGAAGGCAAAATAATGCAAATTTATGTTGAAAAACATATTTATTTAGATTTCTTTTTTTCTTTTTTTTTCTCTTAATATTTTCGGAGTTAAAATCCATCTTCAGAGAGTTCTTATAGAGTTGAAAAGTTTCCATCCGTGTTTGTTAAATCAACTGTGGTCTAATTCCGTTGAATTTGATGGAGATTTAAAATTCGGCAGAGATCGTAAAGTTCCGTTAAGTCCCGTGAGTTGTTGTATTTGTGGGAAGTTTGAAATCATTTAAGATATATTTTTTTTCCTTTTAAATTTTTTTATATAAAAACAATAATAATTCCCCGCTCCGGGCATATTGAAATAAAGATTTTTTTGTTTTGTTTTTATACTGTGTTAGAAGCATTAATTATAAAATCTCTGCTGAATTTTAAATCTCCATCAAATTCAACGGAATTAGACCACAGTTGATTTAACAAACACAGATGGAAACTTTTCAACTCTATAAGAACTCTCTGAAGATGGATTTTAACTCCGAAAATATTAACAGAAAAAAAAAGAAAAAAAAGAAATCTAAATAAATATGTTTTTCAACATAAATTTGCATTATTTTGCCTTCAAAAATATCTTAATACATTTTATAATTAATGCTTCTAACACACTATAAAAACAAACAAAAAATCTTTATATATATATATATATATATATATATATATATAGTGATTGCCACTTCTTCACAGAAGAAGGCCATTTCTACAAGTATTTTGGTTGTGAGCACTCAGGTGGCCCACAGATCCAACTTTGTTTTTTATGTACCCTGTCACACATGAGCCCCTTCCCTGTTTTCCTCTTGTATGCGATTGCACGTGTCTTGAGAAGCCCAGCCTGTGACAGGCAGGCCCTGCCACACAGGTCACATATATGGTCAGTCTTAAGTGTAGGAAATGTGTCCATGATGTCTGTTATGTGCTGCCACTTCAGGATGGAGTGCTCGGGTCATCTTACCTCAACCCACTTACAGCTACCATCGGCCTGCCCTGCCAAAAGAATGTGAACCCAGCTCCCATTTCTGTCAGTTGGTCCTCATCGCTGAAGCGGACTTTTGCAAGGGCACTTGATGTCTACCCCATATTGAGAGTTCCTTTGCCAGGATACCAGTTTGTTGTTCAGAGTTTCCCGGTCCCTCAAGATCGAGAATTGTCTGAATATTCCAGGTGGCTATTGTTAGCCTAGTATGAGCAGCTACCATACCGCAGGTTGCTGGCCAGCTTGATAGGTGAACAGGCATTTGTTTAGGCCACCTTTTCCAGGCCCTTCCCAGATGTCTGAGTAAACACTGCTACCCAAGGGGCTGCTCAGTCACTTACAACCTCGCCGAAACACGTTGCTGTTCAGTCAACAATGAAATAGTGTTAGATGGGTCAAGAACCGTGTCAAGTGTAGATTCACAGCTGTATGCTTCCAGGCAGACAAGCCTGCAAATGTCACCCATTCCATCGCCATGGGACTTGTAGAAATATCTGCACATGTTGACATGTGCACTTGTGCGACATGCACCACATGCTCTCCTTCCCCAAAGTCCAGTATCAGTGATAAGCTGAGGCAAGACGAATGAAAGGCTTTGGGGAGCACAGGTGGATGATCTGTCAAGATCTACGGGTCCACCACACCGAGACCCCCCCCCCGCAACAAACCTTAGTTTAAAAAAAGTTTTAACTTAGTATAAGTCCACAGGTACCATTTTCTATTAAATAAGTGTCTGATAAAGTTAAAAACGCTAAATAGAGAAATAAATGCAATATATTATGACAAATTAAAAACAATACAATTTGCAGGCATTTTCTAAATATAGAAAGATAAATAACAGTTACTTAGCTTTTTTCTTTACGGCTAAGTAACTGTTATTTATCTTTCTATATTTAGAAAATGCCGGAAAATTGTATTGTTTTTAATTTGTCGTAATATATTGCATTTATTTCTCTATTTAGCGTTTATAACTTGTGTCAGCTTTACTACCTTATCTGACTTATATCTTGACTGAATCTTTACTGTTTCAATGGAGACATGGCTGACTATAACTGGGTGGGGTGGAGAGCATATGTTTGGATTTTGGATAATTCTACTTATCTTAAAACCAAAAGGCCGAAAAATAAAAATGTATTTTTTTTTATGTTTCCCTGTAAAATGAAATAAAAGCAATATATTATGACAAACTAAAAATGTATGTAAGTATATAAAAAATTGAAAGAAAAAAACAAGGTGTTCAGATGGATGTTATTTTAATGTAGGAATCGATGTTATAACGTTTCAGTTTGTTTAGCAAACCCTTATCAGGGCATTCATTTATATGGGGAAAAAAAAAAATTTAAAAAACAGTAAATTGTAAGTTTTTTTATTTTTTTTATAGTATGTTGCAGCTTCTGAATATTTCCCAGAAATGAAAAAGAGACAGAAGTTATTTTCGAACTGTGTGACACAATTTGTTTGAAATTATTTTGGAAAATTTTTTTTCCTGTTATGTTTTAATAAAATGATTTGATCATGAATTAGGTGGTGGTTTAACTTTGTGTGAAATTTCTGGATAGTTGAAATATAAGAAGACTATTCATTTACATTAACACGAGATCACTTGAAAACTTTGCTCTAATTGGTCCTTAAAGAATGGTAAACAGGATAGATATTCTTCTTTCCAGGAAAACTAAAGAGAGAACTAAATATGATTGGCTCAGTTATGACATCACCAAGTGAGATTGTAACAGGAACTGTTATACAGCCTTATAATAATTTATAACAATAATAATTTCTTCTTACTATAATTATTTGTGTATAACAGGCATGTCAAACAAGCGACCCGTGGGCTGCATGCAACCCTCAGCAAGCATAAGGGCAGCCTGCACACAAAGTGCGCTCTCATATGGTGCTTTTAGAGTACCCCAGATTTAAAAAAAGTCTTTTTTCAAAAAGTTCCTGGGCAAAAATGGTCATTTATTTTCCTTATGGTTACTAGCAAATATATGCACCCTCCGGGTGCAAGTATTTAAGTTTTAATGTAATAAAATATTATATTAAATTAGATAGGCTAATGAAACTAAATAAAAATGCAGATAAAAAGATTTGAAACAGAGGGGGTATAATCGAAAAATAGAACAATTGAATCTTATTCTTCCATCACTCTAGTCTTTCATTGTTATTTTTTCTAAATTAAGTATTTAGTTAAAAGGGGAAGTGAAGAATAAAATGACAGTTATTTTTTCTTGTTAATGGATTTCATTTAAGATTCATTGAAGAGATTTTTGCTTATATTCATTAAAATAAAACCAAACAATTAGAAGTCAGTAATACTAAGCACATATTTATCAAAATCGCATTTTTAATATCAATATGCAAATTAGCCTTCCCGTTCACACTGTAGACTGCTATTTTGTTGTATATATAAATATAATTGCATGTTGTTAGTATGCAGATATGGTCAACAGTATTAATAATGTAAAACAATTTTATTAATAATTGAAGGTTTAAAAGAATGAAACCATGGAGAATTTGATGTAAATAATTAAGGTAATTGTGACTTGAGTAGTGATATAGTTTCTGTTACAGACAGAAAAACACACAATCTCCATTATAATAAGATATGTGGTTAATGAACAGAGTTTGTTATCAATGCATTGTCTCTTGCCCTTCCTATGACTTGTGGAAGGAGGAGACTAATTTAGTCAAGGAAAGGGAGTGAGTCTTTCCTCTTACCTTCTGCTTTCAATGACAGTTGTATGTTTTATTATTTGAACTTGGCCAGTAATAATCTTTTTTCCTTTCTTTTTAACAAAATTTTTTTTATTTTATATATATATTCATAGGCGGCTACAAGTGCAACTACCCTTCTTGCTACGTCATCGTCTCCTACTTCAAGTAGATGCTGAAGACAAGTCAGTGGTCGGTTCGGCTTAGAACAGTAAGGACCAAAAGAGTTAACTCAGATAACCTGAAATTTACAAAATCTCCTACAAGAAACACCCGAAGAAAAACCTTCACAAAGAATTCGGAACAGCAGTAAAAAGAAAGCTTTCCAAAATTAATTCATCAATCCATCTCTGCCGATAAAACAATAGGTTGACGGGCTTTCCAGAAATCCTGAAATTCAACTTTAAACCACAAAGAAATTGACACTTCGAAATGATTCTACGAATACATTTTAAGATAACTATTTGCATCTTCAAGAATTCAAGCAACTATTACCTTTCAAAACTACTACAGGAATTCAAACCACTATTATGAACTTTGTTACACAGACTCTTAAAGTTAAGTTTACCTGCAAATAACTATAAATTTGCAACTACTCTACTCCTCCTCCTTCACCTTTACTCTTCTTCGATCTCTTCTTTTATCTTTCCTTTTTGTTGGTAATTAAAATTATTAAATTATACTTGTGTTTTGCTGCCTTGTCTTTTCATTCAGAATTCCGAACTTGAAAATTGCGGTACTTAAATTCCCTATTTAGATATTTCCCAATATACATATAATATTGGAATTATTTCCCCAGTATATTAAGAATGGTAATTTGCCAGTATATTGGAACTAGAAATTTATCCCTATGTGAGAATGAATACCATTATAACCCCTTGGTGTTAATTTTTTCATTTATAATATATAATGTGGTTATTTTGCATATTGGTTTTGATAAAACCGGGTTTAATGAATAATTACTTGGTGCTATTGATCTCTAATATTATTTTATCCTCCAACGTATTAAAATCAATTTATGAATAATTTTATATAGTAATATTTTAATCATATTTTGATTGCTTTACTATTAGTATATTCTTGCTAGTTTATCTAAGATAGTCCTTTATAGGCTTTTAAAATCAGATTTTACTTTTTTTTCTCCAATCCGACATCATACTGTTAACGTTAGATTTCAATAGTCATTAAATCAACCATTCAAGTTAAACGAGATAAGAAGAAAAAAAAGTAAAGGTAACGAAAATATTGTGTGTGTGTGTACAGTGTGGGAAGAAGTCCTGATTTAACAGCTGTAAGCTTGAAGAAATAAACTTTTTATTTTTTATTCGAGTTAAAAAACAGTTAAATCATATTAATGAGGATTCATTTTTTCAGTTTCAATCAAAAATATTTACCTAATGAAAAACATTTGCCTAATGAAAAAAGAAGTGAAAGAAAGCCTTGAAGCAGAACATTTTGCCACGTTCGTTCTTCCGTAGAAAAACGATACAGAAACCTAAATTCATCGAAAAAATCTTTAGTCGGCCTTCGAGGGAAAGCTATTTTAATCGTCTTTTTCTTGAATTTGAGATTTCTCAATTCTATCATTCAAAGTTTGTTTCACAAATGCACGTGTGAGTATAAATACATATATTTGATTAGTTTGTTTATTATTTTTTAAAAAGTATTTAAAGCTTTTTTTTAACATCTACAAAATCAAGGAAAAGTTAGTACTCGATAGATTTCTCCGAATAGCTTATTAACGTTATTTTTAAAAACATCTTTAAAAATGTTTAAATTTTTATTTGTTATTTTTTTTAATTTAGACTTTTGGGTGTTTCTAGATAGTAGCATACCGATGGATATTTATGTTAATTTTGTTTTAATTAAAAAAAAACTCAAAAAACAAAAAACAACTTATAATAATACTTTTACATTCACCGTCAAGATAAAAGTAAGTTTTTTTTTATTTACTTTAATTTTATTTATTGAATAGTTAGGATAAAAGTACCTCTTCAACTAACTACAATTAGGACAGTGATCGTATTTTTCGGGGTCTTTTTTCTCACAACTTCTAAAAAAGTGTCGAGTTATGGCTGATTACTAGGTACCACCAATTTGACCCTGTGCAATTTACCCCCCCCCCTACATTTAACACAATGAAACTTGCAGAAAAAATAATATTTTCTTGAAAAAAATTTTCCATTCGAAAGAAAAAACATTAAACAAACTCCTGATGATTTTTTAAATTTTTTATCAGCTTACGAAAATAATGAAAATTATGATTGAAAAACAATGTTTTCATTTTTGCACTGTTAAATCAACTGAAATTTAACGTAGCTAAAAACAAGTTACGATAAGAGGATTTTTTAAAAATTCTATGAAAAATCAGTTAATAATCTGATTTTCCCAAAAATTTCCATAAATGTTTACCATTGGATGTAAATACATCTGAAATAGTTTTTTTCTAAAATATATTAGGGGAAATATTTTTTACGAGGTCTATTCCACCCCCCCCCCTATTTTATTTTATGAGATAAAAAAATGACGCGTCAGAAAATTTTTTTTTCTTTTTTTCTATAAAGATAAGAGTCTGAATAACTATATCAATGAAATTGTATGAATGTACGAGGTCTAGTTTTTTGAGGAAAAATTAATGAAATCGGAAATAAAAAGTGCAAAAAAATGTCATAATATTAATATTTGAAAACTTTTTTTTGCTTTTATAATTGGTATGTACTATATTCTATTAAATTGTCAACAACAAAAAAAAATTTTTTAAGAAATTAATTTTTAAGAGATTTTCAATCTTTTGTGTGATTAAATATTTTTATTTTCTGCGTGAAATAAATTAAATTTTTCACGGATATTTAAAAATATGAATTTTCTAATTCAGGTGCACTAAACATTGGTCCGATACGAGCTCGATTAATATTTTTAAAAGAATTTGTAATTTTTATTGTTGAATAATAATGTGTGATCCTTAGAATGTACGGAAGAGCATTGCTGACATATCTGTTTTTCAAAGAGACGAGACGCTTCTAAGTAACCGAAGTTTGTTCCTGTTAGGCTGACAGTGTTAGCGTGAAAAAAATTATTTTATTTAACTTTTTTCAATAATTAAAATAAAAAGTAAGTATAATAGATTATTTTATCAGTTTTTCTCTTAGAAAAAATATTCAAATTTTCATTCCATACTTTTACGGGTTAATCGTAAAAGGGAAATAATTTGTAACTTTTCTGTCTATATTACGGTCTGAAAATTACCCTTTGGCATGTAATACGGGCAGGTTTGTTTATTTTTTAAGATAACGATGTAATTTTTCCCAATCGGATAATTTGATCTTTGAATTAACTATTTTTCTTTGTAACAACCCTGTACGATCTTTTTTTTTTACAAGATTTTTGATAAACAAAGTTCGGAAATATCTATTTCCGTTTTATTCAAAATGGCATAAACGGTTTGGTGGTACCTACTGATTACCGATTTATAACTTTAGGATTTAATTGTTCAGAAACAAAAGTGATTACGGAAACTTACTCATCTATCTGAAATGAAGGTAAATATTAGGTAAAAAAGGACTATTTGCTTGTAAATTCCTACCATAAAATAAACTGAACCCTCATTTTATGTCCGTGTTTTTGCAATAAATGTTTTATATTTCTTGCACCCGTTATTTTACAATATTAAATATATATTTTTTTATTGCAGCCCTAGGTCTGATGGTACCAAAAAATATTACCAGCAGTAAATGTTTAGTTTTAAAGTGGGGGCTCGTTTTACAATTTAGGCATAAATTGGATCCTCCTTTTATGACCGTAATTTTGTTTTTTCGTCGACGATGATTAAAATCTGACGTTTTTATTTTAGAGTACCAAAGCCAAAAAGAAAAGAAATAACAACAACAAAAGGTAATATTCAACTTTTTACTCGTAAATTCCTACCATAAAATTAAGTTTGGGTATTTTATGGTAGGAATTTACAAGTAAAAAGTTGAAGTGTAAAAACGAACCCCCACTTTAAAACTAACCATTCTCCTAAAATAAAAACTTTTAGAATATAAACATTGAAGTGAATATTAAAATAAATAAATAAAATATATTTAATATTGTAAAATAACGGGTGCAAGAAAAATAAAACATTTATTGCAAAAACACGGACATAAAATGAGGGTTCAGTTTATTTTATAGTAGGAATTTACGAGCAAATAGTCCTTTTTTACCAAATACAAATGTGTTTTGTATAATTGTACATTATATATCATAGAATCAACGAACATTTTTATGGGTTAGCTATTCTGTACATTGAAGTACAGTACAAAGAAGTTTTGTCTGAACTTAAGAAAAAAACAAAAAGAAAAAAACTAAATTGAAAATTTTTTTATAAACTGTTAAACAAAAATACGGAAATATTAAGAATTTTAAATTCTAAGTTATTTCTTATGAGTATGACAACGAGACTGCGTTAGAAAAGAAGAAAAATTAATCGCAAAAAATGTTTCAGTTGGTACAAATGTAGAATAGTGTACAAGAGATGATATGATTAGAATCACATTTTACGTATAAATAGCATTAATTTACGGAAACTCTCGAAGTAGCCTAATCTTAAGGTTTCGGGCATTTCCGTGAAATATAATGAATGTAATGCTTTTTATACGTAATTGTTTTCATCAAATTGACACACACACACACACACACACACACACACACACACACCTATTAGTCCAGCGGATGAGAAAACTTAGAAAATGATTTCATATTATATTATTATTTAATATATTATAATTTAATAATGATATTTTAAAAATTCAATAATTATTTCATTTGAATAAAATAACAAGTTAGTACTACATAATGTATTCTGTAAATTATCCCCACAATTTACGAAATCAGACTTTGTTAAATGAAGTTAGTTAACAAAAAACAGTGTTTGTGTTTTTAAAACACGCTATTAAAAGATTAAAAAAAAATTATTAACAACAGTTTCTTCATAGAAATAATACAGTGTTATTGTTATTGATTTCTATGAAGAAACTGTTATAATTTAAAAAAAAATCTTTTAATAGCGTGTTTTGTTAACTAACTTCATTTAACAAAGTCTGATTTCGTAAATTGTGGGGATAATTTAATGTTTAAATTAAAACGTATTAAAAATTAATCACAGATGTATTTACTATTATTTTGCTTTTTTTTTTTTTTTTTTTTTTTACTGATGCTCATTATGTTACTACTTTTAAAAATGTGGCCTTAAATAATCGATTTAATTAATTTTAATTCGTATTATTATTACTACTTACTACTAGTAGTTATTATTATTATTATTATTATTATTATTATTAGTAGTAGTAGTAGTTTTAAGCTGCAAGTGAATCAGTTTCTCAAACCCTAGAAATAATTTTAATGTCACGAAGACCCTCTGCATAAAAACTATTGTATAATTAATAATTATACAATAGTTTATACAATTATTAATTATATTAATCGAGTGTGCACTATTATATTTATTATTGTTTCTTGCACCGGTTCAGAAACTATCCCCACTAAATAATTTGTTTAGTGGCCTTGTGCCAGACTATGTTAAGAGTTATCCAAAATGGCAGGTATTCAAATTTTGCAGAAAGAAACTTAACGTAAGAAAGTTTATTTTGTGTTTTTTTTGTTTCTTTTTTTTTTTTTTTGCCAAATTTTGAAACAGAAACCTTTAATACACTGTAGTGTAAAGATTGGTTTGATTTGATTTTTTTTATTTATCAATTTTTTAGATCGAAGTTAATTTTAAGAAAAATAGCTTCATTTCTTTAAAAAAGTGACTTCTAGCAAAACGCACGTGACAGTACACACCTTAGTTTATAATATCGAGTTTTTATTTATTTAATTTTACTTTTTGAGTCTAGAAGATGAATGCTTCAAAAATATTAATTACAAAATAAATAAAAGGAACAAAGCGAAAAATAAATATAGATAAATAAAATTTTTAAAAATCGAATATAGAAAACTGAAAAAAGTTAAGTAGTTATTTACTAAGATTTCCTTAGTTGTAGAACAATGCCGGTGTATGGGGCACCCAGTGAGACTCGAACTCACTAATAATGGTTTGTTAGTCTAGCTTGTTAACCATCACACCACACTAGGCATTTTACTTGTCCAGGATATCCTGCTGGGGAAATGTTTGTGTAAATATATAAAATTTAAAAAATTGTAAAAATTCACCATCCAGATAAAAGTAAGTTTCAGTTATTTCCTTCAGTATTTTTATTTTATTCTATTTTATTTACTAAACGGTTACATTTTAGTTCCGAAAATTATGAATCGGCTAAATTGTTTTATTTGTTTTTTAAAAATCCGTAAGCAATAAAAGATGAGGTTTCTTTTAAAAGATATTTTTTCTTCTCAAAATTCAGAAGAAAGAAACAGCAGTCGATTTTGTGCTGTGTACATTTTTTGTCTTCAAAAAGCGAGCATTACAATTTAGAGAATTTATAAACATAAAAAAACACGTGTTATTACGCTTTTGGATCACCATACCTAAGAAAAATTCGGTGATATTGATAGTTAGTAACTATTTACGTAGACAAAAACAACTTAGCACAAATTACAGTTCTGATTACTACAGAAACTGGTTTTTGTTTCTTTTGTTGTTGTTTTTTTCTTCTTTTGTTTATTTCCTAGAAATCTGGGATCTATTCTATGTATAAAATATTAAAAACAAACGATGTACATTTTAACAATATTTACTATTTACTGGTTATCATCAAGATACGCACTTCCGAATTTTTCAGCTATTTTATTTTTTCAAGGAATGCACGCTTCAAATTAGTAGCAGAAGCCAGCCTCATGTGCTCTTTTGATCTGTTTTCATTGGAAAAAACAAATTTATTCTTTATTTGAATGCTTAAATAATTTTGTTTAACCCTTTGCCTACTTTAAACTGCTCACAGTGGCTATCCCTCCCGTACGATCATACCATTACTGATGGCTGCGGCTCTCACACGTATCACTTTTTTACACTGAAAAATCATTCCGTGAACACCCCGCTTTCTTTTGTTTTATCTGTGAATCAACCCTGAGACTTGTACTTGATCTTTTTGCAATATAGAACTTTAAAATATCCCAACATACAGGTAAAAAATACCAAGAAAACTTAATACAGCCGTAGAAGAAATTTGGTAGACAAAGAGTGAGATTTCTTTGAAAATACCAAAGTTTTAAAAGATGCCTGTCAAAATACGTCTATGTGCTGTTATCCAGTCAACATTTTTAAATGTATTTTCTTTTATTTTGCTTTTAAATAATTAAGTGTTTGTTATATACTAAGCTTTTTTTACATATGGCATACAAGATTGGAACTTAGCTTGTTTACAGTACCTGGTGTTACTTATAGTGGTCACCCATCAGATACTGAACAGGTTCATCGCTGCTTAACTTCGGTGGAACTCTGGTGGCTGAACAGTCCATGACATGTAACACTCCACTTTGGCTCTTACTTAAGCTAAATGGGCAGTCAGAGAGGCCCCTTCCGATCAATTGGCTGGTCATGTCAAACCCTAGCACCTATATGATTTTCCCGACCCTATTGCTCTTATGGCAACCCTGAAACCTTTTATATATGTGCTAGAAGGTGGTGGCTGAGGGTCTTAGTATCCTGGGTATGATGTTAAACTGCATCTAATAGTGAAGTTCCATTCCTGGAGCTCTGGGCAGTGTGGAGTACCCCTTCATTGCCATTACTCTCAGATCCATTCTGACCCAGAGTGGTAGTACCTGTTAGGGTCCCATCTATGGGTTAAATAGAAAAAAAAATGAGTTTTGAAAATTGTGTTAAAAAAAAAAATGTAGTTTTTAAATAATTTTGAATACCCATCCAGCACAAATAGAACAAAACGTCTTCAGCATGAAATAACCCAACAAGAAATCCAACCAACCAAGCTTCAGGTTGCTTACACTACCTAGTGTTATTTGTCTGAATTTTTAAAGATAAGGCTTGATATTTTGTATTATTTAATTTTTTCAGACTGTTGTCCTCATCTTTATTGTCATATTCACAATGTTTTGGCCAATGTACCATCCAGCATTCTTCAGGTGCTACTCGTCAAACTTGGGAGCTTTCACGGAACTTCGGACCCAACCCTTTATTTAATCCATTGAGGTAGACTGTTCTCATTCTGTTAACCATGACTGGATAGAGCACCTGCTTAGGCAATCACAAGGTTCCAAGTTCTGTACTGGTCCCTGCCAACTCAATGTATGAGTAGCACAGTTTGGGTAATCTATTCTGTGCAGTAAAGTGGAGAGCTGACGGTAGGTGTGGTGCTCCACTTCACCAAAAATAATCTTTCTAGTCTAGCACTAGCAAAAAAGGGATAGACTCCCTCGCTGTCCGGCTCTTACTGACAATAGACCACTCAGCTAAGTTAATAAAAAGAGTATTCTATGTTATTTCGCAACCTGCAAATGATTGTCAATTAGAACTGTATTCACTCAACCCTTTACATCTGTTGCAACATATGTCAAACTGGACAACAGTCTGAAAAATCTAAATGAGACAAAGTACCTAGTGTTGTTTAAACGGTCACCCATATGAGTATTGAAGAGGCTCATCACTGCTTAACTCCTGTGATCTAGTGGGAACTGGTGCTTTTAGTCTAAAACATCAAAATAAACTAAACATAATTTTGATTTTTCGGACTGTTGTCCTCATCTTTATTGTGATATGTATAAACACAATATTTTGGCCACTGTATTCTCTGACCTTCCACAGGTATTCCTTGTGTACCCGAGAATAGTAATGACCCAACCTGGGAAATCATTTTTAATAGTTTGATGGTTTCGTTTTTCAGACATTTTTTCTAAATGATCGTGATTCTTCTTGTGACACATGTCGTAATGATAGGCATGCAAAAACAATGATGTCCTTTTTTGAATGAGATTTTCAAAAGTTCTTTGACGCCTGATCAACTATCAAACTATTAAAATTGATTTCCCAGGTTAGATCATTTCTATGCTCAGATACACAGGGAACACCTGAGAAAGGCCAGAGGATACAGCAGCTGAAATGTTGTTTATACATACCACAATAAAGATGAGAACGACAGTCCGAAAAAAAATCAAGCCTCATCTCAAAAATATAGACAAATAAACTAAACATAGGTTAGATTTGGCACAAGGCCACAGGTATGGGGCACTCTGTGAGGATCAAACTCACTATTAGCAATGAATCTGCAAGTGTAGCTTGCTAACAATTACACCATGATGGGATGTCCAAAAAAATTGTGTGGTTTATTTGAAAATTTATAATTCAGCAAGTTTTTTTTTATAACGATAAGGTGTTCGTGGTGTAATGGTTATTGTCGGGGGAAATAGACACAGCAAACCTGAGTTCAAATCCTATACAAGACTGTTTGCATTTCAGATAGTGCTAATATACTTGGAAGAGGTATGAATCCAATTATTTCCACTCTAGCTATAGGTAAATAGTAGGGAAGACTGGACTCTTTAACCTTAGTATAGCAACAGTTCTAGGAGAAGGAAAATTCTGAATTCAAACCTGTTAAACTCTGCTGAAAAAAATTGACCTTGTGCTGCATCCTACTCATTACGGAGGGGTTGGGGAAACACAATTACCATCAGCTCCCCCCTTTACCGCACAGATCATATAACCCAATCTGTGCTACTCATGTGCTGAGTTGGCAGAGATTGGTATTAGCCCAGAACCTTGCTATAAATGGGTCGTTTTTGTTATTGGTTAGTTTATTTACTGAAATCTGAAGATATGTTCATATGGTAAGAAAAGAAAAAAATAAAGATTAATAATATTAAATCTCTGTATAATAGAAGATTAATTCTTGTCCACCCCCCAAAAAACGGGTCTTGCTTAAAGAATTCAATAATTATATTTTTAGTTGTTCATTCAATTTATGTGTTCTAACTTAACAATCATAGCAAAAAAAAAAAAAAAAAAATCTAAAAACAAGTCATAAATAACATTAATCCTTGTTCTCAGGTGAGATATTAAAAAAAAAAAAACACATCTCTTCAATGCGACAATAACATTGTGTGATCTAGGCACAACCAATTGTGACATATTTTACAAAATAAATTCAACCCCCCAACCAAAAATCAGGGAATTATCTGATTTTAATGAAATTTTCAGTGTTGATATATTAATGAATGAATTTTATAATACATGTTATTTTATTTTAAAAATTCCTGATTTTTAAAAAAATCAGACCGTCCAAATCATCCAAGATGAAATGCAAAAATGTAAATTCTGATTATCTGGTGTTGCTTATCCGCCGAATTCTTATCTCTCATGAGTGCCGTTACCTCAGCTAAATAATGGACCATTCTATTTTTATTATAAAGAAAGAAGGGAAGAAAAAGTACATGCTACATAGAAAACTATAGAAAGAAATAAAGAGAGTAGGGTAAAGATAGAAAGAAGGGGTGAGTGCGCGGAAGCAATAACGCTAATCTGTTTCAATCGAACATGATGAAAAGATGGAAAAAAAAGAGTGAGAGAAAGAGTTAAATCGAGATTATTATACTTTTTACATATTGAACTATTTAGCAATAGTGTCTTAGTGTCCTGGGTATGACGTTAAACTCTATCTGATAGTGAAGTTCCAATTCTGGAGCTCTGGGAATGTGGAGTATCCCTTCATCACCATCACTCCCAGGTCCACTCTGACCCGGAGTGGTAGTATCTGTTAGGGTCCCCATCTAGGTGTTAAATAGAACAAAATGAGTTTTGAATAAATGTATTTAAAAGATTGAGTTTTAAAAAATTAGTATTTATCAAGAATGAATTATAACAAAACGTCAAACAGGGTTGACATGCTGTAAAATTCAACAATTAATTTCGGTGATCTAGCGGGAACCGGTGCTTTCACAGGAGGTCATGGGAAATTATTATCGTCAGTTATTTGAAACAATTAAAAAAAAAAAAATTTAATGAATACTAACTTCGGCATTAAATTACCTAACAAAAGGTTGACATGACGTAAATTCAACCAAACAAAATAATAAGAATGGGAATTTTCTTACTTTTCCAAACGTGGGGGGCGTCTATCTCCTTTCGGGTAACAACATTGTTTTTTTTTTTTTACTTACTTTTTCCTACTTCGATATCAAGAATATACTTGTTATATATTTATTTCTTGGTCAGTGTGTCAGAATACGCAATGCCAAAAGTTTTTGGTTTGTGTCAATAAGAGTAATAAGCACTGAATTTAAAGATATATTATTATTATTATTATTATTATTTTCTTGTTCTTTTTAAATCGCGGAAAACAATTCGAAACTAATTTATCCGCATTAATGACATTATTATTATGATTTTAAATAATTAAAGAAACAACAAAAACAAACTTACGTTTTCATCTATAGGAATTCGAATTTGTCCTGGGGCTATTTCAAAATTAATATCGTCATTTGCTTGATTGTTCGACGAAGATGAGGAAGGTTTCGTGTCTTCGTTTTGGCCTCTTTTTACGTGTCCAGCTGATCGGGTCCCTTCTTTTCTATTGATGAGCAATGATTGGGTTCCCTGATTATGTGAAGGAGATGCAACATCAATTTGATCTTCATCAACTTGTTGACTATTTTCATTAGTATCCTGACTTGGATGATCCATTATTGTTTTTTTTTTTTCTTTCTTTCTTCAATTCGTTCGTTACTTATGAAAGCGATGTTTTTTTGTATTTTTTAGTTCGAGTGACTAATTTGGTGGTGCTAATTTTTTAACTGCTTTTTGAGTAGGAAAGAGTTTGTATTAATAATGAAAGTGTTAACGAATGAGAGAGAGAAAAAGTAAAATCTCAACTTTCCTCGGCAAATTTATACTTTTTCTTTTTTTGTCACGTGTCCGGGATGACAGTCTCTCTAAACTTTTTAGTAAATTTCATAAGTTAAAAAAACAAAAAAACAACGTAATTAAAAGAATTACTTTTCCATTTGTCATTGGAAAGACCTTCAGTTTTTTTTTTAAGAAAACCCAAAAAATGAAAATAGAACTTCGTAAAAATGAAAGCCGGTTTTGTTTTACTGTAACTTCAAGTCAAATACTACATCTATTTATGAACTTTTGATCTTTTCATGTTAGGAGTATAAATGGTAAGTTTAACAATTTTGTATTTGAAAAATCATGAAAAACAATTGAAAATAATTTACGTTGTTTTATTAATGTCTTTTCTCTTAAAGCTTTAATTTTAAAAGTTAATTTATTCAATAAAAATCTTTTTTATTCATTTAAAAAAAATTTTTAATTATTTTTGAGTTAAACCTTTTCTTTTTTTTTATTCTGAAAATATATTTTCAATTAGCAAACTAATCTCGCATATGCATTACTGTTTAATAGCAAGTTCGATCCTTGTTGAATGCCTCGTATTTGTGATCTTGTGTTACATCATATCCTTGGTGGACGGGTTGGGTAAATTATTTAATGTTAACTATGTTTTATTCTAATCGTTTTTGTGAACTCTGAAATATCTTTCTTTATTTTTCTAAGTTGGTCGAAGTAGTGACAAATTACAATGACTTTTGCTACTTTTAAAAACAACCTTTGGATTATTTCCTAACAATAAATAAATAACTTGCATTTTATTTTGAAATATACATTTTTTAAAATGATTACCGATTTCTTTTTAAAACAATTAATTTTAGAGCAATAGACTGATATTTAAAAGGTTCGCGGTTCCAACCCAAATACCAAAACAATTGGTGATAACTTAAACAATTAATTCTTAAACCAGGAGAATAAAACAACACCTACTCGTTTATTTATTGTTACATAACCTTCAATTTATTTGTACTATTCGGCGACGTTGAAGATTTTTAAATTTTTTTTTTATTGATTTGGATGTTTTTTTTTTTTAAGAATAAGTCAATACAAGAAACCTCAACAGTAGTTTACATAGATATGAATAGCAAGCTGAACACGCCTCAAAATATTGAATTGATTTATCACAGCAGTCGGGGCTTTATATGAACATACATACACACAAACCGAGGTAGACTATGAATTCAGGGGCGTAAATTTTTATCAGATGTTAGTAGAAGTTCAATGTATATATTTTCAATTTCTCAACTAGGATTAATACTTTTAATAAAATTCAAACTCTAAGGAAAACATAATTTAATATACGTTGATTCATTTAGAAGTTTAAAATAAATTAAACTACAGCATTAATGTTGTATAGATTTAAAGTTGTTGCGTACTGATTCAATTATACACTTTATTTATTTATTTATATTTTCTTTACCTCAGCGTTATTTTAAGGGAGTTGAGATTATAAACTTATGAATTCCTATACTGAAATAAACTGAAAATTACTATTTGCTGGTAATTTTACCGATATTTCTATTTCAGAGTAACAATTAAAAATAACTAAAAAAAAAAAAACAAACTTAAAACAGTTTCAAAAATAGTATCACCAATAATCTAATCTAATCTTTATGGATTAATCGCAATCGTAAAATACAAAATAAATCGACAGTACAACAAAAACTGATTGACTTTCGATTATTTCGCTTTTTGTATGCCTCTCTACTCTAAATGACCCTTAAGAAAAAATACATTTTACAATATAAAAGTGATCAAAAGAGACAATTCGAACAGGACATTGTTTAATTGATCACATTGTAGTCGTTAGATAAACATGACATTTCTTTATAAAGAAAGATTATAAATTGTAGAGTACTTGTCGTTAATATCTTCATTTAAAAACAATAACAAACCCACTAAACGTAATTCTTCCATCTTTCAATTGGACGGTGCTGGGGCAAAACAAGTATACTCAAATTATATTACCAATTTACTTTTAGAACCGTATTTATTTGTTTTTATGTAGTTACAAGTAACATTCCCCTAGTACTAAATAAATTTGAACTGGACAGCCTTTGATTTATAATTACTTACTGGAAAGGTATAAAGACTGATTGTGTGAAGTATTAAATTATTTTCTATACTTTGAATACTAAGTATTTCTATCCGATATTTCAAACCATATAATCACAAATAATTATTACAGTATAAATAATTTACAGTTATAAGATTTCAAGTACTCAATACTCGAAATCTTATAACTGTAAATTATTTGTATTATAGCTTCAAGTAACTATTCTTAATAATTAAGAATAGTTACTTGAAGCTATAATTATTTAGTAAGGATTATTATCATTAGTTACTTGAAACTGTTTAAAAATTATTAGTATTAGACAGGAGTCCTATTAGGACCGTGTTAAAAAAAGGAGAAAAAAAAACAAAATAAAAAAAATTAGGTATAGGCAAAAAAAATCGGATACTACGAGTTTTAAAAGCGAATTAAGAATAATTAAATCTATTATTTAAGGTTAAACTTTGTCTAAATCGATAAGTAGTAGCATAATAACCATCATTAAAAAAAGAAAAATATAATTACATATGCAGTTTATTTTTAAAAGATTTAAAACTATTTGTTTTGGTCAATTTCGACGCGACCCGCCATTTTGGCTGTTTTTCAATGGTTGTTTACAATTTTAACGTAACATTTGGGATGGAAAATTTTTTACCAAAAATCAGGTAATTATCCGATTTTAATGAAATTTTCAGTATTGATTTAACAATTAATGAATTTTATAAGGCATTAGTTATTTTATTTTAAAACTTTAATTTAGTATTTTTGCTGTGAAAAATTAATATATAAAATTCATTTAAAATATGAAAATCCTGATGTTAAATTTAAAATGTTATATTTTTAGATTCTAAAAATAAATATCTACTTAATGCAAAACTTATTTTAGGCGCCAAAAGTAATAAGTTTTGAAGAAAAACTCTATTGAAAATGTACCCCCTCCCCTTTTTTTAAGCAGAAAAAACATCGATGTATAATTTTTTTCTTTTATAAAATAATAGCCAATTAAATAATTATCGAAATGAGTAAAAAAGAAATCTCCAAAAAATAAATTATTTATTATTTTTTTACATTTTATTTTTCGATTTTCGGTACTTATTTTCCCATAGAAAAGCCATTGTAAAATTTTTTTTTTTTCTATTCATAACTTCGGTCTTTTATCTCTTTATTTATACTGTAATTAGTATCGAAAATGATCAACTTGCAAAACATTTTACACCCCCAACATAAGGGGGGTCAAAATTAAGTGATCTGAAAAAAAATGAGAAAGTTTTGAAATAAAATAAATAATGCATTATAAAGATCATTCAATGGTACATAAACACTGAAAATTTCATTAAAATCCGATAATTTCCTGATTTTTGGTAAATTATTTTCTATAGGGGGTCTAAAGTCATTTTGTCAAAAACGCATTTTAGGCTCCGTTTGCCAGTCCCTAAAAAAACTCCTAAGAAACAACTACACAAAAATGTAAATATGAATGCAATTCCCTAACCTCTTACTTAGAGTAATTTTGATATTTCCAACTGTTGTTCTCATCTTTATTGTGTATAAACACAACATTCAGGCCAGAAAGGTTACTATAGCCTGAATGTTGTGTTTACATACCAGGTTTCAGACTTATTGATAGACGTTTGTATGCAACTAGACAAAACGTGAATGTTGGGTCACCCATTGAGCTCTGGGTAGATAATTGGGATTAGGGAAAAGGGAGTTTGCAAAGCAATTTAAATTTGAAAAAAAATAAAATGGCCAGACAAAACATTAAAATCATTTTGTAAGATTTTTAAGAAAATCCTAATTTAAGCTACAGGTTGCTGTTTATGAAATTTAACATACAAATACATTTCAAATTCTCCCATTTCTCTCTCTCTCTCTCTACTCTCCCAGAGAAACTAACATATATAATGAGGAAGTAATCAAGATATACATAGAGAGGGAGAAAGTGATAGGCAGAATGTCAAGTGAGGGACGGGCCAGTTTTTTAATTAATTGCAAATTACGACTAATTAGAACCAATTAAAATTAATTTTTTTCAAACATAACTCAATCGTAAAATTAGGAATATTTTAGTATGAATTTAGTGTCATTAAACTAAATAGGAAAAAAGCCTTTAGGAGACAAACATTGATTCGCTCAGCTTTAGTATAATAATAGATAATCTAGGCACCAACAAAATGAGTGCAGATTTTCACTTAAAAAAAGAAATCAAAATTAATCAAATCAATTATTTAGGATCAAATTTTTGTCTTAGTCAAAAAGTAGTAACATAATGAGCATTAGTAAAAAAAAGCAAAGTATTATATATGTAATTAATTTTCAATACATTTTAAACATTAAATTATCCCAAAATTTTATGAAATCCAATGTAGTAAGCAAAGTTAACAAAACATGTTATTAAAAGTTTAAAAAAAAACAACTTATAACAATTTCTTGTTAGAAATCAATAACAAAAATATTAAATAAACTATGTACAGAAAAACTACAATGCCCCCCCAGAAATAGGGGAGGTCAAATTTAAGTGACCTGATAAAAATCAGAATGTTTTTAAATAAAATAACCAATGCATTATAAAATTCATTCATTAATAAATCAACACTGAAAATTTCATTAAAATTGGATAATTCCCTGATGTTTGGTAAATTTTCATTAATAAGGAGGGTTGATTTGATTTTGTAATGTCTATGACATCAAAAATGTTGGAAGAATCTTAAGTGTCAAACATTTTAAAGATTTCATTTTTGTCTCTTTCAGGTGACAACAAAAAAATGAATAATACTTTTTGATATGATTCGGGCGCTACTTCACTCCAGCTAAAGGACAAAATGGTTGACACTTCAACAGATATATCGTATGATTTCTACCTGCATTTTCATGACACTGACCTGGCAATTGCTACTGAAATTCTTGATTATTTGGAAAAACCTTCTTGTGGAGGATTCAAAGGATTTATTCTGGAAAGAGATGCCGAAACTGGGACCAAGACCCACAATTTGGATATAGGTCTTCGTAAATCCCGTCTCATATTGGTTCTTTTGTCCAGTCAGGCACTAGAAAACCGTTGGTTCAATTTTGTGCTCCAAACTTGTTTCTCTTTTCATTTGAAAAACAACATTGATATTGTGCCTATTTATGCAGAGACAATCCAAAGACCAGACATTTTTAAAACAATATACAGTATCAATTATTCTTCTTCTTATTTTTGGAATAAGTTAAAGACTCGACTTTCAAATTCTAAAAGTTGAATTTTAATTCTTTGTTCAACTGTTAAAATATTTATTTTAAAATAAATTCTATATTCATGGAGGTTTTGAATTTTTATTGGAAACACACTTATCCTTAAATGTTTTGATTAAAAAAAACAAAAAAAAACAAATTGTTTGAACTACAGTAACACTTTGACTTACAAGTATCCCAACTTATGAGTTTTTACATGGTTGACTTTTTGTTTTGTATTGAGAGATGAAATTTGAGGTACAAGTGAACTTCAGATATGTTTGTGTTAATAAGTTCACAAAAAACATTTAAGTTTTAAAATTTATTACACCAAAGAAAAATACTGTTTATAAAAAAATAAACATTAAAACATATTATATCACATAATTCATTACATTTTATAATGTTTTGATTAATAATGAAATTTATTGAGTACTGTGCTCAGGTGCACCATAATTTATCAAAGGTTCATGTATAGTACATATAATAATGTACCAATCTCAGGAACATGAATAGTGTATAGTAATAATATACATGCATATGTATGGTGAGGGGATACAATACAGTGCTATTTTTCTTATTAAAAAAAGCATAGCAAAAAAAATTAAGGTATTTTGAGTGGCCTGGAATGGAATAATAGCATTTCAGTTTATTTCAATGGAGAAAATTGATTTGATATACAAGTAAATTGAGTTATGAGTGGAACAAATTAAACTCATAAGTCAAGGTATCACTCTATAGGTAAAGAAGATACATTAAAACATATTACATCACATAATTCATTACATTTTATTTTATTATGATTTTATACAATACAATGCTATTTTTCTTATTCAAAAAAATCGGAGTGGATCTGGAACAGATTAATGGCATTTCAGTTTATTTCAATGTGGAAAATTGATTTGATATATGAGGAAATTGAGTTACAAGCTGAATGAATTAAACTTGTAAATCAAGGTACCACTGTAATATTCTTTTTCTTATTTTGGCTTAAGGTCAAGTAATACTAAAAATGGCTGATCCCATTAGATCACCAAAGTTAAGCAGTGATAAATTTTATATTCATAGATGCTTTGACTTTTTATTGGAAACACGCTTATATTTAAACATTTAGATTTCATTTCCCTGAATTTTTGAGATGAGACTTGATAATTTGTATTATTCAGACTATTGTCCACACCTTTATTGCTATATACACAATGTTTCAGCCAGTTGAACACATGGTGCAATGGATATAAGGGTTAAGTTAATACAGTTCTAAGTGATAATCATCTCTAGGTTGCAGGTTCAATCCAAGGGCGATAATAGTATAGAATACTTAACATAGCTTAACACCTGTACCCAGTCATGGTTAACGAAATGAGAACAGTCTACCCCCCATCGATTGAATAAAGGGTTCGGTTCAAAGTTCCGTGAAGGCTCCCAATTAAAACAGAAGGTTTCTGAGTTCGAGAAGCCTCCTGAGTCCAACAAGAAACACCTGAAGAAGGCAGGAGAGCACATCGGCTGAAACATTGTGTAGATAACAATAAAGATGAGGACAATAGTCCAAATATTACAAATTTTGATTTAAAAAAAAGTTTTTATTATTTAAATTTTTCAGACTGTTGTCCCCATCCTTATTGTTATATATACAAAGTTTCTGCTGATGTGCCCTCTGGCCTTCTTCAGGTGTTTCTTGTCAAACTCGGGGAAACTTCTTGTTGAGCTTGGGAGCTTTCATGGAACTTTGAACTTCTGTATAATTAAGATGAGGACAACAGTCTGAAAAATCTGAATAATGCAAATTATCAAGACTCATCTAAAACATAACAAGAAACACCTGAAAAAGGCCAGAGGACACATTGGCTGAAATGTTATCTTATTATAATGGAGATTGTGTGTTTTTCTGTCTGTAACCGAAACTATATTACTATTCAAGTAACAATTCCCTTAGTTATTTACGTCACCTTCTACAGGATTTTATTTTTATTTAAACCTCAATTATTAATAAAATTGTTTTACATTATTAATACTGTTGGTAATATCTACATACTAATAACATGCAATTGTATTTATATATACAACAAAATAGCAGTTTACAGTGTGAATAGAAAGGCTAATTTTGCATATTGATATTAAAAATCTGATTTTAATAAATATGTGCTTAGTATTACTGATTTCTAATTGTTTGGTTTTATCTTAATGAATATGATAAAAAATCTCAGGGATAAATCTTAAAAGAAATCCATTTACAAGAATAAATAACTGTAATTTTATTCTTTACTTCCTATTTTAACTAAATAGTTAAATTAGGAAAATTTAGCAATGAAAAACGGGATTGAGGGAAGAGTAAGTTTCAGGTGTTCTATTTCTTTATTAAACCCTCCTCTGTTTCAAATCTTTTTATCTGCATTCTTATTTAGTTTCATTAGCATTTCTAATTTGATACAATATTTTATTACATTAAAACTTAAATACTTGCACCCGGAGGGTGCATATATTTGCTAGTAACAATAAAGATCAGGGCAACAATAAAGATGAGGACAACAGTCCAAAAAATCTAAATAATACAAATTATCAAGCCTCATCTCAAAAATTCAGAGAAATAAAAATAAAAGAATAGTTTGAACTAATAATTCTTATTCTTGTTTTGGTTTATGGTCTAGTAATACAAAATGTAGCTGAGAATTACTGAAGTTAAGCAGAGATAAGCATATTCATTACTTAAATGGGTGACCACTTAAGCAACAGTTGGTACTGTAAGCATCCTAAGAACTGTGTGCCATATCTAAACAAAGCTTATG